>VZTF01005565.1:2873116-3224845 GCA_013397755.1 Cnemophilus loriae
CGGAGCCGCCGGGAGCAGGCTCGGGCCGCGGCAGCCCCGCGGGGAGGCAGCGAGGAGCCCCTCGCCGAAAGCGCGAACACCCCCCACACTCCCGCCCCGCCGCCTCCGCCCGCCCCCAGCGAAGAGAAACAAAACACAACCCCGGCACCGCCACGCTCTCCTTCCTTCTCCTCTCGGCATTTGGTGGTTGTTTTTTTTTTTTTTAATTTTTTTTCTTTTAATTTTTTTTTCTTGGGGATTCTCCTCTCTCTTGCCAGAGTGACTTACACGTTCTTGATAATTTCTCTTCCCCCTCATTTTTTATACTCTTCTCCTTGCTTCCAAACCCTGTGTCTGTGTGTTTCAATACTATCACAACCTCTGCTAAAAATAGATCTTTTTATACCCTTCCTCCTCTCTGACCCCATCCAACACCCCTTGTTAAGGTGAGTTGTGTCTTTTCATCACTTTTTTCCTTGTGTGTTGTTTTTTTGGTTTTGGTTGGTTTTTTTAGTATTTTGTTTTTGGGGTTTTTTTCTCCCCCATTTAGGGCTGCTTTTAGGGAGGAGGGGATGTGGAGGAGAGAATTTCATGGGGAGTCAGGCATGTTTTGCAAAGCCTTATTTTGCCTTCTGCAGCCTCAGCATCATTCCGGACTGCTCCCTTTTATCCCAAGGATGTAGCTAGCTGATGAAAGTGGGGAACTACTCTTCCTCAGCGCTGCATGCTTGGGAGCCACAGCAACAGCAGGAATAAAAACAAGCTTCTCTTTTTTCCTTCGTCCTCCCCCTCCACTCCCCCCTCATTCCCTCCTCCTTTCTGTGTCCGTTTTTTTGTTTTGTTTAGGTTCTTTTTAATATTTTGGTGGGGTGTTTGGTTGGGATTTGGTGGTGGTTTTTTTTGTTTGTTGTTTTGGTTTTCGGGTTTTTTTTTGTTGTTGTTTTTTTTTTTTCTGTGTGGTGACTTGGTTTCTGTTTTTAAGCAATACACAGGGGATTTGGAATGAATTGCATGTGGTGCCGGGGGAGCTGTGTGTGTCTGTGCGTGTGTCTGTGTGAGTGTGTGTGTGTGTGCATGTGTGTCTTGAGAGTGAGTGAGTGTGTGTGTGCGTATGTGAGTGTGCAAAGTGCCTCTGTATTTCGTGTTGCTGAGATGATGAGTGTTAAAGCTTCCAAACAGCCCCTGCACATAGAGCAAGGAGCACGGCAGAGGCTGCTGAGGGAGAAACCGGTCAGGGTTGCAGGAAAGCTACAGAGCTCTCCACAGAGTTCAGTCCCCTGTGCTCCAGAACATCTTTCCATTGATCATTACTGGCACCTTCAAGGTGATGGCTCCCATTCCTCTCCTGGCCTCTCAGTAGAGGAGTACAGAAAAGGAAAACTTTACAGCTAATGTGAAGGGATAGCATTTCTGTTCCTCCAGCAGCCCGAGACAGTGTTATTCCAGGGATGAGTGGGGAAAATAGAGTTGTTATCCAGAGTAAATGGATCATTTGCTGTTACATATTAGTGTTCAGTGAGAAAAACAGACATGAAACATTATCAATTTGGCCGGCCAGCAGAAGCACTGGAGTCTGGCTTCCCAATTCCAAAGTTGTTTTAGATCGTTTTTCATTCTTCAGCAAACTGTGCCTATTGATGGCAGAAATGTGTTTCTACAGTAAAACAGTCTATTATAAATCTGCTGGGGAACGATTTATTATTCAGAGGCAATCAAGTAATTTATATGTTTCATGAATTTCCCCCAAGTCTTTTAGTGTGCCTTCAATTATGTATTTTACCTATGTGTGTGAAGTGGGGTAATATAGATTTTAGTTGCATTTTAACAAGGTGTTAAGGCATAACTTGCAGGGTGCCATTTGCAAAGTGTCACTTAATATGAAACAAAATAACAGCCTCTAGCTCTTTTTCATGGATTTTTACATCTCCCTTGTTTGTTTCAAAACAAGTGGTGATTTTGCTTAAGAACTTGTAAGGAAAACTGGCTTCACAATGGTACACAGTTTCAGATATTAGCTCAAAAGTATTACACTTGTCTGGCTGTGAGACTTGAATTTACTTATAAAGTCTAGTTAATCCAAAGTACATGAAAGAGCACTTTGTATACGTGGTTTTTAAACAGGTTGAATCGTTTTTGTATCTAAAAGTTAACAAATGAGCTAAAATGGTGGTCGTAATCTGTGTTTGGAGGCCTTCGTGGATACAGGAACGTTAACATTTCCTGTCTAGTTAATGCAATTCCGAAATAGCCTGTCTTTCCACATGCTGCATAGATGACGCTCAGCAAAAATGAGCAGTCCTGGAAGTAGTCTTGTGCTATCAAGGGTCATTTCATCATTTCTTGCTAGCCTAAATTAAAATATTTTACAGAAGTTTGCGTTGGGATTTTTTTTTCTGCTGTGGCTGGCTGATGTTGTGAAAGTTGGGAAGCATGCTTTGAGTGAGTTGTGACGTTCCTAATGCTTGATAGCTCTGAGGGGAGAGACACCTGATGTGCTGTGTACATCATCCCTCAAGGGATGCAGGGTAAGAGAAAGGGATGGAAAACAAGCACGGTGCACTGGCAGTTGAGATAAATAAATATAGGTGACGCATGTTAGCTTGTCAGCTGCTGTTCTGCTGAACCCTGTCTACTGGCTAAACACATTTTCTTGGTAAGCACTGCGATGTGATAAAATTTTTCTGATTTGAAAGAGTTTGCTGTTAAAATCACATGTAGCACAGAACAGCTCTTGTTTTGTAGATAAAAATCATGCCGCCTCATTTTAATCCACAGAAGGCTGAAAAATCCACTACTCCTACTGAAGTCACCAGGAGTTACTTATGATCAGCACTCTTCATGATTTTTTATCTCGACATGTCAGGATTTAGGCTATTTCCAAAGGGTGCTACTGACAGCAGATCTCATTTTGTTGAGATTTTACATTGGGTACATATTGTATGTTTACATACAATGTCCTTTTACCACAGCAACACTAAAATATGTCAGGAAATGGAAAACTCTTAATATTGTTTTTCTCATGAGCTTTTAAAAAGAATTCTTCTGGTGTCCTTTAACTGTTTCTGGAAAAGCAGCGCTCACTTCACAAATCTAAACACTGAGTACCTTAAGCTGATTGCTTAGCTGTTGGTGAAAGAAAAAAAAGATGGAATGTTTGTACACAAAAAGAGCAAGTCTGATGTTTGGGGGTTTTTTATGAGAACTGAAAGACACGAGTGCTTTCAGCTGGATATGAAAGTGTTGAAGTAAGGTTAATGTTGAGTGTGATCTGGTGGTTGTTCCCACTGGCGTGAGTGACAGCACACCAACGCTTAGCTTATTCTGTAATGTACTAATGTAGATTAAACATCTCTTCAATTTGTATTTTGGGACTTGGATATGATGTCAAACCTTGGATTTATTCACTTCTAAAGCCTTTTTTGTTTGTTTGTTTGGTTTGGTTTTGAAACAAGCCTTTTAAATCTGTGAACTGCTACAAACAAAGTAATGGAGTGTTCAGTAGTCACTCTGACTCTTTGGAGCTTATTGCTATAAAAGTAAGGTGGGATTTCTCTCTACTGCTAACCAACTGAAATTATTTTCTTGTATTATTGCACCTTGCTATTCTGCAATATCAGTCTAAAATACTTAGTCAAAGGAGTTTTTATTCTGTGGATGTGGTGGTTCCCTAGAAGAAGAACATGTATATTTTGTCTCGTCCTAAATTGCAACTATCCATCAGGTTCAGTGACATTTCATTGCAGGGAAAAGTTGCTGTTTCATTTGGGTATACTTGTTGAGGAAACGGTATTGACCATGGATTTTCTTAGATTTTTAACAAAAAGTAAATGAAAACTATCATAGGCTTGCCTGGTATTTTTGGAGATGGGATGCATTGGTTTTATCTATATCCACGCAGAATGCAATCACAATATACATTAAAAATCAGTAGCACTGAAAACATTCATCCGTTTTTCCCTTTAGATACCTCTTTCTTTACTAGTTTAAAATGGTACTCTGTGTGTGTGTGTTTCCATCCGAGTGCATATTTGTAATTTTAAGATGTTTAGATGAATGATGTTACCTTATGCAAAGATGACTATTTATTTGCCTTTTGTCTGCTGGAAATACAGTTTTTATAATAAAATAGGTATTTTTCTTCTGCTGTACTTGCTTACGCATAGATGAAAATTAGTATTTTCCTCCTGGGAAGCGTGTTACTCTGGAGAGCCAGATGCTGAACAGATCTACAAGCAGTTCCTTTCCCAGTCTTGCTGAATGTGGATGAGTGTCAGAGGTAACAAGTGCTCAGGCATGGCAGGGAAGGGAAGAGCATGGCTCTCTGGAAAGCTGGGTGTCTAATGATCTGGTGCTGCTGAGTGGCTGAGTTCTTCAGGGCTGAGAGAACAAAGTGCTCCCTCACCCTTAACAGTATTAGACTCCTCTGTCTTGTGGTTTGTATTCATCAGTCCGCTTGGTTTTCCCTTTATTAGATAGGGGAGAGTTAATTACAGTCTGGTAGTGCTCACACATCTCTCTGATGACAACTGTTTGTAGGAGGTCAATTGGAAAGTAATTCTGGAGAGGGTTCTCCAGCTACAGCGTTTCTTCTTTGTGGTATGTTTTTATTAACTCCAGTTTTCTGTGGATTTACATCCAGCTATTATACCCTACTTGCCAGCATAGGCTGGAGGTTGTGTTGTGTGCAGTAAGTGTTTGTAGGAAAGGGAAAATAATATTACTGTTAACTTTGGACAACACGGTGTAACTGTTCCACCAGTTCCAACCAAATGCAAGACCTGTGGCATTGGAGCTAAAATGTACAGAGTTTGCTTGACATAAATACGAGATTTCATGTCTCATGGGGAGAGACACATTTTTAAACATTATTCAAAGGGAATGCTTTTTTCAGAATGAGATTCAGTGTAAGTCCCAGTGATCACTCATGTCCCAAAGAATCTGCTAGGAGCAGCCCAGGTAATTACAGGTTAAAGTGGGATGAGGCAGTTTCTCCTACTCAATCCACTACTGTAACTCCATGCTGGTAGATGGGTACCTGTTCCAGAGCTGCCTTTGTATCCGTATCAAAACTTAAATTTTATTTATAGGACAATATGCATAACGCACTATTGATTTCTCCTAGCTGGCAAGGCTTTTAACGAGGAGTATGAATCCAGTAATTTTGATTATGGATCTTGCAACATCTGACTTTGTCATCTATGCATTACATATATTTAGATGCTGTGGACACTTAAGCCAAGGAAGCAAAATGCTTGTCTTCTGTAAATGACAGATAAAATACTTAATTTGTTCATTCATTTGGCCTTTGGAAGTGTCGATGGCTCAGGACTACACCTTATTTGATTACAGTTTGGCTCTTGGTTTACTTAAAAATAGTTGCAGAAGGATTTATTATTAATAATTTTTGACAGGCTCTTCTGTATGCATTTTAAAAAATAGTTAGTTTTATAGCAAGGTTTTAGGGCCAACCCCAGAGGTCTGATGAGAACTTAGTCTCTTAATCACTGGTAGTTAACATAATTTCGTTAATATAAGCTCCACACAGCCACTTGCTCACTGCTCACCAGAAGGATGGGGCAGAGAATCCAAAGAGTAAAAGAGAAAACTCATGGATTGAGACAAAGACAGTTTAACAGGTAAAGCAAAAGACACACACACAAGCAAAGCAAAATGAGGAATTCTTTCATCACTTCCTATGGGCAGGCAGGTGTTCAGCCATGCCCAGGGAAGACTGGCTCTGTCTCTTCTAACTGTGACTTGGGAAGACAAACACCATCATTGTGAACATCACTCGCCTTCCTTCTTCCCCCAGCCCTATATGCTGCACATGATGCCATATGCTAAGGAATATCCCTTGGATCAGTTGTGGGTAGCTGTCCCTGCTGTGTCTCCTCCCAGCTTCTTGTGCACCAGCAGCCTCCTCGCTGGTGGGGTGGGGTGAGAAGCGGGAAAGGCCTCGACACTGTGAAAGCACTGGTCAGCAGTAACAAAATTATCCCTGTGTTGTCAATGCTGTTTCCTGGAAAAATCCAAAACCCAGCCCCACGCTGGCTCCTGTGAATAAAATTAGTTTTATCCCAGTTAAAACCAGCACACGTATATAGTGACATGGTCTGTTTCAAACATACTGGCACTTTGCATACAACAGTATCTTTTATAATGAAGCATCTGGAGCTCCCATAAAGATTTTCTAATCTGCAATGGAAGTTCAAAAATTTCATGCAAATCAAAGCTGTAGAGTTGTTTGAGCTGCAGTAGAATAAAACACTGTATGAATCTCTTACCAGTCACTGTTGAATACCTGGTCTATACCTGGTGAATTCAGTATGGAACATCTACAAGCCAACCTTAGCAGTTTCAGGCAATATCTTTAGGCCATGATGGCTGCCTCAGTAACCTTGAGTACACTAGTATTCAAAGACAATGTGGTGAACTGGGAAGTAAATAGGATTTGAGGTGGGCTTAGAAAACCCCTCAGGATAAACAAGAAAACCTGTCTTTCTGAAGGAGAAGGCAAATATCTGGCCATGATGCACTTGATGTACTTGCAAGCTTCTTTGGACTTCCTTGCCCAACAAAATCCCAGTTTATCAGCAATGAGAAACTTAATGAAATTTCATAGAATCATAGAATCATAGAATGACTTGGGGCTGAAAAGGGTGTTAAAGATCATCTAGTTCCAAACCCTGTGATGGCCACCTTCCAGGGACACCTCACGTTAGATGAGGTTTCAAATTTATGTAACTCAGCTGAGGCTGTAACAGGAACAGGAAGGTTCTGACAGACAGAACTTAGCAAATGGAAATACTTGTATTTAAATAAGAATGTGAATGGTTCCTTCTCCTGTTGTGATACCAGTGGAGAAGTGTGTTCTCTTTCATTTGTGTGCCTTTTGGAAAAGTTTTTACATTTTGCCTTATAGTATTCAGTGGGGAGTGACTTTCAGGCTATAAAAATATGGAATTTCAAAGTTAAGGCTTAGCTTTCACTTAACTATTACAGAGTCATGGTCCATATCTCAGGAGTTCTCACTGCAGGTCTTAGAAACATCTCCTAAAGTGGCACTGAATGTGGGGTTTGTGTGATGCTATTCCTACCTGTAAAATGGGATAGCAAAGCTATGGCTAAATTCAGCAATTCCTATTTGTGTTAAATAATTTCTTGACTTCAGTAGGATTGCTTGCCTAAGCGAGAGACTCCAAACAGGCTCGTAGAACACTGACAACAGGGAAGGTGTGAAGTATCTATTATTACTACTTCAGAGAAGCTTATCTTGTATGAGATGGCTCATGTTTCAGGCAGTCTGCATAACTAAACCAAAATTCCTTGGCACTTTCATTTGATTTCTGCAGCACGACACTTCTTGATTCCATCACAGGATGAAATAAATTGAAAGTTCTTTCTAAAATCTGAGGTCTAAATAAAGCATATGTTAAGTATAGGAATATTTTAAAAATATTAATCTACATGATATGAAAATATAGTGTTTTAGCTGTATGTTTCTGGTTGTCCATCTATGCGCAAGATATTATTTTGTCTATATTTGGATTTTCACCTAGTATAAAAATACTTCATGAATTCTAGAAGCAGGTGGATACTTTGTTAGTTATTCTTTACATGTCAGAGATGAGACACTGGTGAGGCACTGGAATGGGTTATGCATAGAAGTGGTGGATGCCACATCCTTGGAAGTTTTTGAAGCCAGGTTGGATGGGGCTTTGAGCAACCTGGTCTACTGAAAGGCATCCCTGCTCATGGCAGGGGGATTAGAACTAGATGATCTCTAAGGTCCCTTCTAACCCAAACCGTTCTGTTTCTGTGTCACAGACATCAACTAATTAGTTATCTCAGCAGCCTCCACCGTTGGGTTTTGTAGTACACAGACAAAATTTTAAGCAGCAGTAATAGTAAAATAAAAGACCAGGAGAAGGTAATTTATTTTCCTTCTCTTTTTTTATAGTTAGCTTTCAGTGGTAATGTGGCGTAGGGACTAGAAAAGAATTGTAAATGTGACTGTTCCTAGCCACCAGCTTAGTTTTAGGAGTGCTTTTTGAGTGAGGATAGGTGCCTGTGTTAGCATTTGGGATTGGCAGAATTCTCCTGCCTGGCAATACGGAAGAATCTGGGAAGAGGAGGATTTTGATTCTTTCAAGTCTGAAGGTGAAATCTGCGATGCCATATGGATAATATCAGATCCTTTACTCCTGTGAGATCTTTCCAGTACGTATTGCGAAGGCAAACTCATGCTCAATCTTCAAGGCTGAAATCTTAAAAGCAACTTCTAAATTTGCACTCTCATGCAGATTTTGCTTGTGTGTGACACCTAGAAGTGCAGCCTAGAGGTGTAAGCAATGGGAGGCAGAATCAGGGATAGTAGAATATATGGAATCAAAGAAACAGTTAAACAAAAAGGTAACAAAGTATCTGCATAAGCAAAAATTAAAAAACAAAAAGTAGGTGTAAGGGAGTCCTTAGGAGGGAGGATGGAAGAGGGAAAAGCATTGCTCCAGGATGGGATTAATAAGATTTAACAGAATGTGAGATAAAAGGCACATAACAAATATCAGAGATTGGAGGCTGGATTGGAAGAAAGCACAACTAATGTTAGAAGGCGAAGTGGCAGGCTGAAAGGGAGCTGTACACTGTTAGTTTAAAGTATAGTTTCAAGATCAGCTTAAGTTGATCTAAATTCCAGCTGCTTCTGCAGAGGGAGTCTTGCACAATCCTCCTTCTTTCCTCCGAATGGTGTGCTGCAACTGGTAATATAAAAAAATAAAAATTTATCCAAGTCAGATCCTTGATCTATCTGACTAACTGCTCATATTAACACTACAGCTGCCTTAAGGCAAAGTGAAGGGCAGACGTAGGAAAAGGCAGCATAAAATTGACTTAGGCTGATGACGGATCTGTGCTCTTGGTCTGAAAGTCCTGGTGAGATTCTGAGTTATAAATTATTTAGAAAAGAGACTAGCTAGGAAGACATGGAGTGGTAACAGTGGAAGGAAGAAGCCACCTGGGACAGTACTTAGAGTGAGCAGTTAAAATGGCTGCATGCAAATGAAAAAAGATGCTAGAAACACATAGGAGGCAAAATCAAGCATTTAAAAGTCACAAAAAGCAAATATTTATGTTGGTTTTGTATTTCATTCAGCATCCATGGGCACACCTGCTGATGCAGTCTTTAATTAGATGATCAAGTAGGGCATTTTTCCTACTCCTCACAAGTGGCTACCCTGTCCCTCATGACCCCGGTTGAGCAGAGCAGTGCCTGTGACCTGGGGCTTACTTCGCCTCCTTGTATCATAAATGACAAAGTCCAGGGCTCAGCAGTCCCGCTGGAAGCTTCAGGCTTCCATCTCACATCCTTCATGTGCATCTCCGTCATGGGCACCCAGCATATTCCGTAACTGACTTTTTATTAGCCCAGTGTTACACCCACTGTTTTATTAACCCAGTGTTTATGGCTCCCAAACAAAACATTTTCCTGCCCCTTTTGTCCCAGAGCTGCACCTGCAGTGTGCTATACATGTGCAGAATGTGTTAAGCTTACTTTTAAATGGTAATGTTTGATTCAAGTTTCTCTTGGAATAAGAAGAAACTATATAGAAGGATAAAAGTAAATTCAGAATAAAATGCCTTCAGAGAAAAGGAGGCAAAGATTAGAATATGTTTTGTAATTAATGAAATATAAAGCTCCCAGGTCGTATTGGTTATCTTTTTAGTATTTTGTTTTAAAATATTAAATGGAGAAATTAGATTATGCAGAAATATACAGATACTTGCTTAACCACATTATGGATTCCATTCTTTAAAAGAGAGGGTTGAAAAAAGCAGTTTACCCAGCCCTGTGAGAAATAAGATGCAGGAAGATGATGTCACGCTGTCTAGACTGGAATAAAAGATGTATTTTAAAAAATCTTAGCTAACTTGTTTAAATAAAATATTTTGAAAGTCTTAGAAATCATAAGTGCTAGCTGATGATCTTAGATTTTGCTTTGATCGTGTTCTATGGGTTCTGGTGTCTTTTCATAACATATTTTTTAAAAACTTCATTTTCTCCCTTTAAACATACCTATAGAGAATTTCATGCTCATAAAAAGATATGACTGATTCTTCTGGGTTATCCAGTTCAGTCCCTTGCTTTTGCAGCCAAGATGTCATACAATTCCTTTCATGTACTGATCAAACTCCTTCTTACAACTATTTAGGGATTTTTTTACTTCCATACTCCATTTGAAGGCTGTTCCAGTTTTCTGGTTTCTTTTCCTCTTAAATATGTTCATGGCCTGCTTTTATTACTTTGTTTTTGGACTACTTGAGCTGTTGTATTTGAGCTTCAATGTAAGATTTTTACTGACTCGGAGTGTGGAGCAGTCCTGCTCACTGCTAGACTTAAAAAGCAAAGTTATTGATGGACAAAGGTCAGCTCTAGTGATGACTCCTAAGTTCTTGTGGAGTAATGGTGTAGAATGGACAATGGTGTAGAGTTAGGCACAGTAGGTTTCTGGTCATGCTCTCCATTTATGGATGACTAACCTTAAACCGGACTTCACTGCTGACCTTCAGAGAGTAAATGATATGTCAAGAGCCTTACCCACATTTCTCTTTTGGGAGGTTTGATCTTCCAGCGCTCAGTGCTCCACAGGGTTTTTGCAGACTCATTTTCATTTGGCTTAGTTCTGGCTTCTCACTATAAATAGTTCAAGTCAGACAGAGAGAAGCTTTGTTTATAGTTTGAAAAAAAGTCCTGTTTCCCCTTTGGATTAAATTTCAGTTGTGAGAGTTGAGTTCTTAACATTGACACGAATGCAATATTCTTAGCGTTAGTCTTTCAAATAGGAGGTAGCCATTATGCTCTAAGCAAAGTTATTTTCATATCGGACTATCTAATAGTCTTAATCAAGAGTGCATTGGATTTCATGTAGCTTTGGCACTCGTACTTCATTTGGGAAGCCAGAAGTTACTAACTTTTGATTCTGGGCACATTTTCTGGTTTTAAAATTACTGGGAAAGGGAAGATTTATTTTTTATTTGTGATCCTTGAAGTATGATGTAAATAGAGGATAGGAGATTCAAGTGGCTGGCTTTATATGTTTCAAGAATTTATTTCAAATGACTTTCAAAAAGCAAAAGACACCAGTGTTGGCATACCCTCACCCTGAGTACTGTGTGCAGTTCTGGGCCCTGCAGTTTAAGAAAAATGTGAAGGTTCTTGAATGTGTACAGAGGCGGGCAGCAAAGCTGGTGAAGGAGCTGGAACGTATTTCCTGTGAGGAGCAGCAGAGGACTTTGGGCTTGTCTAGTTTGGAGAAGAGGAGGTTGAAGGGTGACCTTTCTACAGCTTCCTAAGGAGAGAACACGAGGAGGGAGGCGCTCAGCTCTTCTCTTGGGTTCCAAGTGACAGGACACATGGGAATGGTTCAAAACTGGGCCAGAAAAGGCTCAGTCTAGATATGAAGAAACATTTCTTTACTGAGAAGATGGTCAAACACTGGAACAGGCTGCGTGTAGAGACGGTCTATGCCCCAAACCTGTCAGTGTTCAAGAGGTATTTTGAAAATAACATGCTTGAACTTTTGGTCAGCCCTGAATTGGTCAAGCAGTTGGACTAGATGATCATTTTAGGTTCCTTCCAAGTGAAATATTCTATCCATTCCCAATCTTTTCAGTTTTCTATTTCTGTTCTTTTTCAAAAAACAAGGACTAAAGTTGTGATATCAAAGCTTTTAAATCATTTGCAACTTTAAAGTCATAGCCCCCTATGTGTGAAATATTTTAAGCAATTTGATACATTACTATGTTATACAGGTAGTTAGTGTTTACCCAAAGTGGAATTATTGCATTTTTCATTTATAAAAAACTGCTTCTTTGTATATTACTTATCATTATTTTTTCTGTTGGAAATTTAACATGGATGGATAAGCTACAGTTCTGTTATATTTATTAGATATTTTAAAATACCATAATAAGTAGTATCTACTATGACAATGCTATAATACTGTTACAAGAAGCTGTATCTGAAACAGTGAAATTCCACAGTGAATGAAGCAGCTGGAACTGCAGCTCATATCAGCTGCCCAACACCAAACACTCCTTTCAGCTTTCTCCTGGGGCCGTTGACATTTGCCTAGCCTGCAGAATGACTTTGCATGTTATCTGCAAGGCATTAATCCATTACTAATGAGCCACCTTTAATCCTGGTGTAGATATTCTCTTCATGGAAAAGGGTGTGTGTCACAGCATTAAGATTTCTGTATACCTATGTGGGCAAATAACTTTCCTCATTGGATTTGTCCCATTTAACCTAGCGGGACTGCGGTTTCGCATTTGACTGTTTGTAGGAGTCAGCTCTGAGTCATATTTGTCCTGCAGACCTGGGCATGGAAGGGATTCAGAATCCACGTAGGGGAATAGATTGCCAGTGTGTGCATGCACAGAGGTTGGGGCTGAGAAGGAGCCTGGAGTCCTCAGCACTAACTCTATTCATCAGTCCGGAATGTTTATGGTGGCTTAATGCAGCAATGCACAGAGAAGTGTTGTTTATGTTGCTGTTATTAAAAAACCAAAAAAAACCAAAAAAAAAACAAACAGAAAAAAACCACCAGGTTTTCTATTTTTTAATTAAAAAAGGAACTATGGATCTGGAAAAAATATATTTATATGTCATGGCAGTGTCTGATCTGTTTTCCTGGGATGCTTTGGATGCTTTTTGATTTCAGATTTCTTTTTCCACAAGCTGTTGCTATGGTAAGAATCAGCACATCAGGGAGAGGTATCATAGGAAATAATGTCATAAGAAATAACCTGTAAGAGCTTTGTATTTTGTGGGGCAGCATTAGGTCCATAGTTTGGAGTTATTATTGAAGCTCTGTCAAAAGAGTTTTCAAACTGTGTGTGGCATCTTGTTATTCGGGAATTGTTTTTACATGAACAAAACAAACCAAGAAGGTCAGCCTTTTTATGATTAAGATTACATTAAATACAAATTAATTCTTACCTCCTTTAGAAAATACTAGGTCTTTCGTAAATCAAGAGGGGAAAATAAAATTAAAGAAAAAAGCCAAAAGGAAATATGATAGGGCGATGGAGATGAAGCTAAGGAAAGCAAAATCAGAGATTTTCAGCTTTTGTGGGGAGTATGGGGGCGACGAGGAGCAGAGAGGGATGATGTAAACCAAGGTTTTTCTCAACTTGACTTTTAGTAATCAAGTCATGATAAAATTGGATGAGTACAAGAACTTGGAAATACCAGCTGTGGCCTGTAATGGCATGCCAAGCTCCTTTGTATTAAAGATTGATCAAAGTAGTTGAGTATTGAAAAACAGGTGGCATCTTCAGATGGTTCCAGGCCTAACTGCTGCAACTCCATTACCAGGAGTACTTGTGTACCACAGCCTGCTGAACAGAGAGCCTGTTGAAGAGAGTTTTGAATTTACTGAACAGGAGTTACCTACGTTTCAAAATGTGGTGAAGTAAGCTTATCATGAGATGAGGCTCTACTCTTAAAATAGTAACCGTAGTTACAGAAAATAGTAACCGTAGTTACAGATTAATTATATGCATGAGAAGAGGTGGACAGGGGATAAGAGAGTCCAAGTTCTCTGAGTAGCCGAAGACATGGAATGACAGGCAATGGCTATGTTGGAAGGTCAGGAGATCAAAGGGAGTCCTTATTCAGTGTTAGAAGAGAGTGGGTTTGCCTTACAACAAGTCTAACTCCAATTCCTGCAACAAGACACTGGAGAAAAATCTAAGAGAGGGCTTCTGGTTCCCTACAGAGCTATGGGCTTTGGATATAGGAGACTCCAACCTGACCTGCCCATTTGATAGCCAGAAATAGGGAGACTAACCAAGAGAGTTTAACCCAAATTTAATGTTTGTCAACACAAAACTGAGGGGTTTTTTTTAATATAAATGGTTCCATCAATCCACATGTTGCTCTAAACTGCCACCTAAATGCTATGTAAAAGAGTAGTTCTGTAGTAATAAAAAATTTAAAATGGAAAGTATAAAAATATGTTTAGTTAGAGGTTTAGTTAATTCTTCAGATTACAATGACTTCAGTTACTTTTGAAGCAGACATTTCCTCAGTTGCAGTCAGTGGCCTCATGCCAGCATCCATTCAGAATCATGCAGAGTTTGCACTTCAGTAGTGTTTTAGCAATGTGACAGGCTTGCCTTCAACTGTCCTGGCTGCAATTTGCTCACAGTAACCTCATTCAGACCCACCCACGAGTCTCAAGGGTTAGCTTTCTGCTGTTTAGTGGATGTTTTGATCCAACATACCAGATCTTACTTGCAGGATGGTTTGCAAACTTGCAGAGCAGCAAAGTTGTGGTGAAGGTGCCTCCTTGGCAGCAGAGGAACTGTTTTTCTCCCTAGTAATGCTGCTGCTTGTGTGGTCCTCCTGCCTGTAAGCATAAGTGCTCTCATGTAGTGTGATGACAGTGGAGTTCAGTAACAACTAGAGTTGAGGAAGCAGGAGGATAAGCTGTCCAAAAACTTAGTCTTCTTGGAAAATCTCACTCTAACATCACTCACTAGCTTCCATCAATATTAAAGAGGATTTTATGCCAAAGACCTCTCTGAAAATCCTGCTAACCTTCTGTCTTTGTCAGTCTTAGTTGTGGATATTTCAAATCAGAGTGCAGAATTACTGTTATTTTTAGACTGTTTTTCTGAAATGCTGTTGGCAATGCGCTTCTTGCCTTCCTCCTCTCCTCTCCTGCAACTCTTGTGTTCATTTGCTGATATCAGCCACATCTGCCAGGAGAATGTGAAGCTCAAAATACAATCCAGTCCATAGAAATTTCTTTCATATGTGTCCCTGTACAGATGAGGAGAACTCTGCAGATGGTCTGTGATGGGCTCCAAGCCTTGACAGCTCCAGACCCTCAACATACCCCAACTAGAGGAGTCAGACAGTGGCTGGACCTTCTTAGACAACTAAGAGACTTGCAGTCAACAAAAGTTTGTAGACCCTCTCCGTAATGCTTTTGTTCACAACCCTGACATGATAACCACCCCGTCTTTCATGGCTAACCATGGCATTCAGGGATGCTTGGCACTGTGCAGACCTTTGTTTTCTGCTGCAACTTTTGTTAGAATTGTGCTAATTTGCATTGTTATTACAGCTTCTGGTGAGTTTTGAATAGTCATATATTTCACTAAATAGTTTATTTAAAATGCTTCTTTGAGAAGGGTGTTATTTTGAGATTTAAAATGTGGACAGACTGAATGAAAAGGAATGTTCTTCTTTGTAGTCCTGTTTTGAGGATGTCTTCTGACACATGAAACTTTCATCATCCTTTAATTATTGATAGGAAGCATTTTCTTACCAGCATAGCACTTACACACAGTGAAATCACTTTTCAGGAGAAATTACTGCAAGCAGTTTTTGGATGAGTTTCAGTTTTGCAAATTGCTTAGGTTTTTTTCCTTTATTTTTTCTTAGTATCCCATAAATTAAGGCACAAATTATAAGCACGATCGTTATGCTGTCATGAATCACTCAAGTACTAATGGCCTAATGCACTAAGCCTTAATTAGTAATATTGTATTTTTAAAAAGACAATATTGTGAATGAAACCTGAACATGCACTGTTTTATAACTGGGCTTCCCAGAAGATTTTAAATGGATTCCTCTTCTTAGTATGTTTTTAAATAATTGATACGGCCACTTCAAGCCCTTAGTACACAAACGAATTATTGGCTGCTGGTGACAAAATTTGGTTTGGGCATAATAACTTCACAGAGACATGGCACTGCATACATCTGCTGCTCTAATTAGAAAGTTTGCCTAGGGTGCTTGTATCAGAAAGAGTGGGAAAAAATAGTGCTCCACAATCTGTTGTAACAGAGTGATTCCTACAAAATGTGATTTATACAAGATTTCTTTTTAACTCTTTCACTTCTGCTGGAACACTCTGATACCATTTGAGCAAATTTTATACAGGCAGGATGGTACTGGCCTTACCTGAATGGGCTGCCTGCTTGGAAATGCCACTTTTGTGTGCTAGATTTAGGGCCTGCAAGTACATTGTTCCATGGTGCAAAAGATCATTTTGTTGTCTTCTGTAGAACAGACCATTGAGACCATTGCTGCTCTGTCCTTCCTATAGAAGTCTGCTAAGAGGTCTTGAGTTGCACCAACCACAGAGAATAGCCAGCAACCTTAGTGCTATGTCCCTTCATTCCAGGTAGGCTCTCAGTTTATGATTTTTTAACACAGATAGTCAAAATCAGGACTAACAGCTTAAAATGAGCCCAGTGACAGCCATATATTTTTGGTGGGAAACTTGTTAAGCTGTGACTAAAAGCAGTTGCTGTGAGACAATGATCAGGTGCATCTTGTTTAACCGGGGAACATACAGCACTGGAACCCAGCCCCTTGTTACTGGAGTGGTTGGTATTCATGCAGTTGAACAGCATTCTGCTCAAAAGAAGTAGCTGTTGTTATGGGAAGAATTAATTGGAAGTTTGCAAGTAAGATTGATTTTTCTTGTTGCCAACTTTAATTTATCTATTCACCGACTATTTCCTGGAAAATGATTAGTTTCAACAAATATCATGTGTGTTCCATGAAAACACACAGCAGGAGTTTGGTGTTATGGAACTATAATTTATTGCAGTTCTCTGAAGAAAGCTAGTAGGCTTGGTGGAGAGTGTAGAGAGCTAGATCTTGTTCTCCTTACGCCTCTTTTAAGTTAATAAATAATTCCAGTAAAAGGCACTTTAAGGGCGCTGAAAATAAAGCAAAGTTGAATTTAATTTAAAGAAAACGAAAGAAATCATGCCAAAAATGTTTATGCTTTGGAGGAAGTGAAATGTGGTCAGGCACATGAAATTCCCTGTTATCAACCAATCTGAATGTTTCAGAGGATAGATAAATGTCTTAAAGGCAGGTACAAGTGTTGTAGGAGATGAAACTCTATTTTATGTGTCAAATTATCTGTTCATACTATGCTATTGTGGAACAGCAAAGAGGCAGAGCAGCTCTTCAGATATGCTAATGAAATGTTTATGAAAGCAAAATCCAATATCAGAAATTGGAGAAATGTAGCAACCTGAGATGAAGTTGTACTTCGGAATATCTCTTGCGATTTGGAATTTTCCTTATCCATATCTTTACAAAGAAAGGATGAAGCAGGATGATACTGACATACATTTATAGACACACAGGCTGACATACAGCTGGATTTGAATTTATTTCTTCTACAGTTTTATGCTCTAGCTAATCCAAGTATTTAAGTAGGTTGTTGACTCAATGGTCAGTGTAACTGCGAAAGTATTTATCTTGTTTTCAAGACCACAAATGATGATGGTAGTATGGTATATAGAATATTTATACATATCCAGCAATTTGTGGATAAAAAACATAAAGTCTTTATATTGTTTCCATGAAATATCAGAAATTTTCTAACTAATGAAAAGATAGTGGTTTTGTTCCAGGATGTAGGGAGGAATTAGAAAGGAAGGAAGGAGAGGAAGCTACGAATTGTTGTCATTTATTTGTTCCCCCAGCAGCAAACATGTGAAAATCAAAGAAATCTGATTGGAATGATGGGAGACTTTAGATCACCTGGAGCTGAAGTTAAGTTTACTTTCCTTGTCAGGTATGCTTATAGTGTTCTATTTGTGGGTATTTGAGGGGTTTTTAAAGTTTAATTTCCCTGAACGGGAATATATGTTCATAGGGAGGATCTCATAAGGCAGAACTATATAAAATTCCTTTCTTATACTTCTAAATGATTCTGCCTTTTCAGTGTGTCATTAGCCTTTATGCAGTGTGCTGTGTTCATTTGTGGACTAACTTTTGACATATATATTATTCATTCTGGGACTGGTAGAAGTTTTATCAGTGATTTCAGTGTCCAAAAGAATATTAGGAAGGATGAGGAACATCATTTTGAATGCACTGGTACTCTACATACTTGTTCATGTTGGGCATATACCAAGACTTTTTGCATATCCTTTCTCAATCACTCTTGATACACAAGCAAAATTAAATTAAGTATAGAATAGTACTTCAGCAGCAGCAAAGATGCATTCCATTCTCATTTGTCCTGCTTGCCTCATCAGCACAACAGACCATATATAAAGGCAATTTCTTTTCTGCCCTTCTCAAGTCCCAAGGCAATGGTACAAGACCAGAAGCATAACAGGAGGCAGTTTTTATGCTCAGATTACTTCTTTGTTTCAGAAATGATCATTCTTCAAAAATAAAATTAAGGGGGAAAAAAAAAAAACCCAAAAGCTGATGGTCAAAAAGTGCAGGGGTGGCTAAAACCTAAAATGTGATGGCTTGGAGATATTTCCATGGCATCTCGCTTCCATGGCCTGAAGTTCAGGGGGCTTATATCTTTCTGTGAGCTTGACTTCCTGGCCAACCAGTCCTGACCAACCTGGAATAAGGAGAAGCCTTTTTCCTTTTCTAGAGGATCATGGGCATCTGACGGCAAACGGCATCATGGAAGGTCTAGCCAAGCCAGAGAAATGAATGGGAGTAAATACTTGTCAAGTCACATGTGGGTAAAACTGTTACTTCCAAGTGCAAGTTTGCGAGCTTTGACAAACACTGGAAAAGCCTTTTTGGTCAGACCTTTTCATGGGAAGAAAGTTTTTCTGCCAGCATGGGGTGAAAAAAGCAGATGGTAGAGGGCATGGAGTGTTTATCGCTGAGGTATTTTTCAGTTGAAATGAGTTTCTGAAACAAAGTATTCAATCTTGTGCCATAGCACCACATGAGCAGGACATGGCAGAATGTTGTCATAGCACCGCATGATCGGTATAAGAAGGATGAGCAGCCAAAACCCCAGCTACACATATTTTTGGGCACCTGTTAGCAGACACCGAAAGTTCCTTGGATCTTATCTGTTGCTGTAACAGAGAGCAGAATGAAATACAATACTTGGAAACAATAAGGCAAAAAAAAGCACTAAATATTTTGAATGTAATAGAAGTATATGCCAGCAGGCAGCAGGAATTCACAGAATGAGAGTCTCATTAAGTTGTTATATATGTATTCATACAGAGAGATATATGGAAAAAATACAAGAACTTAGATTTTATGTGATGCTTTAAGCAGAGAAGAAGACAGTACTTGTTGAAAAAAACAGTTAATTATTTTTTATGTCAGATGACCTAAAGGTTGCATGAAGAAAACTAAAAAGTGCTTTCAGGTGACTCTGAAGGGACCCTACAGTACTTGGTTTTTAGGCACACTGTCTTAACCAGTACCAATTTTGAAGTTACTGATTTTTGATAATCCTTTGAAAGTGCCAAGTGAACAGTCCTCTGTTAAAACCAACACTTTTTTGCAGTGCAACTCATTGCAGGCTTCAGAGCTGGACTACAGACTGGAATAATCTCTAAGAAAAAGGCTAAGATCTCAGTAAAGTAACTTTCAATCAGAAATAGTAGAAGGAGATGCAGAGGGATCACTCAAAAGCCTAGTTGCCTTATTCTAGTTCATTATTATTGTTATTTACACATGCTGCTGCAAATTATACCTAGACTGAGTCGGTATCATTTGAGACCTGCCGTGGTCTCAAATATTAATTTGTTGTGTAATAAACATCATTATCTGCAACATACCTCTTTTTCTTCGGTATGAGAATACAGTTGTGTATGGAAGAGTGTAGGAGACACCTTGATATATTTTCATTATCATTTCTTTCAAGGAGAGCTGCCATGCTGCTTGGGCTCCTACAGAGTCCCTCCAATACTTGAAGCATATTGTCTGCTGGTTGGAAAGTAGGTTGGGTAGGCACATTCATATGAATTGGAGACTTAATGAATAAGAGTGCCTCACAGAGATGGTTGAAGAAATTTTTCCTCCTGAGCTTGCCCTTGTGAGATTTATTATGAGGAAGACTATTCCAGGCCAGTATTTGCTAAGTGCGTAGTTACAGCTGAGATTTTTTCAGTCTGCTATCTGCCTAGATATTCACAGTTTTCACAAAACTCAACCCTGAGAAATGCATGTATGTGTGTAGTTACTGTGTGCTTTATTTCTCTGCAGTGATATTGCATGGAATGCACTCGTGTATTCTGTGTAGTGAATCAGGTTTCAATTTCCTTATTCAAGGCCCAGTGTAGTTACAGTCTTCCGTGGTTTTGGTTTTCCCTGTAGAACTTCTCACAGACAGCTTTACAGGTGTTTTATTATGAGTCATGGTAGTCTGCTCGTCTCATCTGTTTCTGCCCAATCTCACCTCAAAATTTTAAAGTGATATTGAGTTTCCTTTTTACTGAAATTTTAACCTGCAGGTTAAAATATAAGACATTACTAAGATATTGCCATTCAATATGATTCAGTCTAGCTGTTATATTTCCTTCAAAATCCACCCCAATAGCTAACATTCAGAAGCACTGAGGTTTCTGACTCTGTGGGTAAGCTCAGTATTGAAATCCATCTTATTTGTTTCACCATTTTGAACACTTTAACATATTCCGCCACAAGGTCTCTCACTGCACAGAAATATTTTAAATAGCTCTGTTAGAGCCAGTTCAAAGGATGATCTCTACGACATGCATTCTTCAAAGCAAGACTACATTTCTCCGCTACAAAAAAAATGTGTCTTACCTCTCCCCCTTCCTACTGTGAGTTGTGCCACAGCTGTCATTTTTTCAGTAGGGATTATTTATAAAAAGGACCTATATTCTGCTGTTCAGCACAGTAGAAACCCTTGAGTTTTCAGTTTCAGTGTATAAATATTGATTTTTGTACCTCACCGGTTTTGTTAGTTAATTCAAAGGTTATAGAATTTTTTGTTGAATGAATGTCTTTAAGGAAATAAAATACGGTACCTTCCTGAAGACTAAATGCTTGTTTCAGAAAGTGACCATTTAATCCCAGCAGCTAACTGTAGTCTGTTTGGGGTATTCTGTCTTTGATCTGATGGGTTTTGTTGCTTAAGAAAGCCATTGTCAAAAATGACCACAGATGGCTGTTTAGGTGTGAGCTATGCAAAATTTACACATAGATTCAAGCTAAAGTCATCAAAGCTCTTGATTCTTGTTAGATATTAAAAGCTATTCTTGATGCATTTCCTATAGCAGTTTGCTTAATTCTTTCAACATATCTTTAGATTAAACCTAAGTATTATCCTCATTAGAAAGCACTGGATTTGCCAGGACCCTCTTGATTTCACATTTCTGTTTTCAGTACTTCAAGAATTTAAGAACAGAGGATAAGTTAGAACTGGAAATGGTCCTGTGCTTTCATCCAGTGAATGTGCTCTTCGTAAAAAGCCTTTATAGATAGTTAACCATGGAAAAACTGCACTTTGAACCTCAGGCTCATGCTGTGGGATTTCATTCCTAGAAGTCATATTTGTGGCTCAGTGACCAACCTTTGCTCCCTTTCCTGTGAACCTGACTTCAGAACTCCAGCCAACAGGAAAGCACTTCTGTAACCAGAATGAGAACAGCCGCAGGCTTGCAAAGATTACAGATAGAGGATACTTGGCAATGTGAAAAATCATCCTCACTGGTGTATATTTCAACACTTCTCTTGAAAGCTCAGTTTTTGCAGGTTGTTGTGCATTGCTGAGCTGCCATCAATTCCTTCTGAAACCAGTGGACCAAACCCTCAGCTTCATAAATCAGGGAAACTGCTGCTGTCCCAAATATATGCTTGATTACTACACAAAAAAAGTCACATCAAACCTGAAGATGGTATGAATTTTCAGGTCTGCACATTTTAAGTCTTCAGTTCTACCCAGTGTTATTTGGTGCTAGGAAAAGTTTATGATCAAATAGATTTGTGGGGGCTTTTGATGCATAGATTAGGAAGTTTCTTTATTTCTTTTCTTTTCAGAGAGTAATTTTTTTTTTTTTCCCCATAAGCATTGTGTGTCTCATTCCTCCTCCATTTATTAGTAAGATGTGAAAAGCCACCTCTGACTTACCGGCAATTCTTCTTTCAAGTACCTTCGTTTGATGAGTAGCACCAACTGCACAATATAAAGAGGTGGCAACATTTCAGTTACTCTGCGCAGGTAGTTTCTGCCTCAGACTTCGTGAATTGCCCCCAGCAAATACAAGAAACAGACCTTCATTGCATGGAGGAGATTGTGGAAAAAACTGAGGAGAGTGAACACAGCAATTCACATAACTCAGTAACACCTCCTGCTTTTGTCAAAAGTTCCACAAGTTTGACAACCACAAACAAGAGCAAGGAGAGAATGGGACATGAAAGGGTAACAAGTAATCTTGTGTCTGCACTTGTCCTCATCCTAGAGTCTTCCAGAGAGCCTCACAAAGTGCTCCATGGCAAGCAAGGTTTTTCACCCTCTGAGCCCTGGTAGCTCACCCATAGGGTTTCCCAGGAACTTCCGCAGTCTTGCCTATGTGGAGAATGACAGCTCAAGGCTTTTTATCAGAAGGCTTTTTGTACATTAGTGAATCAGAATCTCAGACTTGCAAGAAGGCACTCCTGCTCAGAATCTCTACTTTCTAAATGTTGTTCCTTTCATATTTAATTTTGAAGCTATTCAGCAGGGCATCTGCTCCTAGCTCTTTCCTTCATCTGCCAGGCTTTCATTCCTTCCTGTTTCATCACCATCATGAAGGAGGTATTTCACACTTACCTGCAGTAGCTGTGTGACTCAACTGCACATTTTGTTTGGGGCAGCAATCTGACTCTAGTTGTGCAAGCCTGTCTTCACAGGTGCAGTGGTGGCAATTTTATCTGCCTCTTAGTGCATAGGTAGGAGCAAATGTTCTTGCTGTGCTGTTTATTTAGTTAGCATCTGAGTATTACATCTTTCCCTTTGAATAGTATCTGGACATAAAGAAGGCTCAACTTTTCATAGCTCTTTTACAGTTTAATGTACTGCAGTTTCTTTGGTCACTGAAAGTGTCAACTTTACTATAAGGAAAAAACACCTTGCAAGCTGTCTCAATGAAGATATTGCCTCTCCATAACTGTCTTCCTAATACTTTAAGCCTTTTCCAGCCCAAATTCCTGTCAAATTCATAGGAATACAAGAAATCTGGGACAACAACTTAAAACAATTACCAAGATCAGTCTCTGTTTGAATAATGCAATAGTTGTATAAATATTGAAGTTAGGACTCTATATTTCTGTTTGCATTATTTCTGGCAACTAATCCTTCAAGAAGCCAGGGGGTTCATAAGTGAGAACTGCTGATAGCTTACATAACCTTGTTTTGATGCTTGTTTTCATTGTGGGTCCTTGCTTGGATATAGACAGAAAAAATTTGCTGCTAAAATTCCATTCGCTTCATATTAATTTTTAAAAAAATTTAATTGTCTTTTATATGTGGCACAATAGCTAGCAAAGAAGCTGCATCTGCATATATTATTTGAGATAACTTTCTACTTTTAAGGTAGGGGCTGTGTAAAAATTATTTGCATAATGACTGTTGGGGTATGGCAGTACTGCACAAATCTTACTGTCAATAGAACTAGGAGGAGGAAAAACAATTGAGAGAGCACATTAGCACTCCAAAGTATATACTGTTAGTTCCACAAGAAAATACTGAGCTGACAAACACTGGGAAAGGTTTTCCTTGCTGCAGATAGAGTGCAGCTTCTCATTCCCATTTTAAAACAATATTTGCAATTAAATGTCTAATCAATAAATATATATACATAAAGCAGATTTACTGATAACTATTTGTTTAAGCATGTGTGCACCCCAGTCTCCTTCTTTCCAGAGTCTTTGCTAGGTACTGCTCAGCATCCACTGCCTGCTATGTATTGGTGCTCAGCATCTCAGGGAGTCAGGGGGGGAAAGACTTTGAGAAAGAGAGTACTTTTCTCCTTCTTTTAAAAGAAAAAGCAAATGTAAACAACTCAACCCAAACTTAAGGCTTAAAAATGAGTAGTTCGGAACAGGGGGCACTGACAAGGCTATAGCCTTCCATACCCCTGCTCTTGCCCTGTACTCCTCCCAGGTAAAGGCAGAGTTCCTAGCAGTGTTTTCACAAAGGATGTGCCATGAGCCATCAGGCTGCCATTCTGACACTAGTGTCCAAGCAGCAATATTCTTGACTAGTTTTGAATCTTCTGATACAAAATACACTGCTTGTTTTGATTAACATAATGCCTAGAGGAATCTGTGTGAATCTGTGTTGAGCATAACCTGTGTGAGAAATTCTTATCTTTGGCCCTTTAGAGCAACCTAAAAGAGATGCATACAGGACCCAGTCTCTCAAAGGCACCAAACTTCCACATGAGTACCTTTGAGGATCTCAGTCTTGCCCTTTTGATAACCCAACCTGAACTGATGTACCTAAGCCTTGAAGCAACTACTGCACTGAAGTATTATTTTGTGAATCATCTATCACAATAAGGCTTCTTTTAGTCTCAACCAGATATTCATCTTAGGATGAGAAGCCTCTTCAGAGAACCATTGAGTATAAATACCATGCATTTCCCTTCTTTAAGCTCTCGAGCAGCTCCCATAAGCACATCTGTTAGTCAATGTAGAGAGCTGGCAATTTCCAGAGGGCCATTCAGTTATTCAGATTGACCAAGGTACCCTCAGTTTTAAGAGGACCATAGACCCCTGGTAAATGAAGTGCTTTAGTTTATCCCAAAAAGACCTAAGAAACATTTCTGTAGGAACATAAATAATAATTGCTGCAAGGATCATAATGGTTTTCAGCTATGATCTTAAAGACCCACAGGCATTCTTCCTTAGGGATCAGTGAAAGGTAATTAACAATAACAACTCACTGTTAAAAATTTTAATTTTGTTATCTAGGCATCCATGCATTCATCATAAAATTATTGGGGAATATAAACAGAAAGAAAACCCTGAAAGACAGAGATCTGCTTTGTCACAGTCAAATGATTTTAGCATGCCAGATTATGATACAATCAAAGATATTCCTTAAATAGTCCAAAATCATAAGAGTTTTTGTCAATACATCTAGAGACAATGGTTATCTTACACCACTTCCTCCTGGGAGCTCCATTTTCCATGTTACTGTATTTTCACAGGACTCACTGAAGCTTCGTTTTTCCTAAAGCCAATCATCCTGAAATAGGTCTATGTTTCTGAGTCAGTTCTTCCAGTCCTATATTTATGAGTGAGAAAGGGGATGTTTGAAGTGTGGTGCTGCGGTTGTCCATGTGCCTGTCTGTAATGTCTGCTCGCCCAGTAGGTAAAGAGTGAGACCTTACAAGAGTCCAATTCTTTGAGCTCTTTCTGTTCACACTGATGACAAAGAACACAAGTAGAAAGCCATGTAAAAAAATAGAAGCAGTTCATCTCCAAAGACCACAGCCAGTGAAAGCAACAGGAACATTAACATAGATGTTGGAGAAGGTTTCGTGCTGAGGGCATACTGTCAGAGAGGGGATCACTGATTCACCTTTATTTACTGCCCAGCAGCATTTGGAAAGTATTTCCCTTTCTCCTACTTGTATTAATTCAGATCTGTGCAAATTACACTGCCTGAGGTTCTCATGACTAACCAAGAGGGACAATTTACATTAGCAACTTTATAGAGAACTGTGTAGGTAGAGTGATGCAGGCAGTTGAATAAGAGATCATACAAAAGGATTTTGTTCAGAAAATGAAAATCTACAAAAGAAAATAAATCACCACCCCACTAGGTAGTTTAACCTGAAGTGAAAATTGTGCTTGTGCATCATTTGGGTGTTTAAACATTTCATTAGAAACACAGCTAGTTTTACTCAGAAGCGAACATTAGAATGCTCAATTTACAGCTGCCTACATTTTCTTTTTCAAACACAGACCAGAAAACCCCAAGCCTTTTTACTGAATTTATTCATTTGTGGAGAATTTTGCCAGGGCAGGCCCACAGGCTCTTTTTCTAGGTGCTCTGTAGGGTAGCATGCCCAGACGTAATACATGCAGGTTTTGAGTACGGGAAGTACTAAGTTTGAAAAGGTCTGTGATTTTTTTCCCCTCTTTTTTTTCTTCAGGAACATGAAAACATTTCTGATGTGATTGTCATTGTCTTAAGAGGTCAATTGTCTAGTAACTGGAAAATGGGAAATTTTTGATATGGTAGTTTGAGTCAGGCTTTGTGTATGCTTTGTGAATGGCTGTTTAGTTGTACAGAAATAAATAGAGACTTCAAATTAATATCTTGTCTTATTAGCACACGAAAATTCCATTCAAATTCTGCAAAATACTTACATATTGCTTTGTCCATAAAATGCTCGTTGAGCATAGTAATCCAATAATAACCAAACACCATGGTGTAGTCTTGTTATTTTTTTATAAAATCTTATTAGTTATGTGAGTAAAAGTATGTGGAGAAAGATGAAAGATGAGATTGCTCATTTGGAACAGCTTCTCTTCAGGTTATTAATCTCTTCCCTTAAGTGTTGATCAGCTACTCTGAGTTCCTCAGTGAAATCACTTCTGGGAGTAAACCTGCATTATCTGTGAGCAGTATGACTTGATGGAGGCAGGGAGAATGATGCAAATCTTCGAGTTTTCTTAAAATAGAGAGTGACAGAGCTATTTGTCATTTTGGTGGTGACTTTGTTCACCTTTCCTTTTGCCATGCAAATTTTGCCATCATGTAGGCTTCAATTTTGAGCAAGTTGTTAATCAGTCAAGGGGTGTGTGCACGTGTATGTGTGTGTGTGTCAGATTTTAAGTGCTTGTAGTCAGTTTTTCAAAGGAGCTTAAGACCTAAAACCTCTTCATGTGTCACAGGCTAAGATCAGGGCTCACTCTGGTGAGCTTTTATAAAAAGCTGGACATAAAAATAAGGAGTCAGACTCAAGTCCCACGTGGTATGAAATCACGCTCCGTAGATTGATTCTGAAGAACCAGACCCAGGAAAACCTTCAGGAGGCAGATACTTCCCTCTAGGGTAGCCCTTTAACAGCCCGTTAGATTTTCATGAAAGCGATTTCGGTTAGCTATTAAATCAGTGAACACTTCTTGGCCAATATCCCTTCCCAGTTCTCAGAGGCCTCTCTGGAGCATCATTATATAATGCTGGAATAAAAAGGGAACAGTAAAGTCAGAGTTCATGTGGCTCACTTCTTCTCTATCCCTATATTTACAGATTAAAAGATGGGATCTCTTTGAAGTCATTTATCATTTCCCCTGAAATTTTCTGAAATCTCCATACTTATGAGATGATTCTCTAGTTCTCTATCCTACTAAATGTTTGGATGGCTGTGTTGCTATACTGAAGAGCTGACAGGTAAAAAAATATAGTGATCTCTGCCACGTGTTGATCCTTACACAGGCAAGGAGTTCCACATTCAGGTTCAAGACTGAAGTAGGGCTGCTGGTCTTCAGCATTTATGGCAGCAATTGCAAGCTTTCGGGTGACATCAGGAGTATGCGAACGTTTTGAATGATGAACCCCACTGTTCATCCATCATTGAAAACTCCCTGTTCTTGAGCAAATCCTACTCTGGTTTGAGACCTAGAGGCTCCTGTGAAACCTATGTGTGTAAGTATGAACAAAGTCAATAAGCATCTTAAGTGATGAGATTTTTCTTTCCTTTTCCAAATTGGTTTCACTCAAAGGGAAGGCTCACTATAGACCAGACAACTAATACAAGTATTTCAATCAAGTGAGGCACTTCAGTCAGCAGTTCCAAGATTCACTGAATTAAGGTCATTGGCAATGCTAATTAACATTAACCATTAGAGCATTAAATCTTTCCACCTGTAGAGAAGTTCTTCATGAATCATGTTTCAACACTAGAAATCTTTGGAAGTGAATTATGATAGTGGCAGTGCTTCTGCTTCTTTAGTGGAGGGAGGGTGCATCAGTGATATGTCATAAATAACCAGAGATGGTTTCATGGTTCAGACCCTGAAATTTGGCAGATGTGATTACTGGTCTGAGCTCTACCCTTGTCACAGGTTGTTTTTTGTATGAGCATCATATCTTAGTTTTCTAGCAATAAAACAGTAATTGGCATTTTCTTGACTGAAAGGATTATCAAGCACTTGGGAACAGGCTGCCCAGGGAAGTGCTTGAGTCACTATCCCTGGAGGTGTTTAAAAGTCGTGTTAGTGTGGCACTGCGGCACATTGCTTAGGGATGGAATCGGCAGTATTAGGTTAATGACTGGATTCTATCATCTTAAGGGACTTTTCCATCCTAAATGTTTCTATGATGTATTTTTAGGGGAAGTGGCTTAAATGATGTGATCTTAAGTAATTATCAAAACCTATGTAAGTATTTATGGTAAGTTTAAGAAACCAGTGAAACAAAACTGAATGGGGAAATTAATGAAGAAAGGCAGTATTTCAGTCCTTAGATCTACATTAACATTGTAGAGTTTTATCTTTCAATGCATTCAACACAATCTTTTAAAATAGTAAATTGTATTCAGAAAATTATTGCTCAGTCATTATTATTCAACATTATTCAATTAAATTCATGTTGGTTCTCATTTGGCGCTTTCACACTTTTTTTTTTCATTTTAGGTCATAAGAACCATGAATTTATTCTACCTGATAAAACAAACATGTAAGAAAAAAATAGCACCTACATCACATACTTACTTAACATTACCTATAAATGCTTCTGTTTGTTCCTTTGTAGTATTTTGTAAAAAGAAAATTTATTGTAAATTCAAGGCTGATGAATACTTTTATACCTTGAGAGAGTATACACACGTTAGAAATTTTGAAACTTCTTTTAAGGGTTAAAGATTTTGTTTTGAAGTCTTTGAAGGGTAATATGGATCATACAGCAGAACACAGCTGAGCAAACATCTGGTTAAATATGTTTTGAAGTGACCTGTAGAGGATATAGATGGGTTTTGATGCTTTGTTTGCTTGGGTAGGGTTTTTTGGGGTTTTTTTGCTGTACTTTGGAACATTAAACTTTCATGTGTTCAATCCTGTATAATTAAGATAGCTCAGGTTTGTGGGGTACCAAAGCTACATGTCCAGTCCTGCATTGTCAATCAAGTTGATAAGTACATGTCCCTTTGACTGCTTCTGTCAAAAGAAAGGTGGTGATGGAAATCATGACATTTTTTTCCCTAAGTAACATTTAAAAATATTTCATTGGCTTAAATAACATTTTTTCTGCTCATAAACTTCTAATTTTTAACATCCAAGAAGAGTCTAATTTGACTGAATGTAAATATAAGTTGGATTTTCTCTTCCCAAATTAACCCTTCTGCACTTCTGCATCAAGGGCTTTCTCTTCCATCTTCTGTACTACTATTACTGTTCTTGTTTTCTTAATAATAGTTGCTTTCTCCTTGTAGTTCAGCTAGGTGTTATTCTGTCCTGAACTTATGTCCATTCTCTGTTCAAAGGAGAAATAGCTGTTCTTCATATCTACATTTCCCAAATCTTTAGGCAGCACAATAGTTACAGAGTATATTAGGACACCACTTTAACCACGAATAATTCATGCCAGCATGCTTTCTTTCGGTTTACATTTGACTCAGCAGAACAATTCAGTAACAGAGATGCTAAGACTAGATTTTACTGGCAGTTCAAGAAGAGCTTTTGGATGTGGCTTTTAGGGTACTTCAGAACATCCAGTTTTGTTTAACTTCTGGTCAGGTACCACACCTGAGGTTTCACAACCTGTCTCCCTACTGCATTAGTCTCGTGCTACCAGACACTATTCCAGTGACTCCAAAGAAGTTTTGCACCACACAGCAGATTAATGTAACAGTACATCAGGTCCAACTAAGTATGATATTTGAGATGAAGTTTAGAGACCTAGAGTGTCTTTAACTTAAAAGATTTTTTTTTATTAATTCTTTTTATGTGTAATGATGCTTTTGTTGTTTTATTGGATGTAGTGACAGTATCAGTTACCTAAGGTGGGTTTGTTGGTTAAGAATCAGCTTTTGCTAATTATGACCCAAGTACTATGAAGCAATACTTTAGATTGAATGATTCATCCTGGAAACAGTATTTTAGATGAACCAGAGGGTGGAACAGAGTGGTGATAAATGAGCTGATGCACTAACCTTGTTCATGTGGCTAGCTAGCAATACCTCTGTGTTTGTCTGCATTGGCTCCCCTGACAAATGCAGCCAGATACGGTTACTGTTTTCATGTGGTTTTGGTTTGATTTTCTTATTTCTTGTTTTCACCTTCTTGTGAGAAATACTGAAAATTATATACTGGAGCTAAGACTTGTAAGAGGAAGTTGGTATCCTGTTTGTCAAGAGTACAAAAGTTAGCTATTAAATAGTTGTTTGAAGTTCTGACAGAAGCTTTATCAAACTCATTTTTCCTTCCTGCTGTGCTCAAGTTATTACAGATGTCCTCTGCTTTAAATGACATAGAAAACATGATATTTTCTTGAAGGAAGCCTCTGTGAGATTTATTGTTGGATACAGTTGTTGACTGATTAAGGAGTTTCAATACCATCCTTTTTCTGAAACCTTAACAATCTGCTGAAATGAATGACTGAGTGTTAACCATAGCCCCTCTTTATTCCTTCATCTCCTATCTCTTTGCTTGCTGATGATCTTTGCACTAATTTGGAGCACTTCTTCTTCTGCCATTCTGAGAAATTCTTAACTCATCAGTGACGCTTTTGAAACTCAGGAGCATCACAGTGCAGTGTGGTTAATAACAACGCCTTCCCATCCCATGGATTTAGTACTTTTACTGCAACCACTAGCAACTTAATTTGCTAGGTGTACAGCATAACGTGAAATCTATCTCTCTTTTGATTTGTCCAGAATTTAACATTGTCAGCTGGATTGATTAGGAGCATGCAGCAGTCCTTGATGTCGCATGTGAGAGAGTGTCTTTGGAGATCTGAAGAGTACCTTGGGAGAGAGAGGAGAGCAACACTGAAATCTCTTTTTTTTTTCCCTCTAACTCTAAATATTCGGTGTATTTGAATAAAGTAGGTTTGAATTTTCTATGTATTTCCTATTTGTAGAACATGGAATTATAAGCTGGGTGCAACCTATGCCATAGCTGAAACATTGCAGGAGACATGTTTTCTTTGGCTGGTTGGACTAAGTCTGGCCCATCAGCCAGTGCATTTGGGTAATGAGGGCAAGAAGTGAGTTTTGATTTTGCAGCACTCACCATTTCCCAAGGAGCAGAGAGAAAGTGTCTCCTCTGTAGCACAGTCATCCTTGCCTTGGTGAAGGCAGTGCATCCCAGCACGTTTCACCAATAGCTCCTCTCTGCTGTGGTTTTCCCTAAAGCTGAAACCTTGCCCTTGGCTCCTCTTGTTTTGGTGTGCTTTCCCTCCTGCTTCTCCTGCTGCCTGCCTGTGGCCACGGCAGGGCACTAACTCCAGGATAGCTTCTAAGATGATAAGCTATGCAGCTTATGACCTCCTGTTCTGCTCCATGTGCCACTTGCTGGCAACCCGGCTGCCCAGAGACGTGTCTGGAGGATGATTCACAGGCATCACGCAGAGCGAGAAGATCTTTTCCATTTCCCTAATGGCTTTTTGCTTTTCTTTTTGAAAACAATGCTGCTGGTATTTTCCATGAAAAACTTCTGAATAAACACTTTTCCTCGATCAATGTTCTTTTACTCTTCTTTTTTTTCCACCTTTTTTTCTCATATGTACAGTATATTTCCCTTCTCCCACAAACAAATCCCAGATCCAAAAGTCAGGCAAATATTTTCAGTTTGCTTTTTGTCACCATCATTTGTATAGTTATGTGTAACAGAAGTTTGTACAATGGAATGTGGAGGCTTGTCATTGGCTAACTAATTTTGAACAGGAGAATGTTCTGTGGGAGAACCAGTATAAAAGTTGGCAGGTGCCGTGACTCTCTGTTATTAAAATACTTAGGAATTTAGTAGTACTAGTAATGGAACAGGAAGTGGATAAATATTTTCAATTTATAGTCCCTGATGTTTGAATTCAACTTCATTGTGACTAGCAGAAAATGGGACATATTCACAGCACCACAACGAAAATTTCCCTTCTCACTGTGGCAAAGAGAAAATGAAAAAATGTAGGGAGGTAAGATAAACAGGAAATTTCACTGCGGCATTAGGCACCAAGAATAGCGAGGTACTATTTTGAAGAAAAACATTGCAGATGCTGTGGCAACTGGCATTATCCTTGAATCAGTATTCATGAAGTTTATAATTAATTAGAATGTGTTGTTACTCTTGCAGCTGAATTTTAACTCTACAGCATTTTAGCACGCTCTTTTTTCTTTGACCTAAATCCGTCTAATTTTTTGTCTTCGTTAAAAGCACAGAACAAAACCAGTATTGTGTCTTGCGCTGTGCTCAAGCAGATCAAGTAAGTTTGCATTGCTAAGCAAAGCCATATACATTTTAGTCATCCCAGAAATGTTTGACCCCAACACAATTAAGTGAGATGAGTGTCCACATGATGGAAATGTTAACTGCTTTTGCTTAAACCTGTTTGCAAAACAGACAGTCCAACAGAGGAACAAAAGAGAGGGACAAATCTGAAAATGTAATCAGGCATAATAACACTTAGGTTTAGAGAGGAGAAAAGCATTTCATTTGTAGAGGTAAATGAAATATCATTACAATTCAGTGTTTTCAGGAGAGTTCTTCATTTACATTGGTTACTGTTAGCATTTCTTAAGGATGATTTAATACATATATTCAAAAGCCTTTTTTTTTTAGATTGGGAGATGATTCAGAAGAGCATGGCTGCATTCTTGCAGATGTAATACAATCCACACTTCCCAGTCCTGTGATTTAGATTTCTATTCTAACCAGAAGAAAATGGAATACATTTAAAAATGCTGTGAAGAATAACAAAACACCCTATGTGCTAACACATTCAAGACAATTGCTCATGACATTATTAGATTCTGTTTTGTTATTTGAAAGTTAGTTCTATTTACTCTCTTAAAAAGACATGATTTTTATTAAAAGCGTGCTGGGTTTGTTGGGTTTTTTTTGCCATGAAAGCAATGATCTTTGATCTATTGATAGGGTAGGATCACCAGCTGCCTTACAAGCTTTCATCGAGGCATGCCTTGCTGGTGCCTCATGGCCCCAAGTGAAAGAAATTGTCCTTGCAGCCCCGTGGGCATGTGTCACCATGTGCTCACAAGGCCGGTCTCCTAAATAAGCCGTAAGCCTGAAGTCCATGCAACACCAAACCAGGACAAGACGCTGCTGCCTGCTAAGAAATGGGGTGGCCACCAATTCTTTTTAATATGGCTAATGTGCTGGGACTCTAGGACAACGGCTGATGTAGAGATTTGAGTATTTCTCATCAGGAGTGTGAACCAAACAGGAGGAACAAACTTAAATAAAAGGAATTTTGAAGGCTTTGGAACGGAGCAAATCCTGCAAACTACAGTGCCTATTGCAATGTTTATTGAAGAACCTTCAGTCTACAGAATAGCCTCCTAGTTCACATCTTTTGCAAGATGCAATAATTAGATCCATTTCTAAATAAAAAAAAATTATCAGTATGTTTTAATTTTTTTTTAATAATATCCTTTTTTTTTTTCTATCTTCAAAACTTCTAAATGTACCTGCGCTTTTTCATGAAAGGTTTTTTGTGCACTGGATCTACAATTAACTGTCAAATGTACATACAACAATTACCTATAGAAATTCTCTAAGAGTAGCCACTGGACAGCTTGGTTCTGGGTTTTGTTCACTTACTACCCTCCTAGAGAAAAACCTGTGGACAAAAAAAAACATCCCTGAAATGCAATGAACATCGGAAGGGAGAACTGTGCATAAGAACAATTGCATATTCAGGATCTCACAGCAAAGAGAAGCTACACGACAAGCTAGAATTCCTGTTCTTGGTGTCTTTCCTTCTCCCATCTGGATCACTTTCTGTGGATTGAGATACAGAGGTAGGGAGTTCCTTTTATTTCCAAGAGAAGTGATTTCCAGGCAGATTTAAGGAAGATGTAACTCCAGACTGAACTTTTTGGTATTTAGCCTGTATGCACAAAGCACTGGTGTAGCTATAATGGAGTTAATTCCATGAGGTGGATTATTTCTGAAGGTAGGCAAAAAGAAAGGAAGGTCTGCTCACCCTATTTAAGGATTGTTTTATCACGTCTTTATTCCACAGTGAGGAACACGTTTACACTCACATGGTTTTAAACTGTGACCCAGATAAAAAGAGGTATGTGTTATCTTATCATAGCTGAGCCACCCAGTCTCCTTCTCATAGCTTTTGTTATTTTCTTGGACACATTTGAGCTTCCTCCATGACATCTCCTGGGTTTAGACATTTTAGAAACATTTTGTTTTATGGGCAGGTGGGTTTCAGATGTGCTGATGACCAAGTATCCTAATTCTAAATGTTGGCAGTGCAATTTCTGATGTGATCATATATTTGTCATGAATGTATGTTATTATGCTCTATATTTTGTCCTTTTTTAAACTTTGAATTGTCTCATGGTTTTGTCATCTGGCAATTTCTTTTGTTAATTTTTTTTCGGCTAGTCCCTGTAGTTTTTCTGTAGTTAGCCAAGCACAGTCACAGCTGACATTATCTTGTGTTAGTGATAGTCCTTGCTATGAGTGGGAGGTTAAACTAGATGACCTCCAGGGCTTTTTTTCCAACCATTATTTCTATGATTCATCATGTATTAGTCATTCATTTTCTGTGTATCACAGGTGTCCTTAACTTTATATGCTTACTGTGACTTCTTAACAAGTTTGTGATGGAGTGGGAAGTCATTTCCTGCGGTTCCACAGCAGACTGAGAACTCAAGAGACACAAACTCCTGTGAGTGGCAGGCAATGCCACATTCAGATGGCATGTGCTGTTAGTAAAAACCTGAGTTCTTCTGTAGCTGGTGCTCTGATCTTTCCCTCATGGCAGAATCATTGCACACTTGCTGTGATGGGGGAGACCTCAGAAACTGACTGTTCAGATTTATTTCAGTGGCTGTCTGAAAAGCTTCACATTTTGTGCCCAGATCTGTGAGGGCGGAGTTTGATCAGATGGATAAATAGCAGAGACGAAGGAACGAAATTACTTAGCTGGAGAGCAGGATGTAGCAGTAGACAGTACACGTGGAACTTAATTCATTGGGGTTTCTCCTGTACTATGCCATCTGCAATGTTGACAAAGCAGCGTAGTTGTTTGACCTAGACCCTTGATATTTGCTTGAAAAGACATTTGCAGAACTGTAGATGTGCTGCATGTATTGCTATATTTGTTGGGCCAAGGTGTGGTATCTCTCCAGCAGACCCTGTACCCATGCACTTTCACACAGCAAGAGATAAATAGGTTGGTGATGGGGAATGGAAAAGTGAGAATCAGTTGGGGAATGACAGAGGTTGTATAATGAGCTGAAGATAAAAAATGAATAAAATTTAAATGCATATCTTGGCTAAGTGAGAGACAGATGGAAGAAATCTACAAATTTTGGGGGTGTGAAAGCTCTCCTGGAAAATGCAGCTCTGTTGAAATCAAAATACTTTACAAAGCAGGTCAACTGCAGTAGATTTTTGCTTAAAAAAAAATAAAAAAAGACTGTCAGACAGAACACATTTTAATATTTTGGAATACATCTTTTTTAATTCTTAGTTTGGAAGTGATCCTTTGGATTCATTTTTTTATCTATTTTGATTTATTTAGAAATAAGTGCTAACAATAAACAAATAATCAAAGGAGACATGGAATTTTCCTTCCAAGATTATTTGAAGTGTTTCAGTTTTGATGTAATTTGGAGCAAAGCCAGAGTATAAAATCCTTGGAAATTGCTGCCATCCATTCAGTTCCCAGGGGGCCTGAGAAGGACTCTGTTCTGTATCACACTTCAGCTGGTATCTCTTGAGATGCAGAAGCATCAGTAATTGCCAATAGCTGTACTACAGCTCGTTTGCTTTGCACTCTGAATTGCAAGGGGTTGAATGTGCAAGTGGTTTCAACATCCTGCTATGCCTGACGTCCAGCTGTAGTGGTGCCACTCCTGTCACACTCCTCTGAAAAATAGAAGCCTTGCTTTTTTCCCCACATGCTACACCGAATCTCTTTCAGGATCAAAACAATCATAAGGGAAGGTTTTCCTATTAACACTTTCTGGGACCTATATAAGAGATTTAATAGAGCTTTTCTTTCTCTGCCTTCGTTTTTCCATAAAATCTTGTACGAGGTGACTGAGATAAGTGCTGACTGCTATGTCTTGCAAGAAACAGCTCAGTTCTGCTATTGGCTATTAACCAATTGTTGTGTGCCGCTGAGAGATTCTTCTTGTGTTTGTACATGGAGGGTTCTGCGATACAATCTGGTGTTTGAGTGTTTAAGGTATCATTTAGTGCTGAAGAAGTTATTGTTCTTGTGGGAATTCACAGAAAAAGTGTCTTGGAAAAGTGTTTGCTATCACTGCCTACTTAACAGTCTATTATAAATCTTTTGCATTACGGTGAGTTGGTTTGGTTTTGGTTTTTTTGAGGGATAAATTTCCCTGGCTTTCATTTTGTCTTGTAGGTAGGATATTTAAAGAAACATATAGATAGGACCTCATTTAGAAGTCAAACAATTGAATGAGCTTCTCAATTGAGCATGAAAACTGGGGGAAAAAAGGACTTGTAATTTTCATCCCAGTTCTGGTCCTGCAAAGCAACCTTTGAATTCATGTGGTGTGAGAAATTTACCACAATCCATTCAGCACTTTTCTGCCCGCTTTGATGCAGTGCTGTCATTACTGTGAAATCCACGTTCAGGGGCTTTTTTCCTTTCAGGCATGCACATCTCTCCCACTGTGGATAATTGGTTTTGTATGGGTAGCATGGGAAGAAGACTTTTCTTAAGTGCTTGCAGAGACACTGCTCCGCGGAACTGCACTAAATAGCTACTTTAACAATGGTTTTAAAAACTAATTTATTAGTTTGTCCTTTTTAGACATGCCAACCTTTATACTAGCAAATACAAATTGCTTTATGGTTTAAAGACATCATCTGGCATTTTCAAGTGCTACTCAGGAGCTTTGTGTGTGTTCAAGATCAGTGGCCAGCTTTTTTTGGGGAATGGTGGAGCTAGGTGTTCCACCCAGCTATCTTTTCAGCAGATTCCTTACTAGAAAGGAAAGTAAATTTGTCCCTGTTAAAACTTTGGTTCTTCTGTTTCATTCTCTGTGGAACCAACTTTGCTCTGCACAATAGGTAATGCCACTCCCTTCGGCATCACAGCTGGGGGAGGATAGTCAGAAAGCCTGTGGATTCCATGTGTGAAATGGAGGCTGATGAGTTTTCCAACAGAAATGCCTTTTTAAGATGGGAAAAACTTGTATGTTTGTGCTTTGTCCCACTTTAACTGGGATTCACTGTGTTTCAAGTAAAAGGTTTTTGTCATAAACCATGAAGAGAACATTCTATGCTATTAGTAGGGTTAAATATTTTGGAATTATAAAGTGCTTTTAAAACTTGAATAAATTATTTGAGGGTGGAGAAGGAAAAGAAAGATTTAGCATTTCTATATTCAGGGAAAGTACTTAAGGGCTATTGTGTCTTTAACAGATAATTAGCATACATAACATGGAACTTTGCGACAGTTACAGGCTGCATTGCAGAGTCACAATTAGAGCTACCACTGTAAATAGCACAAAAACTGGATCTTCTTCAAAATAAGACGTTAAGAAGTTCAGATTTTTGGTTTTGTTCGTTTGGTTTGGTTTGGTTTGGTTTGGTTTGGTTTGGTTTGGTTTGGTCTGTTAATGGAAAGGACCAAGCTGGATATGAAATAAAAAGCATTATGTACAAAAATCATCTAACAGCTCTACATAATATCTCTTGAGTGAATTGCTTAGGTGTATTTTGGTGTCAAACTTCATTTCTTTGTGCATGACAAAGAGATTTTCTAATAGTAGATGCAAAGGAGTAGCCAGAAAGCTATGCCAATCTAATGACAAAGCAGGTTATGAACTCACTTTGTTTAGGACTGAGATCAGTGTAATGCCAAGAGGAGAGCCATTAAGGTTTATTAAATTTGTCTAACACTGTCAGCCACACTTAGTTTTAAAAATACACATATTATTTATGAAATATGTACAATCTGGAGCTAGTTTGCTTTCAAAACACTCCTGTGAAAAGTAGTCCTTTATGATGATTTCATAAAGCCATTAAATGGCTAGAACAAATGTATTATTAAAGTGCTTAAGGATATATTTCGTACAGCAGCAGGAAGCAATGTGTGTTCCTGTTGAGATGCTTTTCCATTCATGAGAGATAATGTTCTTTTTTAGTATGTAAATACTGAATTTGTAAAATATATGTGGAAAAGCTTTAAGATCCTAGGAGCTCCAGTTCAATGCTTAACTTGTAGAAATATCTAAAGGACATGCAGATGAGCCCTTTGAAAACAGATAAGCAGATCGTGGTTCATCAAACAGAGTTATAGAGGAGGCTCTTCAAAGTGATGAAGACACATGGCTCAGCCTGCTTCTGACCAATAGGGTGTTTATGAGAATTTAGCTGTCCTGAGGTGCTCATATGGGGTGAGACGGACTGTTTCTTGTCAATGCTGGGGAGACCCAGTGCTATCCGACTGCAGACCTGGGAACTGGCTGTGCTGATCTCTCAGGGTGGCAAGGCTCAGAGCTGCTGGGATACACACAAAAAGTCCTAGCCCTTGGTCTTCTAGTAGTACTGCTTGGTTCTGATCTGAAATCCCCTCACGAAGCAGACCATGGTGACTCAGAGTAACATGGTGCTTGAATGATCCTAGCCTTTTGTCAAGATGTATTTTGGTAACTCCATCAAACATGAGCCTCAGGTAGGCAGAGGTCACATCTTTTTGCAAGTATTCTGCAGATGTGTCACTCCTGACTGCTCATGGTTACTGGTCTTCAGTGCTAAGCTTGCGCAGGTGTAGTCTCATAAACAGTCATAGTCACAAACATACCTACATTTCAAGGTACAATGTGAAGATAAACATAAATACTTAATATCTTCTCAAAAACTTAAAAAAGCAATTAGTTCATGGCATTTTGACCTAGGTGATATAAAAAAACATGTGCTCTCTCAGTGATTGAGGATTCTCCTTTTTAAACCTGCATCTTCTGTATCTTGTGCTGATCTTTTCCATGAGTCATTTAATTGCTGCCTCACAGGAACCTTTGTGGAGTAAGTCAAAGCTGTGCAGCAGTCCTGAAGACCATGGATAAACAGAGGGAGCGTGCTGAGAGGTTATAATCATAGAGATACCAACTGCTCTGTTAAAAACCTTGGCTTGCCCCTGAGTCAAAGATTTCTGCAGTATCTTGCCTCTTTTCAGTACCCCTAGACAAGCCAGAGTCATTTCACCGAGTAAGCAGAATTCCTTTTCAATGCCTAGCTAGGCTTTCACTGCTATTTTTGTACTAGAGAAGTCCTAAAAGGAGTGCTCAGAATTCATTGATTCTATTTTTTCCTGCAAAACATGTGGAGAGATTTTACTACATTTCAATATGTTTATTCAGTTAATCATACAGATAGAATCCCATATTTCTGTCAGGGACATTTCCAGCTCAGTGGTCCATCTTGGAGAGTAGGAAAGTATAAAAATAGATTTACTGGAATCTATGTGAGTGACACAAGTATCCACTCCCAGGGAATATATCTCGTAATGTCATCTTTATTGCAGTTTGTGAGCATCAGACGTACTTCAGGCCTCATACATTGTGAAGGCAGAGCCATGGCGGGGGGACAGGGAGAAGGTTTAAAAGCTTCTGCTACTTTTAAAAATTTGAACATCACAATAATTGTAATATAGCTTGCTGATTTTTTAATATGTTCAAAATATAGTAATTTTTGCTTACGTTCAGCAGTGTCCAGGAATCAATGCTAATGGGTTGAAAGGGCTACCATTTTCAAAAATTAAAAAAAAAAAAAAAAATTGATTTTTGATAGGCTGAAGAGTCAGCATTCTATATGGAAAAAGGAACTAGTTTTTTTTCAAATTCATTTAATAATGACAATACTGATTTAATTGCAGGAGGAACTTAACATTCCTTGGATATGATGGAATTCAGTTCTTATTTCACTTGTTTCTTGGTGATTATGGAGCAAAGAAAACCCTAGACATATGGAGTTCTAGGCTTTCCAGAAGTGCTTTAAAACAGTAGTAGGTCATATCAATTTTGTTGATAGTTGATGAGACCCATGTGTGTTGTAATTTACAGACTCTTTAGCCATTAAACTACTAGTTCAGAACAATTTTCTTCTTAGAGGATTAGTCCTTTTGTAAATGAGTGTGCTACTAAAATAACTTGTTGATACTAAAATAAGGGGACACATAAAATAAGTAAGGAGTTCAAACAACCGCTTTTAGCAATAAAATCTTTCAAAAGAAATAAAACATAAACAAGTTTAGATAGTATTAACAAAAAGTCATAAAATTAAAATTAAATTAATTCATTCATTTTGTGATGAAAAACACTCCATGATGTAACAAAACCACTCACAAAAATTAACAAAAAATATATGAGAGATCATTTTCCTTTAGTTTTATGGAGAGGCAATTCTTCCTCACAGGATAAGGAGAATTTTTGTCTTTTTACATACAGAAGTGTCAGTTTTGGAAGCCATACAAAAGAAAAAGAAGTGGATGAGTGGGCCACCAAGTACATGACATATTGCACTGCAGACAGATTGTTAAAATACAGTGGTTTCCTCTTGACTACAGCTATTCCTCATTTTATTATTATGTTTACTTATTTCAGCTTGCATCATTCACACAATCTACAAAACAGCTGTCTGTAAGGAGCTTTCTTGCATAGGCTTGATGAAGAGAAATACAGAATGACAAGATAATATGTGAACACAATAATCCTGTTATACCCTTTTATGTGGGTGTGGTCAAGTGGTGTTATTTTCAGTTAGGGTCAGCTAGGGTTTTTTTGTCCTAAATCCTTCTGTTACAGATCCTGTAGAATTTATGGGGGTTTTGACAAGAACTATTCAGTTGTTCTGTATTAATGCAGATCATCCCTTCTAGATTTGCAGAACTATTTTAGGCTTTGAAATCCCCTAGTCAGAAGTGCTGTGGGAGCCATGATAAGATGCTTTTCCTGATGTAACTTCCATTTTTCATACCTTATTGTCTTAAAAACAGCAAGAGAAAAAAAAAATCACTCTCAAGCAAAACAAATTGTCATGCAGCAAGATATATCCTAACCTATCACTTAAAAAATGAAACATATGACTTTTCTTACAAACCAAGGGGCAGCATCAGTCCTACATTCTTTTTTATCATGCTTTCTGCGCATGTTTCTGTTGTTGTGGCAGTAAATCTTTGCCCGTGTGATCTGTCGTGCTATGGGTTATCTTCTCTAGCTTGTGGGATTTTGAAGCTTATTGTTGTGTTCACCCATGATTCGGAGGGCAGCGGGGCCTGTGCAGTGAACAGAGCTCTTTCACAACCGGCCAGCTGTGGTGAGTCGCTGAGCAGGGCAGCGCACACAATCCACCGTCATCATGGGCGGGTGAAGAGCAGGAATGGTGAACAGGGATTAAACAATCGATTTTTTTTCCAGTCTTGTATGGATGGGGTTTTTTTGTCCTTTTGAAGAGTCCTTTCAAAGAGTCCTCAGAGAATGACATTTCTCTGGCTGACATACCCTGTCCTTCATTTCCAGGCAGCTTCACAGCCATTTCCAAGCTGGAGCGTTCCCATAGAGTGTAGTCCCTATGCTTGACTACAAGAAACATTTCTAAGTGGGATGATTCCCCCACTGGCCAGGTATTACAGCAATGGGATTTATGATTTTCATTTCCCGACTCCAACAGCTAAGTAATGTAAATACCATTTGCCTTTTTTCACTTTAAGAGCTTTTTGGAAATCTGAAATTTTGTTCTTACTTTTTAGACTTACTCTAGAATCCTACTCTTTTTTAAAATAGGTGAAAATCTTGTTGAATTTTTTGAGGGACGAAACCGCTCAGTATGTTCTCCTGTCACTGAAGTTCTTTTTCTTCCACGTTGTCTGGTCTTTAGGTTCCTGTGGATCAGGTGCACGTTTTTTTATGAGTTCTGATGGAAAAAAAACGCAATGAAATGGTGTAATATTTCAAAAGTTTTTCTTTCTTTTTAGCTGTACATGTGGATGTCATTTGTCAACATTTTCTAATCAATGAGGTTAGTGTATACCAGTTATAGAACTAGAGTGGCTAGACCCATGTGAGATCCATGCAAAGCTAACCGGGATGAGGCTCATTTGCAAGAGGCAAATGAGATTTGCCTGTGAGTGCTCTGATGCTGTAAGGGCCACTTACTCAAAACATTGTCATGTCGTGGTGCTCATTCACCTGCATTAGATGTTTTGATGACTCTGGTTCTAGTCAGAAGCAGAGTATATGGTAAACGTACCTCCAGAGGCCGATCTGCAGATCTGGGGTTCCCTGCAGGATATCATCTTCAGGCTGGATCATTATGGCAGTTCAGTTCCTACAGTGAAAATCTTGATCTTGTCTAAAAGTTTTGGAACTGCTAATCAGACTGAGATGAGGCAGTAAGAGCTGCTCTTGGTTAAACACTGCTGTCCTGCCACTGAAGCTCACAATACACGTTTTTCTCCCCAGGAGTATAATTGGATTGTTGGCTTTTGTAGCAAACTACAAAGTGGTCCAAGCCTCCTCTCAATGAATTTCTACTAAGATTTTCATTTCAAACAACAAAAAGAATATAGAACATCAACTGATAAGGCTGCGTGGTGTGACCTTGTCCATGGAGAGCAGCTGGCTGTTGCTGTCCAGGAAGTTTTACTTTAACAGCAAGCCTTTGAACATCAGTGATGCTGAGCTGTAGCATAACAGAGCCTCTCCAAAATCTATGAGATCTTTTGTGTATTAAATACGAAAGTAGACTGCAGCAGTAGTAGTGCTGTTTTATATAAATGTTAAAGCTACGTATGTTGCTAAATAAAAACTACTCATAGGTTTATAAACATGGCTCTGTAGGAATGTGACAATACTTCTGATGTCTCTGAACACAGAATTTTTTATTTGATGTTTCTTTTCTGTTGACAGATATATCAACTTAAAAGTAGCCATACGGTTCCCAGTTGAATATGAATTTGAGAGGGCTGAGGCACATTGCTTAGTCTAAAAGTCTAAAATAAGTTACTCTAAAGCTATTTGCTCAGGAGTTGCCAGACTTTACAGGATATACAGAAATAACTTTGTGCAAAGCTTGAATCCACTGTCAAAGTTAAGCCATATGCCAATTTCAAGATCTCCAGCACAGGAGCATCAGACATACGCACCACTCCCTAATATTTCAGTGGAGCACATGGTTGATAGGAGACTGCAGCTCGTGCCTCCTGGGGGTTGAGTCAATGGAGTGACTTCTGCGCACCACCATAGACTTTTGCTCAGGCACCATCTGTTGGATTTTTCCCCATGTTGGTAATAGACATCTGATTATTTGAAAACAGGATCATGTCTTACATAATATTATTGTGTATTTAAGGGGCCATTGAAATGGGCAGAGTAGAAGTGATTGTTTGGATAACAGTCTAAATAAAACAAAAAATGCAACGTTGCATTAATAATACAACATAAATAATTGATCATGAAGGAGTAAACTAATTTTCTCTGATTTCTCAGAGAAAAGCATTTCCTAAACAGATAAATCCTTCAGAAGAATATAGGACTTACAAGAAAAAAGTACTGGAAAGCTCAAGGAATCTAAGATAGGGGAATGAAAGGACAGAAAGCCCTCTTTCTTCCTTTTCCCCATTTATTGTGTTCAGAGGGCCACAATGAATCATATGTCTCTTGCAACTTGCAGGAATGATCTTACTGTCCAAATGGCTTGAAGAGAACTTCACTAGGAAAGAAAATAATCAATAGGATGAGATATTAAAAGGGAATTTTTCCCCTTCTTACTCCAGGCAGCACTGTCAACTCTCTATTGAATTTATGATCTACAGGAAATTAAACATTGACAGCATCACCCGGAAAGATAAGCATATATTGCTTAGGGTTAATGACTTGCTGAATTTTCTAAATCAAGCTATGTATACATCAGATTTTTATCAAGTGACTGTTGGCAAGTAACCATGGATAATGATAGCAAATGAAAATTCCTTTTATAAATGACAGAGTCGTGCTGTTGCATTTTAAGCTCTGGTTTTCCAAATATCTGCCTACTGTCTTGGCAAAAATCATTTACAAGTGTGCAGTATTTTGTTTGAATAAAATAATTGTTATGTCATCCACTTTTGCATGCACTTATGGAGCCCTAGAAAAGGAATTAGAGATGCTGAAGTGGTTTGCAGTCCGGCAGATTTGGAAACACGTGCCCATGGTAGACTCCAAATTCATAATTAAGCATCTAATTTAATGGCTCTATTTAGAAAAATGCTGGGCTCTCGGGAGTCTGCTTATTTGCTTGAGATATACTGGTCTTAAAATTAGGCCCCAGCTCGTGGTATCTGCAGCTGTAATCAGAGTTTTTCTTAACTTTCCAACTTCCCCAGAGCTGCAGGCTCCTTTGAGCTAGAGGCATAAACAGATTAATTGAGCCCAGGACTCTTTAGTTTGCTTCTGTTTTAAATCACATAGCAGGGGCAGGCTAGTGGCAGGTCTGTATCCTTTTCCTTTCAGTGATGTCAAAGACCAGTTGCCTTTCCAGACTCGCCTTGTTGACCTGCTGGAGGGAGGCTCCTTGGTCACCAGGGCGCGATGTCCTCTGTGGAAGCTACGCCACAGCACTGGTGATGATCAGTGGGAACTGGCTGATAAGGAGAGGGCTGTGTGATACATGCACAAACAGAGAGCATTGCTACTGTCGTCATTCAGGTTATCTCTTTGGAAAAAAGAGGGAGAGAAGCTCCACGGAAAATGTTCCGAATTGTCTGGAGGAGCCTGTGTATTTCCACTGGCCACAGGGGGAACCTCATTTGTCAATCTAAACTAGATATCTGAAATTCATGCAGCAGTCCTCTAGTGTGGGAGAGTCAGAGTTACTGTAGACACTGTTTTCTTACTGTTTTCTGTACATTACCTACGTGATCTATTCATTTTTCACTGAAATTGAAGGAGGCAGTTGCAAACCAGGTTTATTTTTTGTTTTAATGAGGAAATAGAGAGACAGAGAAAAAGCAGTTTTGCCAAAACAGCAGGAAGAATCTTCAGAGCAAAGAACATTTCCTTTGGGATACGTAATGCTGATACATATATCTCCTTTAACTTTTCTTCCTTTGAAGGCCTCTATTTAGGCACTGGTCAGACACAGCTGGCCCTTGCTTGTGTGAGCTGAAAAGATTAAAGCCTAGATTGGTTTGGTGTGCTTGGCTGGTACTGGGTTTTTTTTGTTTGTTTGTTTTTTTTAAACTCTATTACTTGAAGCCTCTGGGGTTGAAGCCTGTACTATACAATAGTAAGAGGAATAATATCCAGGTCAAGTAGATAGCACTTCTAATAATCCAGAGCACTGGCACTGGATTACCGGGAAAAAAAACCCAAAACATAAACATGGTGTTTGAGTAAAATTTCCTTGGAAATTGCACAAAAAAAGGAGAATTTTTGCAATAAACATTTCCCCCTCTTTCTGCTTTGTATCCAAGGCATTTTGTGGTTTTGTCTGTTTTTTACAAAGAAATTACAACTGTCAAAATGAGATGGCAGACCAAATATAGTTAATACAAACAAGGAATAGACCTTTCCCTTGTATGCTTTTCCCTCTCCACCATTCTCATCCTCTCAGAGTCCTATCACTCAAAACCACAGCCAACAAAATAACTCAGATACAGGACTAAATAGAAGAAACATTCTTCATTCCTGCTTTGAAGGGTGCTGAAGGCTTGTTATGAAAGACAAATGCCATGACACTGACACGGGCACAAGCACCATAGTAGTAACATCGCTTCCCAGCCAAGAGTTAACCGTGTTGAAACCGTTTTGGTTTATCAGCCAGATGAAAAGCCAAAAAAATTCACTTTTCCGAAAGGAAAAGCATCCGTCTGACCCCCTCACATGTACCTACGTGTTAGTGAGCCTTTAAAGAAATCTCTCTGGTAAACTCAAAGTTGGCTCAATTTCAAGACTGCAATTTGTCACCATCGCTGATAGGTCACTTTGGCTTTAAGTGAAGAACAGATGATGAACAAAAATATATAAATCATTTGTCATATGGCAGATTCAAAGTAGGTGAAAAGTCAGTATTTTATCACAGTTGCAGTTTTGGTGGCAGTTTAGACTTTACCAGGCTTCAAGAAGAATTGAGCATTTATGGAAACATGACCATCAGAGTAAGAATAGTAATAACCAGAAAAGTAGTGATAGCAGTGCAAGTTCTCCTATTTCAGTCTTTGACTGTTTTCCCTTTGGGTTTTGAACAGGCTAACTAAGTATATTGCTATTTAGAGGCCATTAAGGCAGCTTCTTTCGTAAAAAAACAAAAGTACCTGAAGTACCCGTTTGCTGGATTAAAAAAAATATAGTCATATTTCATATTAAATCTAGACTCCATTTAGCAAGACCGAGATTTATGTACCACTCTGATGCCTAAAAGCAAGGGGACTCAATTTCTAGTCTCACAGAAAAATCCTGAGAATGTAAAGGTTAGAAGAGGGTCTTTCATTGAGTTGTGGAAAAGTTGCTGTCTTTTCTGCTCTGTCCCCGTGGTATCAGGGCTCCTCCTGCTTCTGAGCAGTGTCTGCGGTAGGCCTCCCTTGTGCATGCTGCAATCTTGAGGGAAAGGCTTTCCCTCAGAACACATACCTTTTTGGAGAGAGCAGTAATTTCTGTATTTTTGGTAGCTGCATGCGACAGCCTAATCACTTGGAAACGGTACATGTTGAATCTTGGATGACCAAGTTATGAAACACACTAGTTTCATAACTAGTGTGTTTCATAACTTGGTCACACTAGACAGAGAAAATTGCTATATTGTACTTGAATTTATAATCTAAAAAAAAAAAAAAAAAAAAGATGTTTCAGAAAGTATTCAAATAAGATTTTCCAGATGTTCAGGATCAACTTTTCACATAGGCAGGTGATCACTGAGCTTTTACAGTCTAGGTCTGTGGAAGATCAACATCTAAAAATTTGTTTGTAGAGAAATTTCAAGTTGCAGCCAGTCAGAGTGTAAGGATGTGTTAAGTACCTACAGGAGCTGGAATGCCCATAATGAGAATCAGAAAGTACAGCAGTCACAGAATCTCATCCAAGTTAGGTATCTAAGTACTGCTAAAAATTCTAGCAAGTACCTACATGCTTCTTTTGGCAGAAATAAATGCCTCTTAAAATCATTCCAGAAACTACAAAGAAATGTCCTAAACATCTATGAGAGAGAGAAAGAGAAAGTGGGTTGATACTCTAAATTTGCAGAGATTAAGAACAAAGAGAAAGATCACAATACAGGAGGAAAATGGGATCACCTTAAGGGGTGAAGTAATATCAACAGAATGGAATTTTACAGTGAGAATTGGAAGGTTATGCATTTAGGGCCTCATAAAAAGCTCTGATTTTTTCCTACAGAGATATTAGGCTAAGTGGCAGGAAAGAGCTATTTTCTATGGAGCAACTTAAAGATCCTGGCTTCTTATTCTAGCAAAACAAAGGCTAAGAGCAGACAGTATTATTCTCTGTTATAACACTAAGTAGGTAAACATTTGAGATAAATGAACTAAGGGACTGCGCTGGAACAAAGAGTGGGCACAAACAGGAGACAAATGAAAAGGTTTTTAGCTATTAGAGGAATGGGTTTCTGCAAAAGCTTTTCAATCTGAGCAGAAAAAAACCCCATCAAGTTCTAACATGAAGATTATGGTGTTGGTGAAAGGCTTGACCTGGTGTTACCAGGCAAAACTGATGTCCTAGTAGGGGAGAAATAAAAGGTCTTTAGAGTCTGTAATTCTTGAGGACTTTTTAATACTTTACATACCATACTATAGGCTTTAAAGTGTGTTAATAATACCAGTTCTTAGCAAAATTTTCCTTAAACACTACCCATCTTAACTTTTTTTAAAAAATGGATAGACTTTTCCTGTTCCTGGTGGGGGTTGTTGTTGGTTTTGTTTTTATTATTATTACTATTATCAGCATGATCATTATCTTGAAGGCAACATGGATAAGAAAAATGTGTGAAAAATTTCAGCCAGTGTATTTTTAAAAGAAAATTCCAAGGAGCTAAAACTAATTTTTGATATGTTGGTTTTATCACATTTGCTGTTATTAAAGGAGTGAGTACTTCTGAATTTGGTGAATGTCTGCATACGTACTCATGACTAGAATCTCTGTTTATAGAACTGATTTAGGACTACTGTCCTCAAGGTTTATCCTTGCCTGTTGCATGATGATTATCTATCACATTCCCAGGAAAATTATGAATGTAATTCAGGCCTCCATAATGTGTTCTTCTGCCATGTCCTGTCTGTGGCCTTTAAGTATTTTAGTCACTGATCTATCCAGTGATTGCTTGGTTGTCTCTACTGAAGAAGCAATTTGGTGTTGGGCATGCTCAACGTACCTATGCTGGGAGCCCTGTTGTGTTAGGTGCAGCACAAGAAAGTTGGTCTGTTCATCAGCTAAAAGAGATATCAGCTGCTACGAGATCCAGCAGATAATTTTATCTGGTTATTGCTGTGTTTTGGCTTGGGTATGCCTTGATTGTTTGCCTTGTAGTTGTTCGTTGATTACAGTTTCTAAATTATCCCTTCCCACAATAAAATATTGTGGGGTTTTCTGGGTTTTTACCCATGTTTTTTCTTTTTTCCTCCATCTTCCTGGATACGTTGCTATTTATTCATTTTCACTGATGTATTGGAAGTAAGTAAACATTTGCTCAGGAACTGTCTTAGCACAATGGCATTCCATGTTGTATACCCAGTTTTTGACTACTTTCTGAGAAGTAAAAAGACTTTGTTGATATAAGCCAGCTTTCAAGTATTGTTGGTAGATAAAAAATACTTTCTATAGTCCAAGAAGATTACTGCAATTTCACTTAAAGCTATACCTCAGAGGGAGAGTGAAATATGTTTTTGTTGTGTTATTGGTAAGATACTGCGGTCCTCAGTCAAACAAGGATTTCAGAAAGAGGACTGAAATTATGAAGTGGTTTCTATTAAAAACCTACTTCTTTTGATAGTTGCAACCCCTGCAGGTGTGAACAAATTGTGACAGAGAGGAGATAATTATTTTATAAAAAAGTAAAAGAAAAGATGTTAATACAAAATGGAATTCATGTACTGGATACCTAGTGAAAAATGCTGTCATGACGGTAGAGCCACAATCCAAAATCGTCTACGTGAGTAACAAGGAAAATATGAAGAAATAATATTTTGCCGTACTAAAAATCACAATATTGCTAGTTTGTAAAAAGATACATCCAAAGAAACCGCAAGTCAGTGCTCTATATATGCATATGAATACTTGCCATTCTTATTTTTCTTCACTCCTCACTGTATAAGTCCTGAATGAAAAAAAGGAGTGGAGTTATTTTGCAATTACTTTGCAATCAGAGTTGGTATCTATGAAGAGAATTTAGGACGTTTAGACTTCAAAGCAATTGTTCCAAAATTTCTGAAAATTTGAGAAGTCATCAATACAATAACCTCGGGGAATATGATTAAAATTCTCTTTACTATTATGGGAGGAGGGGAGCTCGTTGGGGTTTTGTGTTTTTTTGTGGGTTTTTTTCAAAACAATAGACTAAAGAGATCTGGCTATCCACACTCTAACTAGCCATCCACTCATGTACCTCCATAATAGTCTGGAATATATTTGATTTCTGAAATAATCTTTAAAAAACCCTTGATTGGTGCAGATTTAAGAAACATGCTTACTTACTTTGTTATGTTGAGAAGAGATCTGCAGAATTCCTGAGGGGCAGCAGCCTGATGATGGATTAGGTACAGCCAGCAAGATGATGTCCTAGCGTATCACAAACAATAATAGTTAATATTACTCTTTGTGGCGTATAGTGGGACAGATTCTTTCACTTGCTGAATCATTAGATTATCTTGTAAAAAACTCACTGAGAAAAATGACGTAAATTAAATTCTGTGTGCTGAAGTAAAAAAGCATCTTTTGTAACAGGGTAAGGGCTGAATACTAAACACTCTCTTCATTGTAAGCAATGGAGAGTGTAAGATAAGAAGAAGTGAGGAAATACAACAGAGTCAAGAGAAGCTGCTTTTGGGTGTTTCATTCATGGCCATCAACTAGAAAGCCATGAAAAGAAAGATTTTATTTTGGGTTCCATTTCCAATGGAAAATTTCAAAGGCAAAACATCACCTCAGCCCAGCCAGAAATTGTTTTGTTTCTCATCTTTTTTTCAACCCACCATTGGCATAATGTGAAGAAAAAAAAATTCGTTTTAATTTTAAAAATATTTTTTAAATTAAACTAGATCTAACTGTATTTTTAAATACTTTTGGTCTATGCCAAACAGCTTATTTTGCCTGTTATATTCTGATTTTTTCTTCCTCATTCTCACTGTGTTACCATTTTCCTGTCTGCAGCTTGTGTAAAGGTACTACATTCTGTTTGTTCTCTCACCTTCCTGTTGACAGCACTGGTGTTTAAGTACTCTAAACTGACATAGTGTTGCCATGTTTCATGATTTTTCCTTTGACACTCATTTAAACTTCAGGTTTCTTTATTTAAAAAAAACATATTTTTAGCCATCTCTGTTACAGAAAAAAATTTTGCCAAACTGATTCCACATATTTTTTTTAAATTACTACAAAGAACCTATTCAACATTATATCTATGATATTATATTAGATATCTATTAGATTTTTTTATGTTGTTTTCAGGAAGTAAAAAATGTCTTTACAGCTCAAAATTTTAAATTATTTTCTTTGGCTTTTTGCTACCTTGGAAGCATTATGTAGTGTCAAGGTGAATAATGTGTGAATCACAGTAATAACATGGCTGTATCTAGCAAGAAAAAGGTCCATGGCATTCCTGTCTTATTTTTTGGTTTATTTGTGCTATGTAGTTATAGCAGTAGTCTGGGGTGACACATAGTTCAGGAAAATTACCAGGGGTCTTATCAGAAGTAGAGCATTCATAGTAATAAATTGCCTTTTTTTTAGTTACTGTTTTCCGTAGCAACTCTGTTGAAATGGAACAGAGCTTTTGATGAAAGTGTGGAAGGCTGTGTCTCATTCCCTTCCCCTATCCAGCATCAAGAGAAATTAGGACAGAGTATTTTACACTGCTTATATTACACTGCTCTGTGCTTCTGCATTACTGTGTAGAGCGGAAATCTAACCAGGCGGCCGGCACAGTCCTTCAAAGTGTGTCCATCTCCATTAACTGTGGATGACTGTGGACAGCTGAGAGAGAACAGCCACCTTAAGTTTGGATATGTTGTATACCATTATATTCCTTCCTCCCTTCCTTCCTCCCTTATTCCTAGCTACATGCCTTGGAGATTCATGCTGATCTGGGTGACGAATTACAGACCTATATAAGAGATCATACTTTTTTACCAAATCACTTCATCTCTTCATATATTACCAGTTTATTTTCCTCAGCACGAATTTGAGTGTTCAGGACTTTGGAATCGCTTCAGATCACTGATTTTGTTTTCAAAATAGCAAGCAGTCTAGCACAGTGTTGTTTCTTTTTATTTAACCCACAGCCTCTACCTCAACAGCTATCAGAAAGCACCACTTGCAAATGATCTTCTGTCTGGAAGTGAGGCAGGCTGGGCTGGCAGCACACCCTGCACAGCTGGAAGGCCGCAGCACAGCTGCTCACAAACAACTCACTTCCTGAGCCAGTCAGCATCTTCCCGTTCTCCTTCGGTACTCCACCTCATTGATTTCAAACCGTCGGTATCTTTCCAGAAACACACCCCTAGGGGATTTCCTACGCTTTGATGGGAAACTCATTGTATTAAATATCTTTGCCATGCCCTACCACTGGTTTTTGAGCAGGCTTCTCCATTGATCTCACAACGGAGTCGGCTGTAAAGCAAGGGCATGTCTGGCTCTTTAGCAATAAGGTTTGTTCAAGTAAGAGCAATCTCTGTTGCAGTCACAGGAATGCTTCCACGCTGAAGGAATAAACATGCCTTCTATTTTGAGTCTGACTTTGAATTGCCATTTTGCCCATCTCGAAATAAAAGTTTCAACAACTCCATATTTCTTATTGCCTGCCTAACACATTCGAGTGTAACTGGGACAAGAAAGAATTGAAATGCAAAAGCTTGGGAAAAGGAGATGGTATTTTCTTTCTCAGAGCAACTGCAGTGTTGGTGCTGAGAAATAGCTTTGTGCCCCACCCTTAATCTCAGGAGACAGTACTGCAGCTCTGTGTCATGGAGTCCTGCATGCATCAGATAATTTCTGATTTAGCTGAGTCTTTATAGCCCACTATAAATATACATGCGAACAAAACAGTGCATTCAGGAGATGGTATTAATTGTTCCCTTTCACCACCCTGGCACTCTGCACATACACCAGGTACCCTGGAGGCACAGAAAACAAAAATTTGCTCTGGACATTTGTTGCCTGGCCAAACAAGAGGAATTAAGTGCTTTACTGGAGATACATACTTTCAAAAGCAGTAATCATAAAGGGATCACGTAGTTTTATATAGATGGTAGCATGAAGTACTTCCAGCAGGATGTGTAAGATCCAGCGCAGTTCCTGAGAGAAGGGTACAACATAGGGCAGCATATTGATGGAGAGGCAAGCAATCTGTTTGCAGCCTTATCTCAGCCTCAGCTCCTTATCAGGCAACCTTTTATAGACATGCTGATCCTGCGGAGAAAGGCATCATTAGTAGCTGTAATTGCTTCCTGTGCTGGAGTGGACCATTTAAAGAAATACTGTATAGCAAATATAAATATCAGAGCTGCATCTGAAGAAGAATGGTGACAACCAGAGGCAATCCTTTTCCATGGGCAGACTGTGATTTTATGTTTAGATTATGGAAAAATCAGTAATGTTCTGAAAAATATCATTGCATGTATAGAGGAGTACATACTAAGGTAACTATTAGACAAGACAGAAAAGGTCAAAACTGGCTATTCATGGTTTGGATTTGCAATTTTACTGGGAAGTCCTGCTCCACCTATCTTTGACTCTGGGTTTTTTTACTTTTTTATTTTTATTTTACTTTGTTGTTGTTGTTGTTTGTCTTCCTTTTGCAGTGTCCACGAAACTCTATTTAAATATTGCTGATAAAATGAGTGGGTATTGAAATTTGCTGTTCAACCAACTTCCTAGCACCATTTTTAAATTTTTTTTCCCAAAATTATGTTTCTTGACTGGGTTAGCAAAAACTTTAAACCAAATTTGCTTAGTTGACATGTGGTTTAAAGATAAACAGTATCTAAATTGTCTAGTGGATAAACTTTGTCATTCTGTTTTACACAGTTTTTCAGATTGTAATATTTGCTCACAGGTATAATATTAGATAACCACTCAAACACAGTGATAATTATAGTAAGCAAGTACTTCCTTAGGAGTTTCAGAGATAATTTTCCTCATTTCTGTCAGTTAGCAAAATGCTAGATATGTATTACGCAATAAACCAGCGTAACATCTAATAAGCCTTTAATGAAGGTCTTCGAACAGCATCTAGATTAGTCCTGGTCAGCCTGCTCTAGGTGGCCCTGCTTGAGCAGGAGTTAGATGAGACAACCTCTAGAGGTCCCTTCCCACCTCAACCATTCTGTGAGTCTGTGATTCTGCAGTGCTATAATATAATTCCCTTCATTCACTGGTGAGCGTGTCATCACTTTACATCTAAAAGGCTCTGACATGCTAAAGTATTTATTGCATACTGTTGAAATATAGGGATAATTTTTTTGGAGTTTCTTAAAAATACTACATTATATTATTTTAAATAGAGAGCATAGATGTTTCCACTTCCCAAGCATCTGATGCTGATCTCAATCACATCAGCATGGGTCAGGAGTACTGAACTAGTTTCTAGGATTGCAGTAGCCTGTAAGCTGAAGGGTGATATAATGTTTTGCCTGCTGTGCATATTTTTTCCTGTGTCATAATTAAAAAAAAAAAATACTGTTTATTACTTAGTAAATCATACAAGTCCCTGCCATGGGTTTATTTTCAGATTTTCTGGGCTGCCTTCAAAACAAGGAAGACTGGTGTCCTCTTTTTACCTCATTTGGGAGTCTCTTCTGTATAAAACAACCAGATTATGCCTATAATCTTGGGTGTTTTTTTAGTGTTTTTTAACTATTTACTCACAGATGGAAAAAGTCAGTTACTATTGATCAGCTTTAGGAAGAGCTTGATTGGTATGAAGACCTGAGTATGTCTGTACTATAGATTGTAGTGTTGTGTAGAGGTACTAAAGTGAAATATTTAAATATCTATCTTGATTAGTTAGTGCAGTCTTGTCGCAAAAGCACACAGTTCAAGGTCATAACTCCATTTTCAGCATATGTGGAAATGCATATCCCTTTCTGCTGCTTAGTACATATTCTTCTGATGCCCAAAAAGCACATTTAAAGCAAAAGTGTAGCTGCACCAGATCTTGTTTTAGAAGTCAGTGTCACAACTGCTGACACCATTGCCCAAAGGGACAGCAGCTGACAGCCGTCCAAGGAACCTCTCCAAATACACTGATTTGAGAAGGGAGAGTCCTTTCCTGCAGCTCTCTGTGTTCATAGAGTGGCAGAGTGGTCTACTCATAAATCTAGTCCTAGTGGTGATGTTTTTAGTGTTATAAATCAAACTTTTGCTTCTTCAACAGGCCATGGAACTGTATCTAGGAAAAAAAAGGCATTTTAGAGTGTGTTATGAAAATCAAGGAACAGAAATATTTATGTTCTGGTCTTGTGAGTCAGAGTTGGATTTTGGTGGAATATGGTGGGTATGATGGCAGTATAGTAAGTGTGACTTTCAGCTGAGGAAAATTTAACACTGGGTTGGTGGCTGAGAATCAGATGGAAGTGTTGGTTTTCACTCACCTTTTTATCACAAAAGCAGTGCAAGGACACATTTCCCAGAGCGTGCCAAACTGGGCCCTCATTAGAGGGCAAAAAGAGAAAGATTCAGCAGTAAAATATACTGGTCAGGACAGGACAGGAGTACAGAGAGGTGAGAGTATTTATAGAAGCCATAGATTATCATCCCTGGTTCATCTCAGAGTCCAGCTGTGTCAGTGGAGGTAGCCATGCGCTTCTGAACCCAGGCTGACAGTACAGCTGCAAGTCAGAAAGACAACACTGTGCTTAACCTGCTGCTCTTTCTGCCCGAACCTTCCTAAAATAAGAGCTATCCCCAAATCACCAAAGTATTTGGAGATGGCAGCTTTCTATCTGTTAGGCATCAATCAGTGCCAATATTCAATGGAGTGACAAGTCCCTGATATTTCTGACATTTAGGTGTCCCAACACACTTATTCTGTGATCTTCTCCAGTCATTGCTTCAAGTTTAGGATTCTTATGCTTACTTTATTAAAAATGTTTACATTTTACTATGCTGGTCTTTGCAAACCTCTAAGCTGGAGACAAATTTCAGTCCAGCCAACCTGACATCACCTGATACAAAAGTTTCATATTGCTTCTTCAGTATGAGCAGATGTAAATCAAAGTCCTGGCTCCAAATTTATAAGTTCTGAAATATCTGAGATCGAGAAATTTCATCTGGGGCTTGTTTTTCCACTTTCACTTTGTGGTTCTTTACATAAGCAACGAGGGATCTTTCAGGCATCTGTGAGGCTTAGCAGTAAAAGCTGGATCCTAGTCCTCAGGGAACAGAAGAACCATGGGGCTATGTGCCACTGTTTTTGTTTCCTAAGCTGCTCCCTTGACCAGGACTAAGTCTCCTCTTTGTAGCTTCCCTTCTCAAGCCTTTAAGGAAAATGATCAATCGTATCTTCGGCAGCTGCATTATAATGAGACCTTACTGTCTACCTGTTAGATGGAGGGATTAGTTAAATGGGAGCAATAGAGAGCTCAGCCAACTCCTTGGCTAAAAAGAGCGAGCTCTTCATGACTTGAGTCAGCAGTATTCCACTTCACCCCAGCAAGCGTGTCCTGTTTCTATCCCCTCTGTTTCAGTATAACATTTAATGCAGTGCTACAGGGAAAGGCATGCCCATGTTCGTTTTCATGCCATTAAGTCAATACCTTTAGCAATAGTACTAGATTATCTGTGAAATTTCAGGGTGACATGAAACTGTGGTCATGAATGCTGTGCCTCCAGATTTCCTGTGGTGAAACAGTAGGATTTCAGTTGATTCAAGGTCCTAATTGTTTGTGGGTGACAGTCAAATATTTTACTGGGATGTGGAAGTAAAATATCAGGCACTACTAGTCTTGAATGCTGTTGTAAACAGTAGCTCTTGCTCTCGCTGCCAATACACTGCAAGTGCACTTCTCCTTCCTTACATTTTGAAATCACTTTAAAAATTATCCTGCAAATTCCATGCACTGCAACTCCATTCTGGCAGGTCACAATTTGTGAAGACATGGGAAAAGTAATTTCTTGACCAAGGAGGAGAAGAGGAGGAACAAAAACTATCTCGGTCCTACCAATGATTCCACATTTACTAAAATGGTAAGCTTAGGAGTAGATGGATTTAGATATATTAGGATATTAGGACTTAGGTATATTGGAAACTACTGGAGCATCAAGCCTGAATCACTTAAGAGACCACGGAATTGTCATGAGGAGGGTTCTGTTAATGCTTCTTTTCACTTGGCAGCAGCCTCTCTAGATGTGAGGGTATCCCAAGCATTTGTTGTTGAGAGGAGGAATGGAAAGGAGAGATCAGCTGTTGGACCAGGGCCCCTGACCATTGCCATTAGAACTGAGCTGGATTTAGTATGCTAAGCACTAATAGAAACCATTCCTGAAGTGGATGATTTTAGGGGTTTTTTGGGGTATTCACATTTTCTGGAAGTGCATTATTGACAGTTGTGCAACATATTGTAAATACGCACAATGGCAAATTGGACTACTTCCACAGAAGATGGATTGAGGCATAAAATTGTTTAAGAGGAGATGTCTGTTCCTTTTTACTATTTTTCTTTATCTTATTATTCCCTCTTTTACCTTTTCTGTGCTGTTTCCATATGGATTTAACCCTGTTCCACATCCATTAGCCACTAGTGCTGCATTAGTGCGGATTGGCCACATAAGATCCTCCCTGGAGTATGGTCCTAGCTCCCATGGCATGTATAACTAAAGCAACTTGGTTTCCCATAGCTTCTCTGCTTCACTCCTAATGTATTTACCCCTCCCTGCCTACTTTTCTGAATGAGTTTTATCACTGGTTATATTAATGCTATCCCTGAATAGTGACTGGATTTGGAGATATGAAGTATTGAAAATTTACCCTGAAAAGAACAGGAGCTGGAAACCAAGGGAAAAACCTTGCTGTGAGTGGTGTGTTCTTCTTAAGAACTGTAATGCAGCACTATTTAATGGTTTTAAATAATCTGCATATCAAAAAGGAAAGTGGTGCTAATAGCTATATGTTTAAATGATCTTCAGAATCCTTTTTTTCCTCCTCCCTCAAGTAATTTATTCATACTACTAAATTGTTTTGGTAACTTTGCAACCCACACTTCATTTGGCAGTCTTACTTTGTGAATATAACAGTAATACTTCAGCTTGAATACTTTTTTTAATTCCTTGAAAACAAAGTATTTGTTTTTCCTTTTATATTGGTCTACAGAATGCAACATAATATTTCCTCAGTATTCATATTGAAATTGTCAGATGTGCATGTGCACTGTCAAAATCAGTGTAGAATGTAAAATAAATTGTGGCATCTGTGAGCAGCCTAGAATGACAAAAAAAGGATGACTTTGTGGAAAATAAATGTAATGGCATGATGGATAACCAAGGAAACACGTGAAATAATTTTCAAACATACACGTTTTTCCCCCTGTTCCACGCCATACACTCTCATCACAGTCAAAATGAGCTTCTGTACTTTAGGTATTGCATACCTGTGAATGTGTAAAATACAGAGAAGATAGGTTCCACTCGGGAAGGTGTTATTCCTTTCAAGACTTTTATACTTACAGGGAAGGACAAAAATTTAAGACATTATTTATGTAAATATGCACACTTGTCTCAGGATCACCATAGCCTGGGGTGGATGTGCGTAGCCAGTTTGCATGTTCTCTTTAGAGGAGACTGTACCAGCTCCCTCTGCCAAAGACAACAACATGGTCAGGGAGAGACTGTGGGGAACAGGGACCAAATCTGGCCCGTGTCTGGCTGGTCCTTCACAGGGTCTCAGCGTCGCAGCTGCCTGGTGGGTGTGCACTGCTGCCCAGTGCTGACTACCGCAGCAGGATCCCGCTGGAGAGCGCTGTGGGGCTCTCAGCAAAGGGTCTCCTGCAGGCCCCGAGACAAAAGAGCAGCTGGTCCCATCCTCCAGCAGTTCTCTAATTGTGGAGTTAACTGTTATCCTTTAAAGGGAGTTAATTCAGATGGAGAAGTCTCATATGCATATGTAGGGTAATGTCCATCAACAAAATAAACAGGGAATTCTGCAAGTTGCATTCAACAGAAAGCTTTAATTCAGGACATGTTGTGGTCCAAATCCAATGAGAAAACTGTGTTTTGTACAGTTTATCCTTCTAGTAGAGTTTTCCTTATAGAGGAACCCAGGGGAAAGCTAAAATGAAAGCAATTCTAGCAGGTGATTTTAATAAGGATGTTTACTACTAAACTAAACAAACCTAATGTGTATTTTAGCAGCTACTATATTAAAGTTGCTTAATCTATGAACCACATTCTGGTTTATGTTATTACTGGACAGGATTCTTGTGTTAGCAAAATATTTAGTGGACTTGGTAACCTATTACATTTCCGTATTGTAAAATTCATCATGTACCTACAGTAGGGGACAATGCTGGTTATTCATACTTACATTCGTTTAACCTTCCCTAACTTGTATATAGTGCATCTGTTACTGCATCAGGGACACGGTTCTCTGTTATTCATTGTCCTAAAATAAATGTTGAAATAATGTCACAAGGAATGAGATGGATAAATTCCATTTTTTTCATGCAAGAGAAATGATCATTTAGTCTTGTGAAACCTCCAACTCATATTCTTCCATAGAAATAAAATCTTACCAAGGGCCAGAGGGTTCTACTAAGAATTTTAATACCAAAGAAAGTTANCTGCAAACAAAGAATAGGCAAAAGAATGTGACTTTGAAGAGATCTTTGAAGACATAAAAGTAAAATAAATTACTTGTAGTCTGAAGCCAGAGGTAGAGGTAGGAACATTTTTTCTTTTTAAATATGCAGAGTGAATGACTGGAGGCTAATAGTAATAATTATTAAAATAAAATTCCATTGTGTTCTAACCACTGCAATCATTACACTCTTGCAGATGAAATCCCAGACACTGAAGTCAATCACTAAATGCTTTGAATAGGGCAGAATTATTCCCAGGGAGTAGTTTGATCTCTAGCACCACGTTGTTCTCTGATACGATATCTGGATCAAATTATTACTTATAATGTCTAGATAATGCTATGAAAACCTATGCTAATGCTATGAAAGGTTTCAAACAGCACTAGGTGTACTTAGTAACCAAGAATGTGGCCTTGAGCATTTTTGCATGAATGGTAGAAGGCTGATATTTTCAGACAGATATTGATCAGATAGAATATGGGTCATACTTGTAGGAAACTGTGGAAGAATTGTCTCTACCAGTCAAAGCCTCATGCAGCAGCCTGTTTGTTAAGGTTACACTAGGCTGATTTTTTATTTTCTTTTATGAAAAATGACTCCTGCTGTCACAAGGTCAGGTCCTTTGCAGTGCCATCTGCAATATATTCAGCATTCCTTGTAGTCACTGAAAGGTCTTTTTCTGCCTATTGCACCCAAGAAAGAAAGAAAAAAGCCTTATGAGTTGAAGTTTAAGCACGGTTTGGGAACCTCTGTTTGAAATATTTACACTGGATTCTCTCAGCGCATGAATTACAGTTCTTGTTTTATCTTTTGCTTATAAGACTTTTCAGATGCATAACAGAGCTCCAACGTTGTGGAACTGAAGATAGATGACATATAGGAAAAAAATTATAATTTTATATATACCAGAAGGCAAAAGAAGATTTGACTTGGAGATGTTCTCAATCAGATCTGAAGAGTGAAGTAAATGTGGAGGATCAGCAGTACAAAGAAGTAATGAATAGCAAATTACACGTAGTTGTCATAAAGCAGTGTTTAAGCTCATCTTCTGGCTGAAATAGGATCGTGTGGCTTAGTAATTGAAAATGTAGAATAATATCATTAATTTATGTGCCATTTTTCAAATTTCTATCACACCAATTGCTTTACATTGCTCAGTCTGTACTTACGAGTTTGCTCAAATTCAGCCACCTTACAGACAGGCAGTAGGCAACAGTTTCATAGCATACTGCAAAACAGTGGGAAGGAGGAGGAATTTTGCCAAAGATATTGACATAAACCTCTCAAGAAAAATGCTGCAGGGCAAGCAAGGAATGCAGTTTTTAATACATATGGATGCATTCACACATGGACAGGCTCTGTGTAATCTATTTCATCTGTAGTAAGCTGGTAGGATGAAAAGCTATGATTTTACTGATTCTAGGCATCTCAGTCCTGATGCATACAACCCTTACATCTTCCTTGTGGTGAGGCAGAGGCTTTAAAGAAAACTACTTTAAGGGCAAAGAGGTTTTTAAAGGTTGGGAATATGTAACCTGGAAGGCTTAAATTTATGGATGGAGCTGTTATAGCTGGATATGGAAGAACAACCTACAGACAAAAACAGTGTTCACAGCCTGGCATTTCAAACGTACCACAGTGTTTGTCATTTTTTCAAAATGTGGGGCTATAGCCAAGTGTCAAATTTAACTGCAGTCACGATATATTATCAGTATGGAAGTAGATGATGAATTTTTCACTCAAGGTCTTGAGCAGTTAATAAACTGGTAAGTTGGATTTGCAGTGCATTCTCATGTATTTATTTTAAACTTGCAGATCCCTAAATTTCTTCACTTTTTCAATTGAAAATGATGATGGCTTTCGTTCACTTCTTTTTCTCTTTTACTGTGTCCCTTATCAGAGAAGAGCAAGGTAATAAAAGAAAGCATAGATGAAGAAGCATCCACTGACATTTCATGTTTTCAGTCATCCAACTGAAATCTAATAATCTAAGAATATTGCCTAGGCCCTTCTAAACAAGTTCCTTTCATTGAACAATGAATTTAAAATTATTTTTTCCCGAGTCCTGTCCACTCTTCTTCCATGGCTCACAGTGAGGCTGGCCTTAGTGCCACAAAACTCCAGAAATGCCTTAACGTCTTTCCTATAGTAGATCATTAAAGACTGAAACACTGAGGTGACAAATTGCTAACCGTGTTTTTCCTCCACCTGAATTGGGTGTGATGATAGTACATGCATTATGGAAATAACAGGCTGCCTTAATACATAGCTTGGCATTTTGCCGTGGAAATGACCATAGACTAAATTTGCCCAGTGTTTGTATTGGCTTGTGGTGGTGGCAGTGGGTGTCGGTATCATTTTGAGCAAGCAAAGGCTGAATATCTAATTCATTTTGTCTGGTTTACTTTAATCTCTGTTGAATCAACAGTGACTCAGTAGATTCAGCATAACAGTCATTATTGGAAGTTACTTCAGTGCGGACTTTGCCATATGTATCTGTATTCAGAGCTGAATAATCACGTTTTGTATGGATACTCCATGAAACTGAGAGGTTGTACATAGTCCTGACCTTATTCAGGTCCATGCAAAAGCCTTCACCAACTTCCTGGGGATTGAGAACTGTCCTTGTATTGTAAATTATGGTGGTTTTAAGGAATTGCCACTAGCTAGGCAGCTCCAGAAGGTATTTTTTTAAGATCATTTACCCCTTTAAATGTCATATAGATACTTGAAAGGCTTCACTGGAAAACACCATATGGGGAAAAAGTGACAATTTTCCTACATTATCAGAACAAATAAAACTATAGGCATTTGTTTTCCTTGGCCTGACTAAAAGCCTCATAAGGGAAACATTCTGTTCACATTTGAGGGTGGTAGGTGCAAGATTTGGTCATCATAGGTAAGAACATCTGTACTTCTTGGAGATGTCAAAGAAATACTTATTGCTTATTGATGAACAGTTTAATCACTTTAAGTAGTATTTTTCCCTGTTTTCAAGTGTTCATTCATGTATCATTAGAGATGAGTTATGAACAGGAGAAATTGGGTCATTTAGTTATATTTCCGCTTTATATATTGCCTGTTTTAAAAGAGTCTGCTGTAATAATTATATTTCACAGAATATTCAGATATTGACAATGACAATTTAGAGTCTAATTCTGCTATAGCTATGTTACTCTAAGGATCAGAACTCGGATGAAATTCAAGGTGTTCTGTGCATTTTGCTGGAAATCCATTTCCAGGCTAACATAAAAAATGCATTTTCTCTCTCTGTAAATGCTCACACAATACAAGGTGCCCATCAGGTGATTTTTAACCATTTGAACTTTTCCCCCTCTTTGTTGTCTTGCAGTGAATAAGACAGATTGGAAAAGTTCTTAGAAATGTTGAATTTTCCCCCACTATTTAAAAATAAGAAATGTTGGAAACACCTGTTCTGATTCTTATTTTTAGAATACTCCCTGGAAATCTAAAGATGTAAATTACAAGTTCTCACACTTAAGCCAAGACAAAAGTGGTAACAAAAAATCTCTTGTCCAAACTGTCAATCACTGAAGTTGCAGAATTTTTTTAAAGAAACAAAGATTTTTTTTTGTGTCTAACAGGAAAAACAAATTCTTTTATTTACCCAGGTTTTCTTTCATGCTTTCCATGCTGTCCTTTCTTGATGAGTTACCTTGTCATTGTAGTTTACTGAGGTAGACAATTTTTGAATTTTAAGTGCAAAAAAGTAGGAAAGTAGAGCTAATTCTTCCTTAAGAAAAAAAAATTCACCTCCTTGGTTTGTTACACAAGGCAGAGAAACAGGAAAAAATGCCAGTCTGGTTCCACGTCCTTTGCTCGCTCCCTTTAGAGGTAGGTATCCAGAATGACTTTGAATCTTATTTAAAAGGTTTTGCAGAAAGCTTCCCCACCCTCCTTGCACATCCAGCCTTGTCATAGTTTAGAATCTGAAAATGTGATGGATTTGGATTTATCATTTGCTTTTTGCCTCCCAGGTGGTGGACACTGCATATTGGTTATGAGCTGCACTGTACTGCACTGGTATCAAATAGAACACAAGAAAAAGTCATAATTTGTGCAAAATTAATTGCCACTACTAATAATTCATATGGGATGAAATTTATACTGGATAAATGAGTGGGTGTTAATGCTGTAGATGTTAACACAGAGTACTATTACCTTATCTTTTTTAAGGCTTTAAAGTTGATAAGGGAATAGTTAGAAAATAATTTTGTGTTAAAAGCAAGACGGGGTACTTGTAATAAATGATAATTTGGGTCTTTTACTTACAGATATGAGGCAGGTAGTGCGTAGTCTATTTGACTTGTTTTTGCTAAAATGAGGAAATGATAAAGCTGAAAAGAATAGCTTCGTAGTGTTCACTGCCAGAGGAGTGACTTAGATTTATGCAACATGGCATGTATTTCATAAAATTAACTTATTTTTCTTGGTATCAGAATTACCTTTTTGCCTAGCCACAATTCCAGTTTCATCTCTGTAAATAAAACCAGCTCTATAGCGTGTTCTTCTACCCTTTCCCTTATTATCCTGCAGCTGCAGTTGTATTGGATACCAACCAGTCTTTCTCACATACTTTGATCTTGCAGCACTTTGTTTGGATTTTGTGTCCTTTGCTCATTGTTTTCCTGTCTTGTTCATCTTTCAATGGCTCCTTCTTTATGTTTTGCTTTTAAAATAGAGTGACTCATCTGTACCTGTCACACCAGTTTACTAAGAATGGCATTTTATCTTTAGAGAAAATAAGGCTTCGAGAAGTTGCGTGATGCAGAGGTCAAAAGCAGCAAGAGATTTCAGGTCTTAATTTACATACACTGCCTGCCCACTCATTATACTTAGATACTATAGGGTAGCCTTACAATAACAGTGAAAATCTAGGGGTGAGAGGAAGATTCAGGAAGTAAAATCCTCTAACCCTGAACAGCATGCCTCTGTGTGTGATAAAATAGTATGCTATGGAGTTGAATAATTAGGAAGAGGTGCACCCTCCCTTAACCTTTAATAGTTTGCAAAAGATTCAGTGGAGATACAGAATCAGGGTGGAAGGATGGGGTCAAATTAGTTTGGGATGGAAGTGGTGTCAGCATGCATAGAATTTTTTAATTAAAATTACAGACTGATGACACTAGTTGTGGCTACTTGTAGGACAGCTGGTGTGTAGTGCTTTTTTTCTCCCAACAGGGTGGTAGTGCACCTCAGATAGGAGTGACCACAACCTCTGTGGTATCATACTGTGTGGTCATTTAAGGTACAAGTGAGAGTCCTGCAGGAAATGCTTTCAGATCACCACTCGCTATCCTCTTTTGCATGATACTGGAAACAGAGGTATTTTTCCACCCCTTAAAAAGCAATCAATTGCTGGCTGAGTCCAAATAGTCTTAATTATTTAGGTTTGTGTTGTAGCAGAAAAAGACTATGTGTGTCAGGATATGCTTATGGATGCTGTCTGTGTCTTTAGAGGAAACTTGTTCTTCATTAAATTAGCTGGGTCTTGTCATTATACATCAGTTCGTCATCTACCAGCAAACTCCAAAATAAGTCCTTGTAAAAGCAGAAGTAATCTATAGCTGGACTGTGTAGAAGAACTTTGGAACTACATTGGATTTTATGTTTTCATGCTTGTAATACTGGAATGCTTCCTTTTGTGTGCTAAATGTATTTACAACTTGAATCTAAAGCACAGTATTGCCCATTTGGGTATTTTGAGACAACCACTCACTAAAAATTATGAGGTAGCTAGAGATGGGATTTATGGTCCACATTCAGTCTGTTGGCTGATACATTTTTTAAGAGCTGTTCAAGTTACGCGAGCTCCATGTAATGTACCATTTTATTCCATGCTAGACAGACAAAGAGATATACTATAATTTTAAGAGAGTGTTTGAGGTATCCTAAATTTTTATGATTTTTTTTTTAATATTAGGTTTGTATTATGTCCCATGGTGGACCTTTTTGACTCATCAAGACTTGCAAGTGTGAGTCGCATGGATCTTAAATAATATACTGCAACTGAGAACAACCAGAACTTCACAAAATCATTATTCAACACTTTGCAGAACACAGAAAAATGTCTGCTTCACTCAAAGTCTAATTATTGTATTGCAGAATTTTGAGACACTAATAAGGATGCATTGAGCTTTTGCAAGCCTATTGCCAGTAGGCAATTTATTACTCGATAAATCCTCCACTGATTATCAGATAGCTAATGGAAAGTGCTCCAGACCTGAAGTAACAACATGCGCTTTCACTATTAGCCCAATATTTGCATTTAAAAGATCAATCAAAATACTTATTAGCATAATATATATAATGTATATATGTGTATACATTATATAATATGTATAATATCTACAAAAAAATATTCAGATTGATTCTGGATCATTGAAAAATAATGTATTTTACGTTAGGCTTCAAAACAGTTCCCTGGACTTTGGTCGTGGGCTAGTTTTCCCCTAGTTTTATTTTCAGGCTGACAGTGTCCTTGTTTGGAGTTTTCTCTACATCTAGGGTTTTTTTCCTACATCTATTGCTAATGAATATTGAGCTTCTTCCTCAGCAACAAAAATCTGAAGTTTTTCCTTTATGTATTCCTTCTAGACATACACTACTTTGCATAGTACCTCTCTGCAGTTTATCTAAGCTTCTTCTGTGCCAGCTGTCCTAGCTGTGGGGTGAACTCTCCCATGGTATTTCAGCAAGTGTACTGTCAAGACAGAGCTGGAGCTTGGGGCTGCTCTATAAAGATGTGCGTGACTCTTCTGTGGAGACAAATGCACAGGGGTGTCATGATATTGAAATTATGGCATTGTACTCACAAAGTTAGCATTCAGTTTCTATATATTGATGAGGAGATTGCTTTGATATTTTTCCCCCTACTAACCTTGAGCTCAGCATTTCATTAACAGAAATACCACATGGCTACGATTAATTAAATGTTAAATCTTGAATTTCATTAGCCCTTGTTTGCATTGGCAACCTTAACCCACATAAAATCGAGAATACAAATGAAAAGATCTATTTGTTGTCCAGTTCTTTCATTAGACATGGTTACATTTGGCATTAATCTGTTAGCTGCGCTGTGTCTTAACCTTCAGCAGGTAGCCCAGGAACAGAAAAGCTGGAGTCTAAAATTGCATTCAGGTTTTAATAGGTACTTTATATCTTAGCCTACAGCTAAGATTGCTTCTGTATGGGAAGCTTTGGAACTGCACTTGCCACTAAATTACTGTGGATGTTTCTCACATATTGTAAAGGAGAATATGTAAGTCTGTGCTATCTTTTGAAAGTTGTCCTGAGTCAGCATACAGTATTGCCAAATTATTTGTTGCTCCAGACAAGCTCCTAGACATTTCCTGAGGAATATTCCCTCCAGAGAGGGCAGGATCCAGAATATGCGCTGACTTGAACAGTACAACATCTACAGCATTTCTCTCATTATGCTACAGTCTGCCTGTGAGTAGATTTTGGACGACTACTGACCTCCTTGCTAGTTCTGAGACTAGCAGATTCAGACTGTAACTGAAGTGTAGTGACTTCTTCCCAATGTCTTCTGGATGACTTCCCAGTGAGTAGGGACAGAGACTGACACGGAGGTCCTCTCATACCAGTAAGTGAAAAGTTTTGCAGGCACAAGAGAGGTGTTGCCAGGTTGTCAAACACAAAGAGCAGTGCCTGCTGTTTACTTACACACTATTGATAATTTTAGATACTTAATATAACAGGTTTCTAACATTTGAGCTCTCCTCTACTTGTAAATATTAATTCTTTACACAACTGAGATGGGACCTCATCAACATCTATAAATATCTGAAGGGAGGGTGTCAAGAGGGTGGATCCAGGCTCTTCTAGGTGGTGCTGAGCAATAGGACAAGAGGCAATGGGCTGAAACTGGTGCACAGGAAATTCCACCTGAACATGAGGTGAACTTCTTTACTGTGCCGGTGGCCAATCACCGGAACAGGTTGCCCAGAGAGGCTGTGGAGTCTCCCGCACTGGAGATATTCCAGAACCATCTGGACACAATCCCGTGCTATGTTCTCTAGGATTACCCTGCTTGAGCAAAGAGGTTGGTGACCCACTGTGGTCTCTTCCAGCCTTACCCATTCTGTGATTCCATGTGTTTTAAGACACCTCTTCATTCTAAATGAATTCCCAGGAATAAGAGCTTAGAAAAAAAGTGAAATACTAAACATTTAGACCATGGTTTCATCATGAACGAACAAAAAAGACTTAAATGTTTGGGACGTGCTGTATTGCCAGACCTCTAGGAAGGGCAGGAGTGGGTTTTACAAGGCTTCCCAAGATACCTGAGCACATAACATCTTGGAAATTCAGAGAGATAATAGACCTTGTATAGAATAGACCTCATATAGCATATAATTTGATTTCCTTATATCCTACAGGCACTTGCTTTTAGGATACCATTTATTTGCTAGGTAGCACTGGGGGACATAAGGGTTCAAATTCTTTCCTTAGAAAGAAGAGCTACTCATGTCTGGATAATAACAGTCTTTTATTTCATTAAGGTGCACCAAGTACCCTGCTATTATTTCATTTGCCAGAGTTTTCAACGTGCCGTTAAAGGTAGTGCCAGTAACAATGGGAACAAAAAGAAAAACAGGGATAAGAACAAAAAAAAAAATCTATAAAAAATGCAAGAGGAAGTAAATCTTTATTCTCATTGTGTTACAACTCACTGAGTCACTGGGCTTGAAATGAGATCCCTGGATTTGCGCTTCACTCTTATGTCTTTTTCTGTTGAGATGTAAAAGCTTCCCCATCCTGAGTTAATTAAAGAGCTGCCATTAATGCAAATTTGTTTGGAATTAGCTTTCATGCTGCATGCACAGGGAAGAAAAAGTTGGCAGATTTGAGTGGCAGAAATCTGTGCATGCATCTGTGTGCCTCTTCAGGATCCTAAGTCATCTTTGGAATCCAGCTCTTTTGTACACGTGGAACTCATCATCATTGATGAGATACAGGTCTCCCATTTCAGTGAGGTCCTGGACTGCAAATCCATAAAAGCTTTTTCTTTTCAGACAAGACATCTAATGTCAACCGCGGAAGATGTAACAGTTTTGCATTAGTTTGCTACTAATTTCATTTGTCCCTTGTGCAAGGACATCCAAAAACACCTTGGTACTTTCCTAGACTGTATGGGTGGTTTTCCTGCCAGCTGTTTCTCACTCACAATTTAATTCTTTCATGCTCTGTATTAGACCACCAAGACAGGATTTTCCTGCTGCCCCACAATGTGTATTCCTATGAGGATATTTATTGACTCCGGCTCCACGAGAAACTGTGGTGACCTTACCCGCTCCAGTGTCTTTGGTCAGTTAGAGATTCATTTTACAAGATATGCCCAGACATTTACCAAGATGAGCTTACCTTACGTGGTCAGAAAACAAGGTGAGATCCAAATTATGGGCAAAAAGACTCTCAAACCTCTGTTTGAAAACCAGAACCTTTTTTCTCAGGCTTAAATGGAGAGAAAGAGATTAACTGTTGTCACCCAGATGAGGATACAGCTATTACACATCTTTAATAACTGGACTGCTTTTTCTTCCATCCTCCACTGTGTTGCTTTCTAGGGTTCCTCTCCTGGATATCTTGTGGGCATTATTTATGTTCACTGGGAGGTATAAATTGCAGGCATACAGCTAACTTTGATGAGCCAGATTGTTTTTCTATTCAAGTAAGCTTCCCATTCAAGATTATCTGAATGTAAATATGATGCCTCATCTGATCAGAATAATGAAGACTTTGAAAATTCATTTATCTATCAAGTGTTGATGGAAAACCCACACCAGATAGAAATTTTTCATCATTTACATTTTAAAGTACTCTCTCTCAGAAAGATTATACTGCATCAAAAGACTTGCGCTTAAGACATCATTTGAGTAAAGTAATGCTGCACAAAATCTTAGATTTAAAATCAGATTAGAAAAGGAAGCCATACTTTTTTCTCTAAATAAAAGTGAAAGGTAACGATTTGTAGCTAGCCTCCCAGATATCAGACTTCTGGTCGTGTTGGCAAAATGCTGGGGAGAGCATGCTTTTCTTATTGAACATAGATTACAGGCTTGTAAAAACGTTGTAGTGAAGGTTAATGGTTTGGTAACTGAAAATGTCAACCTTTGCACTGCTGTTTCTGGGCTGGATGTGCACCATCCATGCTTCCTGTTAGCACTGACAGCTCTGGTACACACCTCCTCATCACTAGAAGAGCATTTTGAGCATTACATTTCCATTTCTTCAGTATAGCCTCTGATCAATGTCACAGCTGCCCTCAGCCCTTGAAAATGCATTCTGTAACTAAGAAAAAATAATGATTCTGAGATGAAATATGAACAAGCAAGCGCTTTTCTCTCCTAAGACTAGGGAAATAGGTTTCAGTGGGTGTGCAGTAGCTGTAATGAAAGCCGAGACAAGTCCTTTGTTGGACAACTTGAATGAAAGTGTCCTTCACACAGTCACACGCTCAGAAGGATGAACTTGCTTTGGTCTCCAGGAGCATGAAGTGCAAGGAGCTTGTGAGAAATGAAACTCTCTCTTAAAAATTTTAGAAGGTTTATTAACAAAAATAACAGTTGGGGAAAACCTGAGAAACAAAAGGACAGCGCTGGGTGCGTGCCGGGTCTGGTAGAGGCACGAGGTTTGGGGGTCAGTGCAGCTCCTTTTATGCCTTGGGGATGCCAATCAAGAATCTTGATATCTTGTATATGATCTTCACCAATCAGAGGCCTGGAGGTGCTTAGCACTCCTCCTCTCTCCACGCCTCCTGGGCGGCTCTTGTTAGCCCATCCTCTCTGGGCATGCTCAGTCTAGGGGTTAGGCGGTACCTTTCCTTGATTGATCCTTTGATTGGCATTTCTCCAGGAATGTTCTAGAAGCTGCCCTCAGCTCCGTCCACCATCTTGCCCCCATTGTTTTAATAGGGATTTTAAATAATTAAACTTTACAACAATACAAACTAGGGATTTTTAACAGGGAATACATCATACAACAATCAACCTTATACAAATTACATACTCTAATTAAGAAACGTTTGCCAGAATACAACGTACAACTTATACCTAACCTCATAACTAATTAATCCAACATGTAATTAACAATTTAACCCTCCCCCTTATTAACCTCTTCTTAACATACGAAACCCAACTCTTTTTAACCATCTATAACAGAGCTGAACTCTTCTGTAAAGTGGACCTGTGAGATCCAACACAGTTCTTTCTGTCTCTAGCACAGAGATACCCAGACCATGGAAAGGAGTTATGACTAACTCTGACTAGTTCCCTTGCTAACCTTCTTGCTAGGACCTGTGAGCATCCGATCTCCTATGGGGCCTGAATTCTCTGTTGTGCTTGGAGATGGGAGTTGGATTCCCCTTGGCTTGGTGTTACCTGATTCTCTGGTATCTGGCTCAAACATCTGTGCTAGGAAATGGCTATAAAAGGTATAATTAGAAGGAATTTACCATTATTTTGCATAGATAAATAGTACATTGTTTACTAACTGACGGCAAAAGGCATAAATGAAACAGATCCAGTTCGTGCTAGGTTTGGACAGGTCTTAGAGATGGAGCAATCTGTTGCTGTCATTACTCTTGATGTGTCCAGTATGAGTAAAAAGGGGATGTTGCACCACATACTGATACAAAGCCAAGTTTTGTTCGCTGAGACTTTCATGCTGGCTTAATTCTTGATCATTACACTCATGAGCAATAAAAATAAGGAAAGTAAATTAACGGATTAGAGCAAGTGAGTGGAATATAATGCTTGAAGTATTGAATTATTTCAAAGAAAGTAGAAGATGAACTATGATGGTTTTATTTTCCTTTTTGAATCAAAAATCAAAATATTCTTTGAGCCACTAAATTAGACAAGCAGATTTATGTTTTGTTTGTTGTGTTTTTATGAGTGGTGTTAGCTACTTGGGCATTGAACCACTTTGGAAATTGACAGAAAAAAAGTACTGAATGACAAATGTCTTTATTCCTCCTGAAATGAGCCAAAAAAAAAATAATTCTTAGATTGAAATGTAGAAATATTGCAGTGCTATCTAACCGATAGGATGCAGTATCCCAAAAAGGGTAAATATTTTACAAAACATGAAAGATTTTTGTTATCACACTTTGATTAATTTTTTTCTTTTTAATAATCTCAGTTGTTCCAGGAATTCTCAGTAGTGCAATATCCAGCAGTACCTTTCTGTTAAAACAGATGGCCATACTACTGTAGGTTTCTCTGCAATGTTGCTTAAAGATGCTGACTAATTTTGCAACACACTGTTTGATTCATGTTGCAAGAAAAAAAGGCAAATATCTTTCTAATGTGATCTCCTCATGTGGGCTGTTGAGACTAATCAAATCATACTATAAAAAGACATTTTTTCCGTTTTGCCTTTCTCTCTACAGCAGTTGGCTATCTATGATGCTTATACATTGCACTGAAAGTTTTATCTTGGAAAAATCACTGTGTCGTTTTGTAGGAATATCTTTATTTTCCTCAGGAGGCCAGTCTTTCATTCTATCTAACAATAAAACAGCACATGTATATGCACACAGTCTGCCTTGTGTCTATATTATTTTCTATTGAGTTCTTTTTTCACTGAATGTGAGTAAATAGTATTTAGTGTCACACAGATATGAAAAAAAATCAGGTCCACATACCCCATTAAAAATTAAGGAAATGGTTGGATGACTGAAGAAAAGAAGATGGTGAGAGCTTAAGACTAATTGATGTTGCCAGTAGCTCAGTGTGTTTGGCAAAGTTTGGGAGAAATTTCAGTCAATATGAATTTGATATGTCCTGTCAGCTTGGTTAGCTCATCTTGTAATTCTTTTTTTGCTTTCGTAGGAGTTGTAATTTCAAGCTGATCTGTGCCAGCAGCAAACTATACTATGTTCAAGCAAATACATTTCCTCAAATAGTTAGTAGAAAGCAAAGTGCAACCCATTTGTCAATACTTACTCAAGTCCTTGCCATCAGGTCATGTTTTCCTCAAGCCAGGGGGCTTTTCCTCTTTTTGGAGGGTACCATCACAAACTGTTAGATACAATTGGTCCAGCTATAGGTTTTAGTGCTTAAAATGACAAATCCAATAAGGTCATGAGTGGATCAAGCTCTGCTGGATCTTGCTGCATCAGTGTAAAAGGTTATAGCATCCTGTGGGCTGTGCTATCCATCCTCCAATGGACAAGGTCCCTGGAGCAGAAATAACAGAAGAGAGCGCGTATCAGCTTCTTGACCGCAAATCACAGCCCAGCACATCTACTTCCACTGCCTTTGCACTCATATTCCAGGCTGTCAGCTGGAGCCTCTAAGGAGCTTGCTACAGGAAGATTAACGTCCAGGGAAAGTGGGAAAAGAGAGGGTTCAACCAGTTGACGGTTGCATCTTAAATCTCTGTTGTTCATCTCTTCCTGAGACTTTGGTAAAACACCAAAGACTAAAATAAGCACGGTACTGAAATTTAGTTGTATGATTGATGTCTTGTTCCTTTTTTTTTTTCTCTTCCTTATTTGTAGCTTTTTTTGCTTCTGCACGGGAAAGGCTGACTAATAGTTTTTGGGTTATCATGGCTTCTCCTTCTTTGGAGAGAAAATTTAATCCCACAAGAATCTTTTGTGTATTCTTCATAAATAGCTAGAGGAGTACCATCTTCTATAAGGCTGCAAAATACACTCATCAGGAATAACTGAGTTGTAATATCTATCCAGAACAATAATTCTGACAAGCTTGAAAAGTGTATAATGAAGCAATTTTAACAGATCTGTTACAATAGAAAATTTGTGTGTCCATCATGCTTTAAGACACGAGAATTTAAAGAGTAGTGCTGAATACAGTGACAATGGACATTTATTTTCTCCCACTATCTGCCAGTCCAAGCATTGTATCCAGCACATACATAGTACTGAGCAGCAGTTTTTCACAAAATATTAGATGTTAATGATACAATATGGCTTTTCTCAAATATTTCCTTAAATCTTTATCTTACCTGTATGGTATTACTAGATAAATGTTTGAGGATTTGAAGACCAGTTCTGGAAGTCTTATATTAGCCTTCAGATTCACTGAATTATTAGCCTGCTTGAGCAAAATGATAATGCAACGATGTTTTCACCCACAGATTCACCAAAGACAGGATTTTTTAATTTTGCAAATACTAGCATGCTGATCTTTGTTCCTGAATATTGACGTCATGACAAGGTTTGTGAAAATGCTGTTTCTAAAAATACTGCCAAGCTTTATGACAGCAAAACTTCAGGGCCATGTATTCTGCCTTGAGTAAACTCAGAATCTTCAATGGAAAAATCAGTAGATCCCTCACATGTAATTATAGAAAGATTCCCGTAAAGAATATGTTCAGATGGGATTTTTCAGGGAGTCTATGGAGGAATGAAGTGCCTTGTTTATATATCTGTGTAGAATTGTATTGCCAATCAGTATTTTCATCCCCACAGCTGTTAGAGAAGAGAGCAAAGCTCCCCTTTGATGCATAAATGCCGTGTAACTTAAATCACAGTTTGGGGGAACACATATGTCAGGCAGGCACGGCTGATCAAATTACTGAGCTCTGCATGCATTTTGCCTTTTAAAGCTTGCTGTTAGGCAAACAAGAACTATGGCCTCTCCTTTCCTATTGCATTTGCAGGGTGAGAGTAAAAGGTGAAGGCTGTAGGAGAGAACTTCACTTGGAGTTCAGCAGTCCTTGGATTTGGCATGGGATGTTTTTCACTCTGCTAATATTTTTTTTAATAGAATACAAGTCACTAATACCTTGTGTGTGCTGGATTAGTAAGGCAGCCCTGCATAGCCCTGTGAAAACAATCTCTTCTATGTGATTCTCTTGTTTCAGTCACCTCTCTGTTTGCTCTGGTGTTGCCAAGACAGAAACGATGACAATTATGGGGGAGTAGGAAAGGGTAGGTGGAAAAGTAGATAGAAGATTGCAAAAAAACGCAACAGTGATCCTGAGATGTTTATATAGTAGAGAAATATATTTAGTCCTGAAATTATTTAAGCCACCTTGTAAAGCTCAGTTTAAAATGTCCTGTTCACAGTTAGGTTAATGGGAAATTATGTTTGGCTGGTGTTCCATCTCTTAGCTGTCCTGTTCCTCTGTTCTTCTCCCTCTCTACTCATTTCTGACTGATTGTCTGAAGGTCTTGCAAGTTAGTAGGTGTGGGTGAGACTAGCACTGACAAGCTCATGTAACTGGCCTTTTCATTTTTGCTTCTGAGTGCATGTGGATTAGCTGTCACTCTTTCTGGTATTTATACCACTGGCACTGATGAAGATACTGGGCTTACTGCTTGAAAGCTTTTCCATTTTGGGAAGACTTTTTTTTAAGCACTGCAACAACAATGCTGTTTTCTACTAATAAAATAAGCAAAAAAGAGCCTTAGTAATTACAGTAAAAACAATAATCCAAGTACAAACCATAATCCGAAGATAATTTATATTACTATGTCCTTCCACTTTTGTGCTGCTAGATGGGCAAATTATTTGATTCCTGTGCTAATGCACATGAGCCAGAAGGCATTTTCCCTTGAGCTCTACACTGCAAATTTTTTCACCTTTGGACAGCTCTGGGAAGAAGGCAGGGTGCTGGGGTCCAAACAAAGCAGCCCAGTTTGTACAGGCAGCTTCTTGAGTGTAACAGGTCTTGTTGCACAACTACAGCTCAATTATATGAGTTACAGAATATCGCCTGTTCTGTAAATATTTAGAAGGACTGCTTGACTGTAGTGTGCTAATTTTGTTTTATTTCACAGTGTTCAGTCAAAGTTGCTTAAGTTCTCTCCAAATGAATATTTTTTGCTTTCTACTGGTTATAAGCACACAGTGCATTATGACAAAATATGTATATGTTTACAAGTAGGCATTTATCCGAGTCTGTATCTATGTGTAGTCATTCAGAGATTATTGGTAAATTTGAGAATAAAATTTTCTGTATTTAATTATTGGTCATGTTTAATGGCAGCTAATGAGGTTTATTTTTGAGGGAGATATTATAGCTTGGGATTTTTCCATGCATCAGCAAAGTGAGGGAGATTGAATCTACCCACTGAAATAAGTGGATATATCAAATTATTTAATCACTTGTTTAAAGTGCAAAAGGCAGTCTAGTGTTTTGCTTATGTAATTAAAAAAAAATTAAAAAGAAGGAATACTGAAGGACTTACCGGGCTTATGGCAGTATACATACAGACTTTTATTTCACAGAATCACAGAATCATTGAACTGAGGTTGGAAGGAGTATCTTGGGATCATGCTGTACACCCCTCCTAGTCAAGCAGGCTCAACTAGAGCAAGCTGACAAGGACCCTGTCTAGTTGGGTTTTGAATATCTCCCCAGAATGAGACCCTGCAACCTCTTTAGGCAATCAATTCCAGTGTTTTTAGCAATTCCCATTGCTAGCAATTGTTAAATAATGTAGTACAACATATGGCAAGAGTGAAGATAAGTTTTAAGGGCTTTCTTCCAAACTTAAGAAATAATGTCTTTGAATGCATACAAGACCACTTGGTGAAAGTGAGACATAAAAAACTGCGGATCTGAACCTCACCTTGATCTCAGAAAACATATTATAAAGTCTAAAGGCAGTACATATCATTGTTTTATTTTGCATTTTCTACATTTTCTGTCGTTTTGAAGGTGGAGTTTTGCTCCTGGCTGGTAAATACAATAGCTCTTAATATTTCTTTGAAAATAAAATGTGGGATTTAGAATAAGAGAGGGGGTTTTTTATCTGTGTGAAGGTCTAAGTTTTCCCTCTAGTCTTTGCATTGGGTTTTCACATATAATATTTCTTTCACTATTTGAATAAACAATTCACATGATATGTGCACTATGAGGAGTTGTTTGATGGCAAGCAGTTTTCCATATCTTACAATTCCTATAGACATTTGGATGTTTGAGAATGTTACATGGGTTTATAACATTTTCTGGAGTTTGTAGGTTCATTAACAGTATCTACAAATATTTTTCTGTGATAGATGTATAGGCTACATTATTCTTGCAGCAAATAAGAAAATGTAATTTAATTTAAAATAGTTTGTTCAATAATTTTATGTTATTCTTTGTGTCTCTATATGAACATGCCAAAGCGGAAATTGGTAACAAAAATATACATGGAATTTTGTGGGGTACCAGGTGTCTTGTGTGAGTCATGAAAAACCAGCACATATGTACTGATGAGAAACATGCTGAAGCCAATGAATAAAATATTCATTTGGACAGTAAATATTTTAAGTATAGGTGATAAAATCTTTGCTAAAATATTTAATGACAGCACTATGTCTACGTTATGTTCCAATTTATAAGAGATGCCTCTGCCCGAATTGAGGTGCAAGCAAGACCATATGCCAATGTCAATAGTATGGGTTTTATTTAACAGCGCTTGTGAGGTAGAGAGATAGAAAGAAATAGGGAGGCATGGAGGAGAACAGAAAGAGACTGAGAGAGAGAGATTAAGCAAAAGGTATCATCCGCATGTGGATTCCTGAGGCATCCTGCTGGTCCTTTTTCACCCTTGTCTTGATGGTGGGGTTCTCAGAGTTGTTCTGGAGGTACCACTTTTATACAGTCCAAATGCTGGGTATTCATGGGGTGTAGATGCCATTACCATAACTTGAGATGGCATGTGCACAAGCACTTGCTTCCTTTCCCACAGTTTGCCACGGTGGGAATTTTTGTCTGGCTACATTACCCAGATCTACCCGACCAGGCCTGAAATTAGCATCTTCCTATTGTTGCTGTCTGTGCTTACCTCAAGTTCCATTGTGGTGACTTATCTTATGGGGACAGTGTTTTGAGACGCGCAATTGCATTCTTTAAGTCCTCACAGCCTATAAAACCAGAATGTAACAGCCAACTATGTAATGAAGCAAGAAGAAAGAACCAACAAAATAGGTAAATATCTTGCTAAGATAAAAAAATAAAATAGCGTCTTCGAAACCAAGTTCCTTCTTTGCAGAGGGTACAGAGACGACCAAGCATATGTTTCGAAAACAGGCATTTTATATTGTTCAAACTAGTTCTTTTGGGTGATCCAAGAAGATGTAGGCAGATAGAGGTTAAACTCAGAGGGAATTCATTGCCAGCTATTAGGCAGGCCTTCTGAGATTCCAGTGCAGTAGTACACCTATGCACTAGTCTGTGGGTGTACAAAGCAATACTTCTCAGTGGAAGCAGGAATAAACAGACCCTGCATGCAGCTAGACAATGCTAGGGGAAGGCTTGATCTGATGCTTTGGGCAGAATGAATGTTAGAGACAAACTACCCAGACCGTGGCTCGTGCTTGGTAGTAGAAATGCCAGTTGCAGGTTATGGAAAAAATGGTCTGGAAATCTGTGACTGTGACCCTCAGAAGCAGGAAGAGGAGAGACTTCTTGGACACAGGGTTTGTTGTAACAGAAAACCTGATCAAAACAAAGACAACTGTTTGTTTTTCTTTGTTTCTTTCTGCTGCTTTCAGAGAAACAGGACTTGTTGACATCTTAGTTTTTTCCTCTTTGTGTGTACGTAAGCAGCATCACACTTAAACCAAAATGCTTACTTTAGGAGAAAAAGCATTATAAAGGTGCCAGTTCTAGGTAGTGTACAAGCCAAGAAAGCAATAATGACAATAACACTATTTTTGTCTCCACTGCACATCTGTGAAAGTCTGTTTTATGGTCAGATCTGAATAGCCTGCACTGAATGACATTAGAGTTTTACTGAAGAAAATGAAACCAGTTCTTTCTTCTAGGAGTAAGCCTCTGAGGTGAGGAGTGTCTATACAATAGCTAAAACCCAAGGGCTGCATTTGAAAAGTTTTGGCTGAAAAACATTATCTTATAAATAATGTCACTGACTTTAGATGCTGGCTCAGTGATTGTAACTCAGCTAGCCTTTGGGCCGAGATGGAAACTTTGAAGACCCAATATTTATTTGTTTATGGCTCCAAGTGCCTTAAATATATTCTTTAATCCTTCTGAATAATTATAGTATAGATCTGTGCTAATCATTGTGCTTCACTTTGAAAGGAATACTCAGATATTAATAGAATGCGTCTGAAAAAAAGATCCAGAGCTCTGTGGTTGTTCACTAGCAGCTCGTAGCCCTCCAGATTGGTCAGGAAGGCTTTTTCCACCCTTTGGACCTCAATGTGAAATGGTATGATGAGGTAAGATGGCAAAAGACCTCTCTCAAATCCTGCCAGGGTAACCATTGAGCTGGTCTATTTGGGCATGAGATCTACTTGGGAAAGCAGATTATTTTTTTGTTCAGAAACAAGAGCCAAAACAGAGAAATGTCCATCCACAGACGCACTTATCCAGTGGGGCTGGGCTGAGGACAGTCTGAAAAGACAGTGTGAGTAGAAGTGGTGGCTTGAAAGGCAGATACAGAAAATGAATAGTTCAAGGATAGTGCTTATAAGCCAGGACGACTTTTGTTGTGTTCATCTGGGGTAGCTGACAACTCAAATTCAGTAGTTTCTTTCGTGTCAGACCATTGTAACAGGGAGCCAAATCAATTCTGCTTTGTTTAAGAACAGTTCTATGAATGCTTGATCAATATTCACTTCCTCTTTTTTGCCTCTTTGTATGGCTAAGTGATTTGTACCTTTGTTCTGTTACATAGCATCTGTTGCAGACCTCATTGTGCAGTGTTTATCACCTGAGAAGTTCATGACTTAGAAGAACACTTTATTTGAGCCACATGGGACTGTCAACAAAAGGATGTCTTTTTCTTCAGAGTGAGATCTACAGTTTCGTTTTATAAAATAACCATGTCAAATTGCACAGAAGAGAGATGGCAAATTTACCATTAACAAGTTAATTGCAATTGAATTTTTTCCCCTGGAATGCAAATGAGAGGAAAGGACCATCCCTTGTCTTGGGATGGTTGTTGTGAAACCATTGTTGGGAGTGGTGAAAGCTTATCTTTAGCTACCTGAGTGTCAAGTGGCACAAACTGGATTCACTTGCTCCATTCAAAAGTATGGAGCAATTTCAGCTTTACAAAGCCCACACGGTTAAGCGAGGAAAAGTTTTTGTGACTCGTGTGTGTGTCAGTTAAGAAATTCCTGCACAATTCACACAGAGCTAGGAACTTCTCCTATTGTCTTATCTTTGAAACATTGCACACAGTGAAAACATCTCTCCTCCTTTCTCTCAGAATTATGTGATATGTTAATGAGACTTTTTGCACTTGGCCTTTTTGAACTTCATGAGGTTTGCAAGGCATCGCCTCTCGAGCCTGTCAGGGTCCCTCTGGATGCCACCCATTCCCATCAGTGTATCAACTGCTTGATGACATTGGAAACTTGCTAAGGATGCACTCAATACCACTGTCCATGTTGCCAACAAAAATGTTGAACAGTGATGGTCCCAATGCCTATCCCTGAGGACACCACTCATCACTGGATTCCACTTGGACATTGAGACATTAACAGCAAATCTTTGAGTGTGACCATACAGCCAATTCCTTATCCACTGGATGGCCTGTCTGTCAAATCCCTGTCTTTCCAGTTTAGAAACAGGATGTCATGTGGAACAGTGTGATATGCTTTGCATAGTTCCAGGTAGATGATGTCAGTTGCTCTTCCCTCATCCACCAATACTTTATTCCTATCAGAGAAGGTCACCAGATTTGTCAGACTTGACTTGCACTTGGACAAGACATACAGGCTGTCACAAATAACCTTGTTTTCCATGTGCCTTAGCATAGTTTTCAGGAGAAGCTTTTGGAGGTATCAAATTCTGGAGTATCAAAATTTTCAGTTCCCTTTAGTAACGGCCATTATTTTTTCTGTCACATGTCAAAGAAAAGATAACATTAAATTCCTGCAACACGTTGGATCTCACTGAAAAAAAAAAACTTAAAGGGCTTCTCTATATATTTCCATCTGTAACATATGTTTATGGTGTTTGTATTAGTATTTACTTGACTGAAAGGATATTGTGGATAAATATATCTGCAGAATGTCTTCCACTTATTATACGTTCTTCCAGCATCTAATGCACCATCTGTATTTTAACTCCAGAGAGCAGAAAAGTACCTCATAGGCATAATTTTCCCATCTTCTTTTTTTTTTTTTTCCTTTCTTTGGCTTCTGTACAATTCATTAATGAACTTGGAGCTGATCTCCTGCTAGCAATTCTAAACAGGTAAAGCCTAAGCAAAAGTCTTGATCCAGTTCATCTTCTTTAAAAGTCAACTTTTATCAAGTGGGATGTTTTTGTTCAGAGAACCATAGTTGTATACTACCTGTGCTTCTCAAATAAATTACTCTCTTGAGATGGAAGGGGAGGATAATACAATGAAAACTGCCTTTGAAATTTCACAATTCCCAGGATTTTGAGGGGTAGAGTTACTCATGCAGAACATTAATTTTATCATTGCTCTTCATGGTGTCTTTCAAACCAAAGTCTTCACTGGTTTAGCTACTGCATCAGACTAAGAAATTTATGTGGCAGTAGCAATTCTGTGTTGAAATCCCTTATAGCAAACTTCTTTACCTATGTGCCTTGGCTATTGATGCTGTCAATATGGTAGCTTGATACATGGCATTTCTTATAAATCGTTATTTTCTAAGATTGTATTTCTGTCTAAAGTCAGTATATCACTTCTTGAAGAGAGCAGTTTAGTTATGCACCAGAAGAGAAACACTAAAAATCTGTGAAAGGCAGGTTCTTTGCTAAACCAGAATGATGCAGTGCTTTTCCATAAATCTTTAGATGCCACTTAAAACCTGCCTTTTGAAGTAGCGCAGCTGCAGTCTGTTCTCTAGCTAGTGTGACTACAGGCATTTACCCTTACAGTTTTCAAGTGTTGGTCATAGGCAATTTCATTTTCCACAATTTCAGGAGGCCAGACATTATTCTCATTGTTGTGAATACAAGATATTTCTCATAGAAAATTATGTGCTGACAAAGTCCAGAGAATTATTTTCTTTCTCCCAAGGAGAATTTTTTCATTCAAGTAAGTAGTATGTCTTATGGATGTTCAGGTTTTTGGGGTTTTTGGTTTTTTTTGCCTTACCGTGGGAGGTTTTCAAAGACAGAAGGGTGAATTAGACCTCTCTGATTTTCGCTGAGATGATGTATCCAGTGAATAGGCTCCTGAGTTTCCTCTAGGTCTTTGAAAACCTTCCATGTGATTATTTTAATTTTTTGTGCATCCATTTCCCTGTCTCTGCTGCTTTTCAAGCCTCTATAGAAACACTCATGTGAACCTGGAGGAGATATGTGCTCTATAGTCAACTCCTAATTGCCCTACTGGGTCCATCTCATTAAATGTTATGTCTTATTATCCATCTGTTTCTTGGCCTTCAAACATAAAACGTGACCTTGGGCTGTGATCCATCCACTAACTAGACAAGATCAGATTTCACTACAGCTTGCACAAGAGATCTTCAAGGGGAAACTAAGGTATCTAAAACAGGTTTTTAATGATTGGGTAGGAAACCTCAGTGAGCCACAGGATCAAAGAACCTAATATGTGCTATCTCACTGTTTTGTGAAAGAAATGGCTGCATTTTGCACCAGTTCTGGCCGTTAAATGCTTGATGTCATTTTTTCCAAAAACTGGTTAACAAAGAACCTAAGCTTTACCTCTGCACATCAAAGTGCTCAAACCCATGTGCAGTGAACCCAATTGTCATTCTGTCCCTTCAGGATAAGTAAAACCAGTGACTAGGTCCCATAACTGCTGTGGTTTTTGGCAACCATAAATCAGTAAAAATTATCGAGCGGTTTCTGGTGAAAGAAAATTCCTCCATGGGATAGACAGTAGCCCCAAAAACCTTTGTTGACAGCAGCATAAACCATTTCTCCTTGGGTTTCGTTATATGAAATGCGCACTACATGTAATTGTTCACATACAATACCTTCATGGTGTTCTAATGAGTATATATTTGTCTTTGGGAGACTTAAAATGTGTAAAACTATGATTTAAGAAAAATTCTGACTATTTTTATGAAGTACCTACTAATGAATAGTAAATCCCTCCTCCAAGTGACATACTAAACGATACTGTCCCTTACACAAGTGACAAGACTGATAGAGCTAGAAAAATGCCTCAATTATGGCTTCTATTTTTATAATTTTCATTATTTTAAACTTATGAAATATTGCCTTATGAAAAAAAGCATATGTTGATAATCTAACAACACAAGTGTTAAGAATAGTATTTACTGTTATATATGAATGCATACCCATATGCACACACACATACAGACAAACACATACTTGCATAAACACAATAGCTGTCTAAATGAAAACAAAATGGAGCAAACAGTTATAAAATTAAGGAGTAGACATTGAGAGCTGGGGGAAAAAAATCACAAATGTGGCCTGCCATCGTCAAAGAGTAATGAAGAAAGATACGATGATTTTCTTTTCCTCTTGGATCAACCAGCCAAAACATGCCACTCTTTAAAAATAATGCTCCAGAGAAAAAATATTTCCCATGCTTCTCATCATAGCAGGTAATAACACCAGAGAACAAAAGGATGGTGGACTAAGTCTTACAGCAGGTGATTCATTAACTCCTGTAGTACTGCAAAACTACAGACTCAGAGTCATACAGAAGAGAACCATGTGAAGCTGGACCAGGTTAACTGCATTTGTCCATACCTTTCCCATGATGGTTGGGTCAGACGCTTGCAGAAATCCTCAACATTTTATTACACACTGTAATCCTCATGGATGATATATTACAACTGCTTTTTTTCTGTGCCTCTTAGACCTTTCTTCACTTAGTTACCTTTAAAGGTAAGAACTGATTCTGTCAGAAATCATGTATTGTAGGGAACTGCAAAATGTGTTAGTGAAGGGGTGGTGGGAAAAGTCTGCTTGAAAGGTGAATGAAGCATTCTCTACAGTGGATACTTTACAGTTGGCTTCTTGAACTCAGCAAAGTAGGGGATGTTCCCAAAATAGCATTTAGAGCTTAACAGATACAACCGGTCCAATTCAGATGTGACATAAATAGGAGCAGACGGGGGGAGTAAGCAACACTCCTGGTGCTCGTGCTAGAGTTTAAGGTGGAATCACTTCAGTAGCAAAGCTATTGGAGAACAGAGCTGAAACAGTCTGACTTGTGAGAAGAGAAATACAGAGCGCAGGACTGTTTCTGGAGGACAGGCAGATGGGAAAGAATATATGCTTTATGTAGGCCAGAGACTGATCCTTGAAATGTTTGTGTGTTCAAGGCCAGGTCAGACGGGACTTCGAGTAATCCAGTCTAGTGGAAGGTGTCCCTTCCCATGACAATGGAGTTTGGAACTAGAAGATCTTTAAGGTTGCTTCCAGCCCAAACTATTCTATGATTCTGTGTGAGTATCTCCATAGGGTATTCCAAGTTCATCTTTTTATATGCAGTGATATTAATCAATGGCAATTTCCCATGTATCAAATGTGGCTCATGGGCCAAAGAAGCCCGGCATAAGGATATGAAAATCTGTCTGTATGTTACCTAGATGGAGGTGCTTATGGTGCCAGTCACTGTTACAGGAAGTTACAACCTCCTCACTGGAAATACTGAAATAGTCTTCCACTTTTATTGAGGAAAAAGGCCAGATTTTTTTTTACTGTTTTCTGTAGCTGAGATCTACAACTATTTCCAAATTAATGTATGTATATCCCCGGTCACAATCTGCACCCCCTGCTAAGTTTGGAACTTAGAAATTATCTACATGCAAAAAGAAAAACCCAGTGCATAGGATTTATTATCTGCTTAAAAATTGCATAGAGAGTGCTTTCATTTGTTTCAGTATTGCTTGTGATGGCCGAAATGAAATCTGCCTGTAGTGGATGTTGCCTGTTACTGGATAGAAACATTTATTAGGTCTATTATGTGCTGCTTCAACAGACAATGAAAAAGATAAACAATTGATTGCAATCAGAAGCCAGAACAAAAACATTGCAATAATGTTGCATATTTGCATAGTTATCATGAATCCATGGACAACATAAAAAAAAATCACTTTTAATGCATACACAGATGAGAATGAATTTAAGAAAACAGTCTGAGGAGACAGATACCAAACACTGTCAGATTGTGCAGTGACTTTTGACCTCTTTTGTACTGAATATGAAAGTCATCCAAAGCCTGGAAAAGCCAAAAGAAGAATCTTGATTTCAAGCTTGATGTTGAGTGGGCAGCTACTCTGCCTACTTTGGGGTAAAAATGTCAGTTTGTTCTCAGATGAAGGTTTTGGTGGAATTTCCATATGAAATTCTGCCTCTCTAAGAAAGATTAGAGTTTATTTCTCCAACATAACTGACTGGCAGTAAAAGTCCAAGGCAAAGCATTCGTGGCACTTACTCCTCTCCAGAATTCTTTGAAAATTATAATTTGCATTTCACCAGCAATTCCGACATATCCCAATATATTAATTTCCAAAACAGAATACAACACCAAGCAACGCTTTGTCATTCTGTCTCTGAAACAAAGCTGAAGAAAGAGTGGAAGAAAGAATGCACAGAATTATTTATATAAATAAATATTTAATCTTTCTCTGCTCATGACCATCTTGGGCTTTAGTATGCACGTATAATTGTATGTTGCTGTGCAATGGAAGTGCTCTGATGAGCTGACTGCTTTCTACCTGTATTTATTAGGAGTAAAGGATATCATTCTGGAAATCTAAACCTGTCCCATCTCAATCTTATATATAGTAGTTTTTTTGTCCTACCGCTATCTGTATTGAAATTCCCAATTACTTCAGCAGAAGCAGCACTGAGACCTAAATTCCCTAAAGTGTTAAATTTAAATGAAACTCCAAAAACCTCCAAAACCTCCTTCTGTTCCCAAAATGGACTAATACACTGATTTTTGAAGCCATAGTTTGGAGAATAAATCACAGATTAAGTGTGAGGGGTTTTGGAGACAGGAATTAGAAGTATATCAGTGGGAAAATGGTGTAGACAAATTGTTTATATTGTCTGCCAACAACTGCTTGGTTTTTGTAATTTAGCCTTACTGATGTTGCTAACTTAGAATTAGATATTGTAAAATGACATGACGTCTGTTCTGTGGGGGGAGAGGAATGCTGATGTGAGAGCACCTCTTAATGAGGAGCAGCTGATATATATGTGGGCAGTTTTATAGTTTTGTCAAACAACATAAAAGTGTTATTCTGGATTTACTAGCAGGAAATGAAATCCAAATTGAAATTAGATTTTTAAATGGCACAAAATTCCAACACTTTATGTCACCACTAAAAAACCCATGTATCCTGTTAAATACGAAGCCTTAAAGCTGCAGTAGTATCTTGAAAGCAGAATCAGGAATGTTATTTACTCAAGCAAAACTTCTTTCTGTGTTACTGCCATTGGAAAATGAATAAGTATTATTCTCTATATTGTCTTTGTTATAAGTTGGTTGCAGTTATTGATAGGAACGCTGACTTCACCACATCCTGTTAAATACGTCTGTGAGGGGTTCGGTTCTGACACCTTTTCTTGCCATCCTTCCATCTTGAAATCTCAGTGAGGTTTTATTTCTGTAACAGTTCACTTGCAATTTGAGGCAGTTTCAGGACATTTATATCAAATCTTAGAAGCATAATCCTAACCATTCTCGTGGTCAAATTATGGTTACTGACTTTTGAAATAGAGGTAATAAGTGTTGTTGCCTTTTTTCTGTTGTGGAATGGAATATTTATGAACTACCTCAACTTCTCCTTCTTATTTGATCCATATCATCAACTTTAAAGGGATGCAACAGACAGGGTTTAGCCAGTGGGCACATAATGTTGAAAAGCAGACAATTCCATCTTTATCATATTTCACATTTTTGTTTCCATGTCTACAGGGCAGTCAGTTGTTTGCACTCTACTTTCATGGTTCACTACTGCTTGTAGCTTCATATAGTCCATTTTTTGTTTCTTTTAAAGGCAGATTTATCCCTCAGGGCTCACACTTGCCCTTGCTTTAACTAATTTTAGGACAAAAGAAGGTGCTGCAGGCTGTAACCTTTTTAGAAGCAGGTCTGCTTGTTAGATGTGTTGCTTGTTTCTCTGTGGAAACGTACATCTACTTACTAATACTTTTAAAGGAACGAAAAACCCTCTTTCTTCTTCCTCATTAGTATAGAAGAGAACTTCTTAGTAGAGTGTGAAGTGCTTGGGACAAGATAAATGATGTTTTTATTAAAATTTTCCAAGCAAAGCATTTTCTATAGGTTGAGTTGCAATTACATTGTATTTTTCTTCCTAAAACACAAGTGCAGTGACTCCCTAATCTGGAATTAAAATAATTTTAGGTATTGCTGGCATATTATCAATAGACACAGAAAGAGAGCTTGTTTGCCAGCTTGTGAAAAGAATCTGAAAGTGAAAAGATGGGACCTGGCGGTCTCTCTTCTGACAAGCAGGAGTTCACTGACTTTAGCATGCAAATCACAAACACTGCTGAGTATGGGAAGAAGAGCTCAGAATGACTACAAAATTGGGTTACAGTGCAGTATTTAGAATAATCTATCTAAATCACATTATAGGTATTCTTCTTCCCTTGTGCAGCAAAACATATTTAGAGAGAATGGAAGAGAAGCTGCGTTTAACCTAACACTGCCCTGCTGTAATATCCCACATCCTGGGACCAAAGGCTAGCCTGTATCCTGCTCTCCTTTCTGTCCCTTAATACAAAAAGGAAGGAAAGGAAAAATTCCCTGGTGTTTCGCTCTGTTGTAGGAGGAGGAATTAAGCTCAGCCCATGGAAGAAGGGTAGGACTCAGTTTGAGGCAAAATTGTTGGCTAAGAGAGCATGGCATGATGTGATTTGAGGTGATAAAAAGCAGGGGTTTAGACTCCAGAGCACTGAGTTATCTGCTGTAAGGACTGGTATCCAAAAAGGTATTTGTGACTGGAATATAGCAAAACTCTGTGGTCTGAAAACAAAGTAAGGTCAGGCTGGCAGGAAAATCTGACCAGAACAATTTACTTATACCTCAGATAGTAGTCTGAGTCCAGGCATGATTTTTGATAGCCATGACCAGGTTAGCCTGTTGTCTTGCTCCAGGCTCGGGTTGCCAGAGAAGGGAAGTGCTGAAGAAAAAGCACAGTCAAACAACAAATAGGTGGGAGATCTGGGCAACTGCGCTATTTTCTCTTCCAAGTTTGGACAAATGTTGCACTCCCGGCCAGTGTGCCACTAACCATTGTTTCATACGGTCATTTCTTGCTGTGCAGCAAGACTTGATTAAATTGTGCTAGACACTGCAAAGAACCAGCTCAGGAATCAGGGAAGCAAGAGTGCTCCCACTCAGACTGTTTACTTCATATGATTTATGGATGTAGTGGGGGATTAACCTTATCATATCCAAAACACGAAATCCTGTAAGAAATGTGAGGATACTGAGTTACAAGTAGGCCGGGATGAAGTAGAATTTTAGATGCTGTAGATTTCTGTATGCGTGCAGGTAGGATCTGTCCTGAAAAGAGAATAGCTCCTGCAGTTACACTGGATAAAAGAACCAACCTAATGTGTGTATTAAGGCATTTAACTTACACTGATCAGAATTTTGTCACTTTGATAGTGCAATTTTGAATATAGAAATATTTCAAAATTCACAATATAGTGTACTAGGTGAAATATGAAAGTAAAATAGCTAGAAATATTGCACATTAACCATGCATACATTTTCATATTCTTGCACTTCAGGTCTGATAAACTGATCGTGTATGATCTGAATGCACCCTTTGTTCTAGAGTAATCAAGCCTGATTATAATTTTCCCTTTTTAGTCTCCTTAAAAACAACCCTAAACGCAAACAAAAATAACAATTTTCTCATCTTCTGGGGTAACATGCAAATGAACTGCTGACTCATAAGTACTTGTGTTTTGCACAGATTGCCAGCTTGAGAGAAAATGATGAGAGACTATAATGTTTTCTAGTTTTTCTGATTTTGTGGATGCCACTTGCTAATATGTACATGGGGTTGATGTTAGTAAAAAAGTCGGTGTTTTATCCTCTAGGCCTTCCATTTAAAAAATTAACTTGTGATTAATTGCTGCATGCTTCCATTACTGCAACGTAGATGGATTTTAAAAGCCATTTGGCAAAAAAAAATGCACCTTGGAGTATTTTAAATGCAGCAGCTATAGAGCACTCAGTAATTTTATTTTGTGTTTTTTATATTCATAGTGACTGAAAAGGCACCTTGGGTTAAGATCACGGGATAATAACATCAGTTCTGTTCTTCCCCAAAGTTTGATTTTCTGTTTGCGTTTAAGAAGCTGACAACCATATCTGAAACTCATTGATCACCTGCTTATAATAGCTCATCATCTCAATGGAACAGATCAAGAAACCTTTTCCACTTCATCGAATGTATTCCAAATAACAACAAAATGGTGCCAAAGATATTTGAAACTGAATTAGAATAATGCTAATCTGGTTTATTTGTTCTGCAAAAAAAGCAGTATTTAAAGAATAATTTGTGATCAATTTAAATGGTCCTGATTTCAGATTAAATGAGTTGTTTTTGTCATCTCTCTAAAGAGTATATTTATTTATTCTGTATTTATATAGAATATAGGATGTAGTATGTTTATTTATTCTATCACTGACTCATTTTTTTTTTCTTAAGTGAGAAGAACATCTTAAGACATTGCATGCATTCAATTAACATTATTTAATCTATTGATTCTAAGGTTTTCTGTCCTAGATTTTCAAAAAAATCTTGTCAAATCTATTGCCCCACACACCAATCTTTCATGGTCATCCACATAACCTGACATTTGCTACTTCTTCGTTAAATCTCACCAAATTAACATTGTTATTCAAGTGTGTGGAGTTGGATGGCTTTCTTTTTTTTTTTCCTTTGTATTTAAAATTCAGATAATCTGCTGGGTTTTCTTGTTCCAATTCCTTGGCCTGTTCAAACATACCAGAAAACAGAAATGTATCCCTTCTGTGATGAAACCAAGGCAACCCAGAGAATATCTCTGCTGAAGATCACAATTGACTGTCACAAATGAAAACGAATTGATAAATTACAATTTGCAAATCCCCACAATAGGAAATTAATCTAGTGGTTTGAAATAAAGCAAATTTCAGCAGTTTTAGACAATTACTTAAGACCATCTGCAAAAGAAAATTTTATTTCTTTTTGAGTGAATGTACAGAGATTTTATATAAACAGAATTGAATCCTTTCAAGAATCAGCATTTGATAACAAGAGAATAAAATGATACTTCACAATGGATCTGATAAATGAGACATTTATATATGAACAGGCACATTGATTGACCTCTGATTTTTGAAGAACTTTCAAAAACCAAAGTAGAAAGAAATGTAGTTCTCTGCTATTTATTTTGGGAAGCAAGTGGTTGAACCATGTGCTGTAAGTGACTCAAATCTGGATGTTTGAATTTCTTATCAATATTTTGACAGAATTGTTGTAACGCACAGCCTTGAAATCAGTTAAAATGTTGGGCCAGGATGCCTGTGAACATAGAAAGTCATGTATCATCCTAAAACACTGCCATTTGATTTTGGTACTTCACTGAAACAAAAAAAAAGCAGCAGTGAAATCTGGACCCATCAGAAATAGATTTTATTTTAAGTAACAATTTTAGTGGCCAGTATTTAATGTTAGCAATATGTAAAAACTTAAGGAAATTTTTATATCAGTACTTCCACCCTGCATTAGTTCATAGAAACATTTAGAATAGGAAATTACAGCTAAAATTAAACCAGCTGACATTCTTACTTTGATCCCAGTGGAGATATGTGTTATGGCTGTCCTCTCCCACACCCTTCTTGGTGTGGCTGAGCACCTTAGCTACCCTTGGCTACCTGTGAGTTTGTGTGACAGGGAAAATGAACCAGCCAGAGCTCTGCTGCGACAGGGTAGCATTGCAGCATCATGTTCTGATCTGTCGGCTAGTAACAAAATGCATGCGAGCTCATCTTTCACTTTTAAATGAGTCAGGTTTCCCTTGGAGCCTTTGAGTTAGAAGAAAGAAATAAACACTTAGCAAAGGGTACTGATAAAATCTACACTTTTACTCCTTTTTTTTTATTATTTTTAATAGGAAAATATGCAACCTCCCTTCTAGCAAAAAGATGTAAATTGTGGATTTTAGGAAACAAATCTTGCTGCACAGCAGGTTTAGACAGGCTGCTGCAGTCGGGGCCTTAAGGCATTCTGTGGCTTCCCTGTGGTAAGCCATGGTTCTCATTTGTAAAGCCAGGAGAATTCCCACTGTTGCTATAATCATATGCATGATCCTTCTTCCATCTCAGTGCTTCCAGCATCAGTTAAAAAAGAAAAATAGGGCAAATGTTGGTTGTCATGTAGTCAGCTATTCAAGAGCTTAGAAACTTCATATATTTTGTGGGATTTAATTTTGTCCTCAGGAAAAGAATTAAGCTTTTTAGTGGAAATCGTAAAAAAAAAAATACAACTAAAAGAAAGAAAAGAGAAGAAAAAAAACCACGGGGAAGAAACCAACCAACAACAAAAACAACAACACCAAAATATGTCCTGCTTCAGACACGGCAGTGAAGGCATCCGATTTTTTTTGTAGGTAAAATATTCTCTATTTATGAAAATATTCTCGTTTTCCCCATGAACTCCTGTTTTCCAAATATGTAAAATCATTTCAGAAAAGGCCTGAGTTTATCTCGTGAGCCTTGCTGTCTCTGTGTTCTGTCACTTCTGCACTTGGTGACTTCTTGTCCAGCATATGATTCTGCAACTTTCCCATTAACAGCCCTTGATGGACTCATTTTAGCACGTCTTTTTGATTCCCTTTATTCTTTTGATATTCAGAAAATATAAGTCAGTGTGTTTCACAGGTCAGTTATGTTTTGTGTGTAAAAGCCCTTTGGTGTCTTTCAAGCCTTCCCTTTGAAAATTTCATTTTATAACCCCTCCTTCCTGTAATGTGAAAAAGGCTGAATATCTGCTCCCTACTTATCTTCTCTGGGTCTTCCATGATCCTGTAAATCTCAGTCTCCCCCCTTTCTGTCCTCTGTCTTTTCCTTTTCATTGTTAAAATGTGCTGGTCTGCTGCTTCTTGCCCACTGCGGAAGCTGCTTCAGAAATTTCATTGTGCCTGCTGCCCTCCCATCTAGAAGCAGGGATAAACCTTCATTGGAAGGAGCCTGGAGGTCATCTGAACCCACCTACAGCTGACTGCATGTGTTTGGATTAAGTTAACCATTGGCCCAACAAAACAAGTCTTGAATTACTTCCAGTAAGGGAGATGCCACAACTTCTCTAGACAACCTGTGTCAATGTTTGGTTGTTCTCACAGTGAAGAACTTTTTCACGTAGTCTGATGAAATTGCCTTTTGAAGCAAGTGATGCTCATTGCTTCTTTTCCTCTTGCTGTGTCCTTGCAAAAAGAGTATCTCCATCTTCTCTATAACCCCTCTCTAGGTATTGAGAGAATGTGATTAGACTCCCCCCTCCCTTTCAGTTGAGTTAGCTGAATTCCTTTCGCCTTTCAACAGGCATCAACTTGGTGGCCCTTCAGTGAACCATCTCCCATACTTCAATGTCTCTTTTGAAGTGGGAGTCCAAAACTGGACACAATATTCCAAGTTTGACCTAACAAATACCAAACAAAAGACTGATAAACTTTCATCTGCTGGTTTTATTTTGGCTGCTGCAGTCAAGGCCCCAGGTTGGTTTCATTGCTACAAGGATGCACACCTCACCCAGTCAGTCCTTGGCCTGTACTGCTACTTGGGATTATTCCATCACAGATGCAGGATCCCATAAATATCTTTGTTAAATATCATGCAGTTCCTGTTGGCCCAGTCTTCCAACCTGTTGAGATCTTTGTTTGCTGTAGTGTATAATATATACCTTGTGTCTTGCTCTATTTTTTCTCACAGAGTGTGGAGCAGACCTCTGTAAATCAGTGGAGATGTGGAGCCATGCTATTTGTTTGCATTAGCATAATAATAACACCAATAATATTAATATCAATATGATTATTATAGTTTGCTATTATTTGGAATTATTTGTTTATTAATAGTTGATAAAATTTGTTTTCTGTTTTGTGTTCTGTTCCTTTACAGGTTATCAATAATGATATATTTGCTTTTTTGACCAGCACTGAAACTGACTGGATGTTTTCACTAAAATGTCCATGCAGATTTTGAGATCTGTTTCATCAACAGCAGTAGCTAGTTCAGACCTAGCAGTGTATTTGAAGACTAAAAGGGCATTTTCTTCTCTGTACATATTAATTTGAATTTATCAACACTGAATATCATCTATTATTTTATTGCCTAATTTTTCACCTTCAAAAAGAGAAAACTGAGATATGACATGTTTGAATATGAAATAGTACTGTTAACAAAACCAAGTGTTCAGTGTTTCTGATAACACAAGAAACAGAAGTCATCAAAAGAAATTGCAGAATTTTTAAACATACAGAATATTTTAAACATAATTTTAAAACATACAGAAATACTCTTCTTTCTACACTATTTTAGCTGCTGTAAGTATGTATGGTTTCAATACTTATTTTAAAAGTATGTTTTAAAGTTATCTCTCAAGACTGAAAAAGGACAAAACAGTCCAGGCTCAGAAAGTCCCAAACACAGTGATTACAAAATTTCTTTATTTGGCTGATTCTTAACTGTTTTATCATCACGAATATCTGTTGTTCACTATTATCAAAGATAGAATACTGAACTGTATGTTGTGATCTAATACAGAAATTTCACATTACACTTCTGAAGAAAACCTTCATCAAATGCTCAGTCCATCTTAGACTGAAGTTTCCTGAATAAATCTTTCATGTCTACTTCGTTCTGTTTCTAAAGGTGGTCAGGGGAAAAAAATGTTTTTCTTAACTGTAAAACATAGCCCTAGAACCCAGATGAATAGCATACAATCTGTTTTAGAGGAAATCATTGTGAGAAAGTTCATTGCAAATAGCCAAAGGAATGTGCAAAGAAATGTGTTGGAAAGATTCAAAAACAGCTGCTCCTGTAAAAGTACTTGTAAGTGTAGTCCTGATCAGGCTGTGTATAAGGAGCAAGCTTTTCCAAACTCACTGAAGTTTGAGATGAATACTAGATACTGACATAATTTTAAAAATAAACCCTTGGGAGAGTACACAGACTGTACTTCTGAGCAGTATATGGCTAAAATAACTACTGATGCTTACATGACTTTATGTTTTATTTTTGGGATGTTACACCTAGGAGATTTGCACCTTGTGTCTCAATTTTTTGTTTCTGCAGAGCACAACTCCATTTTTAAAATTCCCTTGTCTTCTCATAGACATAATTCTCCTTATTTGCTAGATATTTGTTACTCATCCTTTGGTATGCTTTTCTATAAGAAGGGCTTCAGTTCTAAAATGTTTGTTGCTGTCATTTCTGACAAGTTGTCATGTTTTCTTCTTTCGCTAGCAAATAATTGGAAGTACACTCGTGGTTGGGTGTGGCAGGTAGTTCTAGGGCATAGAATGAAGAGTTCCTCTGGTTTTGAATTTGCTTCCTTCTTTGCTTCTAGGAAAGAGGGTGGACATGAGATCAAGAACTTTAAACTTCTACTGCCAGTGAAGGAAGAGATCCTGCCTTCCTTCCACCCAACTGCTTTATTTCTTAGCCTGTATTTTCTCTGGTGTTACCACAAGCATTTCTGGAAGGAACCAGCGTGGGTTACACCCACAAAGGCAGCAATGATAGCTGCGAGATCCAGGGCTACATTTGGTAGCAGCATCTGTTCATGCCAGCTTAAAGTGTTGACACTTTAGCTTAAACAGGCTTTATTTGCTAATATTTGCAACATCAATGAACAGCTTTTACACTTCCAAATGGCTGTATAAATGGGTAATCACACATATCTACATTGCAGCTAATCTCTTGAAGTGGTATTGAATGACTAAACAAGTAAATTTTTTTTGTTTTCCCTTTGATAGAGAAATAAAAAAATTGTGGTTTTAACAGTAGACCCTGTAAGACCTCAAAAAGTAGTATGTAATAGGTTAATTTATTATTTTTCCCCATTAAATTGCTTGAATGTTCCCCATTGAGCTACTCGGTAGTGTAGAAGTCAGCTTCTCACTAAATAAAATGGTATCAGTAAATACTTCTTAACTGAAGAGATGGCCTGTAACTGCACATTTAAGTTAATTTTAGCAACTATTCAGACAAATTCTCACCTCCTCCCCTTCACAGATATGTTCTAATTCCCTAGCAAAAAGGCGTAAAAAAGCCTGAAAATGATGTTTCCAATTAGTTTGGCTTTCTGATACTTAAATTCTGTGTGGCTCTGCCAGATAATTGAATAAAATGTGATACATTCTTTTGATCTTTGTTGAGATGGTGTAGGCTGTAAATATTGTTTCGCTATACCGTTCATGTTGACATAGATTGTATTGTGCCACTTATATAGCTTCTTTAGCACAGCTCTGGAATCAAGTGTTCAGCAGTGATTAATGACCAAGAATACGCAGACCTACTGTTGAGTCTAAGAGCTCTCTAATCTCTGCTCCCGTTCTTTCCCTCAGTTCCAGCATTAGTTAATGTGGCTTCTGTGAACACAGCAGTTCTGGTGACTTGTCATACAGCTTGTACTGCCAGCAGTTAGCATAGAGCTAATGATCATTAAATTCTCAGTTTTCTTAATTTTTGCTTATTATTGTATCTTTGATGCCCTTTCTCACTCTTGCAATTTTTTATTTGGTGTTTAATAGAAAAAAAAGGCTTTTAAACCTGTGCTAGATCCTTTTTTTCAGTCCTTGCACACTGTACAATTATTTAATATCCTTTGATATGTTATGCCAATTAAGTGATATGTGTGTTAACATAAATATTTAATTGTTAAAAGAGAGATCACTTTGGCCTAAAGCTTTAATTGAATTAGATGCTTTTCAGATGATTGTCAAGATTAAACAGTCTATTATGAACATTTGCCACTGCGGGAGATTTCTGCTTATTGAAAGACAAAAGGGTAATTTCATCTAGTATTGCTGTAAACTGTACGAGTCCTTCATACTGATAAGGGAATTCTCCCTCTTTTAACCTTGATATGTACTGTAGTAATGAATTTATGAATCTTTAAATTCAGTTACATCATTAAAGTGGGGATATGATATTAACACTGCCAAGTAAATTAAAAGGATGAAAATTTATCTACATAACAGCTAAAGAGATCAGAGGCAATATCAATTTGTCAATAATTACCATTGCTTTAAAAAGCAAAACTAACATGATAAAGTTAGGCAGCTATGGATCTTTATTGCATACTAACTGGAGTTTGATTAATTCCAATGACAGACTTCACATGGCAAACTGGAGTTTTAGGGAAACTAATTTCTTTGACACTGGGCTGCTGAGGCACCTAAACTATAACTCTCACAAAATATGCTTGTGTTAATATGAAATGCAACTGTTTCATTATCAACCCAAAATATTTCTGGTTTGGGGCAAAATGTTCCTGTATTGCAGTTTTGCCTAATTATGTGAACATCTTCCACGGATCAGAATCCTGGTTTTTTGATATGCTGTGGACTGTAGTCGTGCATATATCTCACACTGAAAACACGTCACAGCAGTTTCCTTCAAAATATAGTACAGCTATGCATAATGCATGATAAGACCAGAGAGATGTGCAATGTGAATCAAAGTTTTAATGTCCTAGTTTTCTGGATATTATTATCTATTCACTGTGTTTTTAAAGGAGCTCTGATTAAGAATCATGTCAGCTGTGACAAGCCATAAAGCCAAGCACGACTTGCAGTGAGAATCTGAAAAAAAACCTCTCTCTGAACTAGTTTTAGTATTAAAATCATTAGTGGGGAACCTTGTTCTTATTTTGCTGGGGTGGAGTATTGCATCAATAGAATCACACTTGCTGGCAACGTGTTGTCACCGAAGGTCACAGAGCAAAGAAATTCAAAGCACAGTAGATTTCTTTGTGTCTGACACAGCTGTCCTTACTCAAATGGTTGGTCTGTATTTGCTCCTTTGTATTTGTTGACCAGGTGTTCAAAAGAGCAGATGCAAAATTTCAACCAGCCTTGCCATCTTGGGACATGTTCTAAAGTAACTGAGTGCCTGGCTTGACTTGGATTCTTATCTGCTCTGTTGGTCTGCAAAGCATCCGAATGTCAAACAGGCTCTTTGAATGTAAAATATACAGCTCAGCTTCACATCTGAGTGCAATCCTGTTGTGGGACTGCACATTCTCGGGCTAAATGATTTTTTCACTTACCCAAGATCAGACTACTGGAGTCTACCTGAAATTTTTTGCTGCTCTTACATAGGCTTCAGGCTTGTGGGCAGTCCAGCCACACCCTGAGTTGCTTACTGTCTGAGGTAAACAGCATGAAGTAGTCAACAGCATGACCGATGCTAAGGTTATGTCTATACAAGTGAGGGAAGTCATCTCTAGATTAAAATGGAAGTGAAAATCAAACACCTTGCTGCTTCTGCAGGAATATCGGGAAGGGTTCCCTCATTAATGTGAGAAGCTCTTCTATTTTGCTGTAGGGCAAATGCTTGCTTAAGCAGGCAGGAGGATTTTCTCTTGTTCCTTGGTTTTTGTCCGAGATAGTGAAGGAATAGATTTGTGGAGGTGCTTTTAGGGTTCCAGTCATGTAACAAGTCTAAAATGAATTATTTTAAGTACTTGGATAATTCTGTTGTCATTATGTTTTCTTTAGTAAAAACTATTTACTGAGCAGTGTATTATTGAGTGTATTTGAGTAGTAGGCAAAATGAATTTGATAATTTCTGTATATTTATAGTTGATGGTAACTGGAAAAAAAGAGAGCATTGCAAAACTGCTTTATATACTCAGAATGATTGAGAATTGATTCTGTTTTATTGAAGAATTTTAAGTATCATTAAAGCAGTAGGCTAGAGAGGGTACCGTTTGCCTGAGTGCTTTACTAGCCACTGGTAAGGGAGGCTATAGATTTGTATTGAAATATCATTTGGAAACCTAATACGCGGGATGAGTTCTCACTGGGTTATGGATGTTCATTGATCTCTTTTCTAGCTGTATTTTTTTATCCTACTGGAGACAGTAAAAGGAGAAAAAGACTGGTGGGAGTGCAGGAGCATGAGGGTCAGTATGAGGAGCAGGTCGAGAAAGTGGGAAAAAATCAGACCAGTGAGAGGAAATGCAAAGATTTACTTACAAATATGTTGGTAGAGATAGGATAGCAAGTGCTGGAGGACGCTGAAGTAAGAGGTGCCTACAAAATCAAGGAGCTGACTGATGCAGTGAGGAGGGAAAAACAGTCACTTCTTAATTCCGTGTTTCTCACTGGTAAAGGTGGGCTTTGCAGCCACACCTCTGTCCTTGCCAAGTGGTGTGGCTGGAGCTGAGGCAGAATTGACAAGAGCAAGAGGGCCAAGGAAAACCCTTTCAGCTTCCCTGCCTCCTGCTGCCCTTACAAATGGGAGTAAAGCTGAATGGCAAGGCATGTCCATTCACTCGAGGAGGTGAACCTCACATATCAACAGCAGCATTGTAAGGCTGCTTCTGTCAGAGAAATTGCGTGCAGTGGGAGCTGACCTGGGCAAGAACAACCTACGGTAGTCATTGAATCCAAGTGCAGACAAGACCACATGTGATAACCTGTGGAGAAGATTCCCCTAGGCCACCAAAAATGCCATGAACTTGGACATCTCCTTTACAGACAACCTCGGCTGTTAGTGGAGATACCAATCTTCAAAGACCTTGCCTGCCCATAACATGTGAAAGGCTGCATGGACCTGCAGTGGGATGGCTTTTGATGCCCTCTGCCAGTGGAGGGGAAGGCACAGTGCACAGTCACTAAAAGTGTGCCACTTTTGCTTTCCCTCTGCATTCCTCTCCAGGATGCTGACACTCAGCAAAGCACCATAAAGCTTAGAGGTGCGGATTCAGAGAGCTGTCATTACTGGCTCCAGACTGAGTGAAAATGCACCTACCCGGGGAAAACTCTGCATAGGAATGGCTCATGCCTCCCTTTCTTATGCCACGTTGTCCTGGGGCTGTACAAAACATCATGAGAACGCATACACTGCTTTTAGCTCAGTGCAGAATCTAATGCTAACTGTCCTGCACTGTTTAATCACGACATGTGGGGGAAACATAGTGTTTTCTGTGTTCAAAATTCAAGTTAGAACTTCAGCCAGCTGAAACAAGTGACTTCTGTGAGAATGAGCTTGTGATCCTAAAGCAGTTGTGCATAACCACGTAGTGAATTGGAGTAACCCAAGTAAAGCAAAAAACACAGCTCTGAAGAGAGACAATATTTGGTATTTACAAAAATTATTCCTGCACATGTAGTTTGGTTCAACTTGCCACAAGGAAGGGGTTTTGTGAATACAGTTTTTGCAAATAACTATAAAAACCTTCTTTGTTTGCAAATTTGGAAGTCAGTAGGAAATTCAGCCTTAAGCAAATTTCTTTATAGCTGTGTAGTAAAAAATGTCTGATAGCCTGTAGATGTGCAATAAAGAAGTTCAGGCAGAACACTGACCTGCACTGACAACATTTGTGTTTTTTCTGGTTACCTCTATGCTGGCCCTGGGATTCAGTATTATGTGGGTGAGATATTTGTACTAGTACACAGGAAACCCTTGAACATGGAAAATAGTACTTACTAAAATAGATAGCGTTCCCAAGGGGGAAACTGCAAAATTACATGAGATTCATAGAATAAGGAATAACTAAAATTGCCCAATTATTTAAACTGAGGTGTTTTTCTATCAATATAATATCTTGCTGAGTTTGTGGAGCATAATTTAGAGTAGGCATTTTGCCTGCAGATCACGATATAAATATTTTATATGATCTCCCAGACTATTAGAATAATAGAGGTAGTGTTGTTTAATCCACTTCTGGCAAAGCAGATGCTTGCCAGAACGCATAAAGCGCTCAAGAACCTGGTTTTGTTATTGTTGAAACTGGTTGGTAGAATGATTCATCTGAAGTTTGATTCCTCCTTGTGGAAGTGGATTTGATGGTGCTTGTGAGACACAATTTAGGGTTGTGTTGAAGCCTCATAAAAAAAAATATGTTGTTGATGGAAATGTTAACAATATGAGGATGAAAAAAGCTTCTTAAATGTAAGCAGGTAAAGCAAGGGTAGGAAGGTGTCTGGGTAGGAGGGCTGGGAGAGACTGCATGTCTGCAAATTCTTTGATTTAGACTTAATAGAAATTGTGACCATAGAAAGCAAATTTGAATACACCTCTCAAAAAGCAGTTGCAAGCGTAGAAACTAAAAACCACAGCAGAGAGCATGCAGGTGCTGTGATATCTTCATAGAAGTCTCATAAAGTATGCTGCAAGTCAGCAGGGGTGGAGAAGTTCAAAGTTTAATAAAGCTTTTCTTAAAAACACAACCTTTGGAGTGTCATTTAATGCCTCTCTTGACAGTCATTGTTTCTATTTTTTACCTGCAACACACGTTTCAGTTTTGGTATCTGTTATGCCCTGACTACAGTCCTTGGGCCTGAGGTGGATATTTGGGTGTTGCAGGATTTAGGGTAGGTGGTCCAAATACTTCTCTATCTTCCTTTTCTACAAAGTGGATGGGAGATGAGTACTGATTGATAATCACCATAATTTTGCACACTTAAGCCAAGCTTTAGTAATCAGAATGCTAAAATCCTATGGAAAACATTCGATGCTATGTCCTTTTCGCCTGAGGTGATTGTGCCTAGAGCTGATATGCCTAGGGAATGATGAAAAGATGACCATTGCATTTGTATGTGATATACTGTATAATTCAACACTTCTTCTGTCTATTTATGCTTTGTTTTTCATGCTTTCTGTAGCTCTTATCGATGTGTTTGATAACATGGCATGAGCTGCAAGGCAGAAATGTTTACTCTGTTGGGGTTTTTTTAAACTTTTCAGTGTAGATTAAAAACTTCAGCAGCCCCTGGATGGATAGGCTTAAGCTGAAAATTTACATGTGAGTAACAAATATTATAATGCAGATGAGCCAGACAGAGAAAAGGAAATTTATAATAAGGGACTGCTCTGGCAGTATTAATCTGCCTCATGTAGATTGTGTGATGAATCATCCCATGTCGCCACAAGGACTGCTGCTGCTGCTGCTGCTACTGATCTCTGCCAGCAAGTGGGACAATAAAAAGTGTGCATGGGAGAGTGGAGGGGAGGGCACACACAAGGGAAGAGGAAAGGGACAAAAAAAGTACAGCTATATAAAACTGGACATCTCAAGCCTGGCCAGTAGTTCATGTTATATATAATTCAGCCAATTCATTGGGTAAATCATTTCATATGCTGCATGAAATGCAATTTGCTTCCATGGCCAAGCATGACAAAGGTTTCACAGAACTGCAGCTGGCAAAGAGCTCTTCTAGGATAGTTAATTCAGGGCCTGTGAGATTGCTGAGGCATCTTGTCAGAACATTAAATAATCACACAATGTCACGAGGGACTATCTAATTAAGAGTCCAATTTCTCAAGGGTCTGAGTACCTGTTACAATCTGCCGAGAACCCTTAATTCCCACTGACAAGAGCGGCAGCTTAGGCTGTTCCCAGCAAGCATTTAATAGGATTGTGCCCTTACTTCATTTGGCTGGGGCAAGTCCAGGCCAGTCAGGTGAAGCAACAGTAATGAAACAAGACAAGATAATGACACATAGGGTTACATTCCAGCAGGAATATTATTACTTGCGGATGACGAAACATACCCAGGTGTGAAGTTCCTGTGAAATACAGGAAAAAATTTAAGGATGCATTCTTAGGGGTTAAATTTGTGCCTTTGAGAAAGATCTGTCTCTGTTTGTCCCGTGCAAAAACAGCTGTAAAAGGCAACACAAACCCTTTATAACCTCAGACCATTATCGTGTGTGAACAAGTGACAGACTTCTCATCCATGGTTTGGTTCTCAAGAACTTTAGTGATTTAAACGACCCCACGAGGGTTGTCTGCCTTACAAAAGCAGGCAGCTTTTCATCCAGTGTTTGGGAAGCAGAAAGTTTGAGCAGAGTAGGGAAATGTAGGTGCTGAATTTCCCTGAGCAGCATTCTTGGTGTGACCCAAGAGACAGAACAAAATCTGAGGCGGACAAATGAAGACTTACCAGTAAGACTTTTCCCTCCTTCTTATATACCTGCAGTCATATCAAGGAGAAGAATGTTAGATGCAGCCGGAAGAGAATAAAATTGAATTTTGGCTTATGATGCTTCTCTCAGAGGTGGAGGTAGAAATAGTATTCTTTTTTTGTCCCTAAGAAGCGTTACAAAAAGGAATAAATGAGTTAGGAGCATGGCATTATGTTAAGCACTTTAGGGAGAGTGAAGAGGTAAAATTAATCTTTGTGTTCTCAGGCTCTTAAGTGAGGAATGATGCATTAGACTACCTGATTTTATTTGATTTGTTGGGAAACCAGAGCTGCAGTGCTGTTTCTTGAATGGAATTACAGGCTTCATTTAAAGAGAGAGGCAAAGCGCACACATCATTCTGGAGTAGATCAGCATAAGCATTTTCTATATCATGAGTAATGTTTACTGGAAGAAATCAAATTACTGTTACACAGACCATCTGTTTTCTTTGCATGCAATCATGTAAGTGTTTTAGGACAAGCCATCCTTTTTAATCAATTGTAAATCTCTTATGGCAAGGCACTGTTTTCTGTAATAAAATCTATTTTTATGATAAATGTAAGAGTTTTAAATACTGGTTTCTCCTGCATAAATATAGTGTACATATTGTTCATAACATAAAGAGTAGGGGTGTACAGCTGTAGTTATTATCTGTCAAGAACTTCATTTTAGGGCTTTTTGCATAGCCATTTTTGGATATTTGTTGGTTCTGCAACTCACTGGTGTTCAACTATTATAGCAAATAACATAATGAGTAATACTGTCCATTTATATCCCAGGAAGCTGATTCCTATCTACATTTAGTAAGTGGAGTATAATAGGGTGTTTATTTTGTAGCATGACTGCTGTGATAAAAGTGATTACTGTGGAAGATGATTGTTCATTGTCTAAATTCTTAACTTGGAAATACTGAAGAAAACAAGGCATGGCTTATTAAAAATGAGCCTGTGAAATGACATAATGACATTAAGGAAACTTGAATTTACGATCCAAGAAGGAGTCAACAATAGAGTGTGATATTTACTTCATGTTTAAGGGTTGCTCGTTCACAGACGTAATGGTCCCATTCATTTTAGTGGGTGCTGAATTGAGCCTACTATTTTATTTTTTTGTCACTGTCAGCTGTCAGCTTCCTTGATTCATGTCTCGTCTTTGGGTGCACAGAGGTTGCTCTTGAATTCAGAGAAAACTGAAGGTCTGCCTCTTTAGCAAAGTTTTCTCTGATTTCAAAAGCGGCTGTGTGATTGCTTTGCCAGAATTTGCTTTGTATTGCATCAAATGACCCTGAAATGAAAGAAAGAAACAAGAACTGTAAGTAACACAATTGGAAATTCCCTGAGCAGGTTGGCTGTCCTTCTCAATGAGGTTGGCAAGCCTGAATTTCATTTGTTCAGACACTTTCAAATCAATGCTATTTTGTCTGAATAATTAAGCTGCTTACTCAGGCTTGAAAAGTGTATGGTGCTAAATTCTTGCGCTTTTTTGGGTAAGCATGAAGAGGCAAAGAGGGAGAAACAGATGGACCATGCACCTGGAAAAATCACGGTGCCTACAGTCTGGTGTTATCCCATTGTACAGTGGAAGTTTTCTGCTCAAGGAAACATCAGGTGAAATGGAAGGCCCCTATTAAGTCCTCTTGTGAAGGCTGTACTTAAGATCTCCATGTCCTCTGTGTTGCCACTTACTATAAGGTCACTTGTGAACTGATACTATGTGGCACAGGGAAAGCTGCCTTCCAAACTCTGCTAATCGATCCTTGCACCTACCTAAACCTGATCAGTCCAGAATCAGATGAGAGCTAGAGAGCATCAGTGAATTTTCTTTTACCAGTTTGCGGTAATTCAGTAAAAGGAAAAAAGCAGAACAAGGTGAATGGCTTACAAAATCATACAGGTGATAGAGAGTGAAAGATAAAATAAAACTGTACTTAGTACCGGTCTAATAGTTTCACCTGTTTGCATTTCTTTTGTTGTTCAAATTCAGTATTCTTTGAGAAAATTATTAAAATGAGATAAATTTTTACTTTTTATTCCCTCTAGTTTTTCTTCTTATGTTCACTCTTTTTTTATTCAGAGGGAAGAAAACTGCAGGCAAATTAAATACATCATAGAATCACAGCAATTTGTTTGTTAGAATAGACTTCTGGAGGGCTCTGGAGGGTATCAACAATGTCTTAGTCTAAGCAAGAAAAAATTAGATAATATCACTCACAGCCTTGTTCTGCTGAATTTGGAGTATCTACAAGGATGGAGATTTGCCAGACTCTCCCAACAACCTGTTCCTCAGACTTCCTTTTGTTCCTCTAGAAGCTCATCTGGTTGTTTCTCATGTTCCTCACCAGTTTCAAATCCAGCTGAGGTCTGGCTCCTCAATTTCATCCAAGCAGTCCAGAACAAGGAAGTTCTGCATTGCTCCCAAGTAGCCCTCCCATCTTCTTCATCCTCTGCTGTCCATCTGCTGTGCCTGCATGACTTCCCACGTGGCAACCTGGGAAGTCCCAGTGCACTGGGGGAGCTGTTTTTCAGCAAGCAGCTTCCTCTTCTGGGCCCTTTTTGCTGTCTTGGCTTTCAGGAGTCACATTTCAGTTGGAGCTGTCAAAAAAATTGATGCAAATGTTTGGTTTATATTTTTCGTGTCATTCTTTCTACTTCCATCTTCACACCCCCAAATCTTTTTCAACAAGATATATCATGGTAAGGTGAAAGACTTTTAAACAATCTATTTCCACAGGGGATTTTTTTTAACATGATATTTCATTTGCATGCGAGTAAAATTACTACAGTATTATCTTGTGGATTTTTTTTATCTTGTTGTTTTTGTTGGATTTTTTTGCCCAGAATTTTGGAGCAGTCACCATGTGAGTTCTTTAGTAGCTTCAGTAGAATATACACTATATTTTCCAGCTGTATGGTCTATATTTATCCAAGAAAGATATTTTAATATATTTACAACTGTCATAGAAGACAGCGGCCTAGTTCTAAGAACAGTAAATGCTAACACTACTGCTTGCAAATTATCACATTTTTATTATCAAGAAACAATTCAGCAAAATTACTTAATTTGCTTAGTGGTAGAGACAGTAGTAAAGTATGAATTACTGTTGTCATAGCTACATTGTATTTTGATACAGTAAATTTGTTCATTGAAACCATAATAAAATAATTTGCTCTATAGCAAGTATGATGCATATCTTAAATTACAATGAATTACTTATTGTAATGAATATCTTAAAATATAAATACAGAATTCCTGACTCCTTTTTAAGTGCAGTAAGTAGAGAATACTACTGTTTATTTTAGGAATTTCCTGTGTCTGCAGTGCTGATTACACTGAAATGGGAATCAATGACAATGTGCCATACAGGAGACTTTATTTATAGTAGCTCTATAACTGATCTGAAGTGAGACGATAGCTTTTGATATCCATGACCTTTAATAGAAAACTCTCTGAAGAGAGGTTTCCAATTTTACCTCCAAAGTAACCCCTAGTGAAAGTCCTTTGTATTTTAGACTTTGTGAGGCAATTAAAATAATGACCTATTCTTGGTTTCTTTCTCCCTCAGTAACTTCTGTATCTTGACTATTCAGTTGACAAAACAGAAAAATTATTCAGGGGAGCTCTACAAAGCTAGACATTTCCCCATTTCTGCTTTTTGTAATGTTCTTAAGTGCAGCATGTTTGGGGTTTGCATGTTTTCTTTTCTCTCCTTGACCTATTGCTGTTCAGTGGTAGTAGAGGATATGATATGTGCAAAGTCTCCTCTTCCACCTCTTTACCAGAGGCACAGTATTTTTTAAGGAAATGGAGCAGAAAGGGGCCGTCGATGATTATCGTGCTTGGCTTTGAACTGGTCTCCCTCAGCTGATTTGGTGGTACAGGGAGGAAAAGTGGGAAACAGAAATGCTTGGTCACAATTCTGAAATATATTTAGGTCTGAGCAGTTCATCCTTAAAGAGGAAAAGTCTATAGGTATTCCAAAAAAAACCAATAAAACCAGTGAATAATATTCATTCTGGACATTCTGGGGTGAAAAACAGTAGAAAAGATAGCTTAGAGAAGGTACAGGGAAGAGAAAATATGTAGAGATTGTGAGACTGGATTAATATTTCAGAACAGATCATTGTAGTATCTGAACAGTGGAATAGAAACCAAAAGTAAATGCATCTAACACTGGGGGGAAAAAACCTTACTTGAAATGTGATCTGTTAACTAGTAGAATTAATTAAATCACTGAAAACTCTCCTCACATATATTATTTCTCTACAACTAAATAGGGCAGCGTAAAAGATCCTGGCCCTTACTAAACAGTAATTCCCCCAGGCTGCTTATTTTTAAACCATCTCTTGGGGTTTTTAGTCCTCAATATTGGCTACTGTTGAAGGCAGGAGGTAAGAACTACCTGAAGTATGGTATGATTGGAAATTATTGTTCCAATGCCTTCGTATGCCACATTTGGTCTCTTTATCCTGTCTGTCACAGGTAACCATCTTACACCTAGAGAAAGTAAATTCACTTGGCTGCCCTATATCTCTAAGGAACCTGATGCATGAGTGGACTAGAGAAGAGAAAGAGAGAAAAACTCCAAAGACCAACAGATCATCTGGCTGGCAGGGTGAGTAAATGTCCTGTCATCTCAGTCATGTGTTGTCAGGTACACAATGAGTGAGCCTGCTTTAAGCATTGCCTCAGGAATTATTTATCCAGCAATTGCTGAGAAAAAGAAGATCAAAATGTGTCATGTTTCCAGGATCTGACACTGGTGCCTTGCATGCATTCAGAAGTACTAAGCCAAACACCTACTATATTTTTCTGTTTAAGCACTGAACGTGGATTTAATAGACAGGCAGTTCTGTATAGGGAGGAGGGGGTTAATGCATGCTGTGCTGTTAAAGCCATTTTCAAATGTGGTAGGTGAAACAGAAATATCTATTACTGAATCAGTCCAAACTCCTCATGATTCAAAAAGAGATCCAAAAGAGGAAAGAAAGGAAGAAAACTCATTTTCCCAGTGTTGACTGTACTTAGATTCCTATGGATGTGGGCCTGTGTTCCCTGCTTTTCCTAAGCAACTTTTTCTTATTTACAAAACACAATAAAAAAAATTTACCTAGCTGTGAAGCAAACATGCAGTAGCCTTATGTGATAGTCAGAACCTGATTAAATTATCCCCTTTTCTTTCTGGCTTTGCCTGTTCCAAAAGATGGTAGAAGCAGAGACTGTAGGAGGTTCTGGAGCATTTCCTTCAGTTCAAAGAAGTGAGTCAGGGGGTCTGTCAAGTACCAACAAGCCAATTTAAGGGAAGCAAGAATCACATATAGAGAAAATGACTTATTTTTCAAAAGGATGATGCAAATGGAAACAGATGATGAACACAGCAGAAAATATGACCTGAAGATTACCTCAGTGTCCTCTGTCTGGTAGTTTGTGTCTCTACAAAAGACATAATAAAAATGTTGCCCTCCTCCACTGGGGTGGCTGATGCTTCCCCACTGTATTTGGTCCTGCTCATTTCTGCATCCCTGTATGCTTCAGTCCCCTCTGCTGGGGCGAAAAGCATGAGTACAGCAAACCCATCTTCCCTGCAACCCAGGCCCAGCGTAAACTTGTTTCTAGAAAGGAAAAAAGCAGCTGAATTACAGTTTTGGCTGTGTGAAGATCCACCCGGGCTAGGAACCATAAGACAACTTACCAAAGCCTACAACATGATAAAACAAAAATAAAAAGCACTCCAGGGTTTTTTCCATCAACTCCAACTTCAACTGCTCTCTGATAGGGGAAGCAAAATCTAGTGGTACAATAGTTTCCTTACAATTCATATTAGATGATGTGTTTAGCATATTAGGTTGTTTTTCTTAGCATACACGCAATATTTTGACTTTGGCAAAAGTCTGCGCTTTCCGACTCCGCATTCTTTGAGGGCATCTGTCTAAATGCAAAGGCTGTCTGGACTTTGACTTATGCTCCGGTAAGAAGAAGGAGAATTTTGCTATGTTTGCTTTTTATTGTGCTTTGGGTTACTTTGTTTTCAGTAAGTACTCCTCTGAGTGTGCTGGAATATGACTCTGGTGCACAGAATTTTTACAGAAATCAGGTAATTCCCCTGGCAACTCTGAACCCAACAGCAACAACCAGCCCTGCTCTCCGTTTCTGGACTCTGAAATCAGTAGGAAAAGGTGTTCAGATGCTGATGAGTCACTTTTCTGCTCTAGCAGCTGCTTCTTGCCTCCTTGTGGAAAAGGCAGTGGAGCAGATACAGCCTGGGGGTGCAGGTTTGTCTGTACTTCACAAATAACAGTGTCTTCTTCAACAATTTTATTACACTCTCTTGTTTTAGTACAGTATTGTACTTTCTAAGCCACCACTTATTTGCCCCTTAGTTTTCTACTTTGTTTTTTACAGTATCTGTGCAATGGAGATGGGCTGAATGTGTTTTGACACAGTGATGTCACTAAATGAGGGCCAGTGTGACTGAGAGCAATAAAGGTGTTCAGTAAGATGTCAACATAGTTGAAGATTAAATTTAATATTTTTTTTTTATTCTTAAAACCATTTATATGTGTATTGCTTTTGCAATTCACACATAAAACAAAATCAAACTCAAATTCAAATCTTCTTGAAGCTTCATAAACATTACTACAAGGAAAAAAAGACAGCAAATGATTAAATGTATAATTAGAGGTTTCACATTTAATCCTGTCACTGTAGTGATTTATAGTTTATTATTTTGTCGAAGTAATGCACTTCTTTTCTAGTGCTTTTGCTTTCCTTCATTGTTGTTAGTGTCTGTATTATTACGGTAAGGAAATTTGTCACAAAGACAACACTTTTGTTCTCAGCTGCAAGATACAGAGGAGAGTTAAATTGAAGCATAGAAGATGCAATACACTTCCCACTGCAGTTGGTGGGAGAATTGTGACGTGTTTACATTGTTGGGCCAGCAATGCTTTAGTTGTAAGAACAAAGGGCAGGATGTAGCCTCTGTGCTTCTCTGCTGTCATATTTAGGGCTGAAACAGGTGTCTTCAGTAGCCAGTCCCAGGAAGGCTCAATAAAGACATGGAGCTGGGACACACAATCTCCCTCTCTAGTGCATGCCAGAATTGGGTGGAAACCTGCAAACGCAGCAGAAACAGCCTTAAAATAGTCCATAGCAAAGGCTGACCAGAGTCCAGTGCCTACAGGCTGTGGAGTCCAGGCTCTTCTCCAGAGGTAGGTCCCCATAGCAGGATTTTTTAAAAGGACTTATTAGGCTTCATAGTCACCATAGCTGCCCAACAGATATGTAGGAGCTTGTTGCTTGTGTGAAACCAATGGCTCTTCCCTCTCCTTCCAAGTTGCCCAGACACTGGGCTGTGCTATCTTCTCTCTCCTTTCTTCCAGCTGCATGAAATTTGCAACTTTGCTCTGGCAGGGCTTTAGTAAGTCTAGTGAAACAGTACCAGATCCTGTTTTCCAAACCAGCTTGTAGTTCTGCTGGAAAGGCAGTGTCCACACTGCCTCAAGGTGGGGAAAGCCTGGAAATGGGATCGCTCACACTCAAGTGAGTGTTCCAAGTTATGTTTGTGTAGCACAGGATACTACTTCTTCCAGCCGCACCATAGAAAATAAACCAGAGCAGATCCGAGATTTTGGGACTTAGGTATTGTTTCAGGCTCACAAGGGCTCTTGACCTTGAGATGAACGTCTTGTTAGTGAGGTGGAGTTGTTTGTGGGATTTCAAAGATAGAGTTAGAATTGAATTTTCTGGTGACAGTTTTCATATGCAGACATGTAAATTTTTATATGCTCCTAACTTCCTCTTGATCAAGAACCCACTTAAAGAAATAAGATTTATTCTCTTACCAACATATGGTACTGAGAGTCTTGTCTTAGAGTAATTTCACACAAGTGTTGTTTCCAGACTATGCAGGATGAAGTATCTTAGATTTTATTTCTGGTTGGGAGTTTGAATTCACATTCATGTTAACTTCACCTAGTACTGTTAAACTGAGCAGAAAATGTATGTTATCATCTTCACTGTTTTAACCTAACTATGACTTATAGATGCACTTCACAGCAATGTTTAACACGGTTTAATTATGCTCTGTTGAAGGCATTGTATTTTACATTCTCCTTACTATTGTGTAATATTATCATTTTTCTTCATATTCTTTGTTTTATTGAAAACACTTTCTTTTAATCCTCTGCAACAATTACAGTAGAAACTTCCAAGAGATCTTTGCAAAATTTTAGCCGAATAAAAAGTGTAAAATTGAGTTTTCTTGAGAAACGGATATGTAGAAAAGGACTTCTGTTTTATCTTTTGTTTTTTGTCTTTAGTATGTCTCTTTGTCTTTTGAGCAAGTTTTTCATTGCCGTAATATTTTTCATCTATTGTTGCTTCTTCTTTATTGCTGTTTGTTTGGGTTTTTTTGTTTGTTTGTTTTGGTTTTGGTTTTGGTTTTGGTTTTGGTTTTGGTTTTGATTTGGTTTGGTTTGGTTTTTGAGGTTTTTTCTTTGTTGTTGTTTGTTTGTTTGTTTTTGTTTTGTTTTTAAGGTAGGCAACCAGCGAAAAAATGATGTTCCAGGAAGTTATAAGAAGTCATAACTCCAGTACTACCTTTCTTAATATTTTTTGAGGGTGATATTGATGCCTTTTGAGCAGATGTGTTTGTTTTAGGAAAGGACATGTTCACGTTAAACTTGTGATTTTTCCTTGAGTTATAGTAGCTAGTTTAATATCTGGCAATCCACATGAGAAGTTCCTGTTACACTACTCAATCACCAGGCCTTTAATCAGCTGTCTGGCATTTTCCCCTGCCACTGCAGTCCCCATTTGAATCAGAGGTCTCTCAAAATTTCATAACAGCTTTCTTCATATCTGACTAACTTAATTAGTGATTGGTTATTATCTCCTTTTCAGAATAATAATTAAATATGTGCAATAGGCCTACGGAAGTACTGTGTCGTACCATCTTATGCTGATGATACGAAAATGGGGGGAGTGGCAGATAGACCTGAGGGCTGAGCTGCCATTCAGCAGGACCTTCATAGGCTGGAGGGTTGGTCAGAGAGAAACATAATGAGGTTCAACAAGGGCAAGAGCAGCGTTCTGCAGCTGGGGAGGAATAACCCCAAGTACCAGCAGAGGCTGGGGTCTGACCTGCTGGAGAGCAGCTCTGCAGAGAAGGACCTGGGAGTCTTGGTGGATGACAAGTTCACAATGAGCCCGCAGTGCCCTTGTGGCCAGGAGGGCCAGCGGGATCCTGGGGCGCATTGGGAAGAGTGTGGCCAGCAGGTGGAGGGAGGTGATCCTGCCCCTCTACTCGGCCCTGGTGAGGCCACATCTGCAGTGCTGTGTCCAGTTCTGGGCTCCTCAGCACAAGAAAGACAAGGAGCTACTGGAGAGGGTCCAGTGGAGGCCACAAAGGTGATGAGGGGTGTGGAGCATCTCTCTTACAAGGAGACACTGAGGGAGCTTGGGATGTTTAGGCTAGAAAAGAAAAGACTAAGAGAGGATCTCAATACATATAAATATCTCGAAGGTGGGTGTCAAGAGGATGATGCCAGACCCTCTTCAATGGTTCCCAGTGACAGGATGAGGGGCAAAGGCTGTAAATTAAAACGCAAGATCCACCTCAACATGAGGAAGGACTTCTTTACACTGAGGGTGTCAGAGCACCCTCTGCCCAGGAGACAGACTGCCCTTGGAGGTTGTGATGTCTCCCTTTCTGGAGACATTCCAAACCCACCTGAATGCATTCCTGTGTAGCTTGTTTTAGGTGACCCTGCCTTGGCAGAGGGGTTGGACTGCATGATCTCCAAAGGTCTCCTCCAACCTTAACAATTCTGTGATTCCCATCTTGCTGTTATTTAAAGTCTCTTGGTGTAACTTATTTCATGGGTACAAAAAATCAGTGTGGTATCAGCTACCCCTTATGATGCTTGAGATTTCTAATCTTGCACTGCGAAGCAGAGATGTAGGTCACCCCACAACAAGATGGATGGTCCTGGTGGCTTCAGTGGGCTTTCAGCTTTGCATGAGTCACAGTTTAAAGATTTCAGCACTTGCCTTTCTCATGAGAAGCTTCCAGAAGAGCACTGCTATGGGCTGCCATACTTCATATTTAGCCCTGTTTGTACTTAGGAGTGAATAATTTATATTTTGGAACCCTCATATACATGCATATTTTGACAACACTGTTTGTTTGGTTTTTTTCATTTTTAGACAAATTCCTGCCTTTCACAGTAGATTGAACAGTTTTGCTTCTTCTGAGCCATAGAAATCTAGTGTGTAAATTCATTTGAGCTTGAGGATTACTACCCTTTTAGCGTTTATGATCAAAAGTGCTAGCAAACCCTTGGGGCAAACTCCTTACTGGAAAGAAACAGCATGGGTTATTTGAAGCCAGCTGGCTGAGCCATTCCAATGTACAGTAGAAAGGAAATTGGCCTCTGGTCCTTATGCCAGTGGAATGTACTGGAGTTTTTACATCCAGTACTAGCATATAAAAGAGTTCAAAATTTGGAGTCAGAGTATATTCTCTGCTGTCTCCCTGACTCTGTATTACAATCACAAAATCATTAATGTTGGAAAAGATATTCGAGATCATTAAATCCAACCATTAACCCAACACTGCTAGGTCCACCACTAAACCATGTCCCTCAGTGCCACATCCACATGTCTTTTAAATACCTCCAGGGATGGTGACTCAAAAACTTCCTTGGGCAACTTACACCAATAAATTTTCAGCGAAAATATGTTTCCTAATACCCAGTGTAAACCTCCCTTGTTATATTCTGTAAGGGTTTGGGTGCCCTCTAACAAAATCCCACCAAGATATCAGCCCTGCTGGCCTTGGCTCTAAACATTCATAAACATTCAACCCATCATTAAGCTCTAGACAGTCAAAACACTATCAAACAGAGCTACCCCAGCTACTTCTCCTTCCTTGCCTATATCTTCTGAAGAGTTTATAGACATATTGTTTGGACTCCCTAGATTCTACAGTGTTGTGTATGCCATATTTAAACTTAAGAGACAGAACAGATATTTTCATCGACTGGGAAATAATGTGCTAAGTTTGAGGTCTGTAATGTAGATGCAAAAATTACAGCTGAGATCCCTGAGAATGCAAGTTCAAAACAAACTTTGCAGCTCAGATTGAAGTCCTGTTTAGGTGAAATGGTCCTTTTTTATTCTCATTGTACATCTTTTTGTCTTTTTAGCATGGAGGTGTTATGTGATATTACAGCCATTCCTTCAGAAAACTTGGGCAAAAACTGCTTTCTCTAGGTCACAAGGAAGAATAGACACAAGGGAAATGATGCTTGTTTTCTAAAATGCGTGTATTCTGTTGTGCACTGCAGAGTAGCAGGGGGCAAGCAGTTAGGAAGAGCTGATTCATTGAGATGTTTTTGTAGAGGAGAGTTAGCCTTGTGAAGTGAATTAATGTGAAAATTTTTATTGCTTACTTGTTTCCAGGCTGGATTTTTCCATCACAAGAACCTCAAGACACAAAAGCCTCAGGGCCCAAAGCAGACAGTTTTTCTGAGAGGGGATCATCACTTTTTTGATCACAGAGCTCTTTAGGAACTTTGATAGGCATCACATAAAACTTCTGCATGAAGCAGAGCATGTGCAATTTGACTCGATAGGCAGACATGCAGAGAGCTGGGCTGCTGCCCTACACCTCTCACCTGGCATGAGGCAGTCCTGGTCCCAGGGTGAAGTATTCACGGCTGGTTTCTGCCATTTCAAGCACAAGACAACAACTCATAAAACCTGTTCCTCTAGTTCTCTCCTGTTCTAGTGTTCTGTACCCAGATGATATAATTTATATGCTTATACATATAGAATAAATATATAGCATATACTTGCTATTAAGAAATAAAGTGCCGCTCCCAAGAGCTGCTGTAGTCAGACTGTCCCGGAATTCGTAGCAAGGACCAACTTCCTTGTAGTACTAGAACACAACGAGGCTGAGGGCTTCAGCAGAATGGGATGCACTCGGAGAGAGAAATAAGTGATGTTAACTTTAACAATTGCGTGAAGTACCTTGAATCTCACTTCTAGATTTTCAATAAAAACCCTATAAAAAGTATTGTAAACACTTCACAAATATTATTGGGTTAATCTGGACTTAGGGAGGAAGCACAAGTGTACTGGAACTTACCAAAAGGTCACAGACCTTTTGATGTAACAGAAAGGCAAGATTTCTCTTTCTAACCACTTAATCCATACAAGAGAAGACAAAATTTATTTCCCACAGACAGGTAACAGCTACTTCTTCTTGCTTACCTCCCACTGCATCTACTTTGATGAAATAATTGCATTCATTCTTGCTAAAGTATTAGCATGAAATAATTAATATTTGCATTGAAAGCAGTGTGTACTTGAGCTTTGTAGTTAATAGTGTGTTAAGATGGAAAACATTTCATTCACTGTTTTTGGCAGCACAGTGTTGTACATAGAACTGAAGTTTGTTAAGTTGCTCTTCCAATTGTGAGCAGCAAAAATGCTCCTGCTTTGAAAGACATATAGCAAACTTGGAGTACCATTATTTAGCATCTTTTGAAGATTGACAGCAAGCTAGCAATTTCTCGATGGTATTTTTAAGTTTTACATATATAATAATGTTTTTTGATGGGTGTGAACTGAGACTGAAAAGTATGGCAGCTTTTTTAGTGAGGCTTATTCCTTCTTTTGTGTTAGACACTTTTGTGGAGTGGAAGGCAGGAAGTAGATAGGGGAAGTGGAAGTCCCTGGGGAATTTTTGAGGCTGAATGAAAGAAAAACAGTTCTGATGAGCTTCATAGGAGAATGACTGGTTTCGCCTTTGGCTGTTGTATTTAAGAGGCAGTAAAACTTCATCGATGAGCAAAAATAGTCATTTGCAGCAATAAAGATTGGAGGTTAATGAAAATGAGAAGCAGCTTAAGTAAATGAGGAAAGCCAGTGGGAAAGGCCAGAGTGACTGAAGCGGTATTCAAGTGCACAAAATAAATGCGGGAGATGGGAAGAAAGAAAATTGGTATGATGGGACTGGTAATATTTTTGTTCCCACAATCTTTGGCATTTATTCACTGTTTTGTCTTTAAACAAGCCTTCCACCAGCCCGTGTCGCAGTGTATCTGACTCCACTTAATACATTAAATTTTTCTCCATGCTTACCAAAACTTTTTGAGAAAAATACTCTAAATTGTAACCCCAAGTAACTTAAATAGTTTTTTGTTAAAATGGAGAGATCTTTAAGTAAGCAAATGAAATATTAAATCCATATCTTCAGCGTTCCCTAGTCTTTCGGCTTTCTTTTTCCTCAAGCAACCCAGGACTAGCCTGGGAGATTTTACTGACTTTAAATGCATTAAATGTATTGATCTGCAGAAAGCTTTGGCGCCAGGCTGTCTGTAGCCTGTGTCACACTGTCAGAAAGGAAATGCACCTGATTTTGTCTACAGAAAAAAACCAAAATGAAAAACATTATCCTAGGTTCAGATTACTGTGAGATCTGGAGAGGCCAGGGGAATTGGCTAATAGCAGCTGTATTGGAATTAGGGGGGAAGAACTTGGCTAAGAGCAGCAAGGATTGTTTTAGCATCTCAGAAAACATTAAATATGTTATTTCTGAAAAATCATTTGTTCAGAAATATCCAATGTATGCACTATATACCTACTCACCAGGTTCAGCAGCGTTTTGGAGAGGATACTTTACATATCCTTTCCTATTTAGAGCATCCTGTTCTTTCTTCGTAATGAGGTTCGTTTGATGTCAGTACAGTCTTTGAGTTCTGGACTAGTTTCAAGCATGAGTGGATCATATAAAGTCACTCCTATTTATCTTTTCTATTTTGGTAAGTTGCTTAGGTTCAGTGATTTGCCCCCATGAGCCTCTTAGTGCTTGGTCCGGTGAAAGGTTAGTTATCCAAATACACTCCCCCTGCAATTACAACTCGCACAAACTGTCCACCACCATCTTCTCACAGGAGCACTAAGTCAAGGCTTCAGCTACAACATGGATTGAATCATTGTTCTTTCTACCATAAATTTTAACTAAAAGTAATGTGACTTCAGTCAGTGAAATCAATCTGGGTTCACCAAAAATAGCTAAAAGATATGACTGCTGTCCTGAGTCACTTCCTACTCCATTGAATAGTGACTTTTTCCATCAGTAATAACCTGAAGAAACTTGTCCTTTAATCAAACTTAAATGGGAATTCTAAACACCTTTAGCTGCACTGCACAAGCACATCCCCTTGGAGTACCCACCACCTTAATACCACACAAAACTCTCCTACTCCCATCAGCAGCCACCCACATTTCCCTGGTCCAGTCACACTCCTGTCTTCCCTTCCAGACCCTGGTGAGCTACTTACTGCACTTTGTGGTATGGAAGAACATCTTCTTCCCATGTTACCAGCAACCCTTGCACGTGCATTTCCCCGTGCAGGTTTCATGCAGCCACAGGCACTCCAAGCCCCTGCCTCTTCCCTCCTGAACATAGTGTAAAGCAGTGCAGAGAGTACCAAGAAGAGTGGCAGTGGCATGGCACCCCTCTCCTGAGTGAACCACATTGGGTCTGAAGATTAGGCATGCTTTTAGGGGCTATCTGCTCTTCAGATGTGGGAGGAGGTTTGAGGTTTGTGGGGTTTTAAAAAAAAAATGTTGCTGTATGAATGTTCATCCTTTTTTTTCTTTCTAAAACATTTTTATAAGTATTACTACTCTTATAGTAGTCCAGACCTCAATGCAGAGATTGCGGCTGTTTTATATTTTTATTTTACTTAGGTAACATATACTCATATATAGTATACAGTCTTGCCTAGAAAATTTCTTTAGGGATCCATTTTTCTGAATGTCAGCGCCACCTTCACAGCTGCTGCTGCTTTGCTTTCATTAATTCTGATGTTTGATTATCCTCCCAAAGAGGGGAAGAACCTCCCTGTATGGCCCAGGTGAAATGTCTCTTCTCATTACAGCCAGTTCTTAGCTGGTGCCTACCAGGCAGCACTTGGGTTTATCTGTGCCTTGGAGTTCTGTGCCAGTGAGACAAGCAAACCCTTCTGGTGAGGTAAACCTGGATTGAAATTAGTGTGTGTTTCCTAGATTATCTCTGGTTGTTAGTTACCATATGTAATAATGTATTATTTCCTAACAGAAGTGTTTTACTAGAGTTTTTTTTCTGTGTTGTCCTTTAGCTTTGAAATGCAGTATCATATAGTGCGTCAGTAAGGGCAGTGCTGGGGTGTATTAGTTATTTTCTGTTGTGTAGCTGTATAGCATTCTTTCTGTGGTAAATGAAGGCAGAGGGATTGGAAGCTGTCTTTTTCAATTTTTGCTATTAGGATAGAGGTGACTTAATTACAGAAAACAACAGGCTTGCTTAGTCTCCCTGGCACTAGTGTCTTAGAGTAAGGTAAAGGCAGAGGGGGTTGAGATGTGAGTGAGACAGGGAAAGAAGAGGAGAGATTTGAAGTTGTATCTTGAATTGCTTGAACAGTGGTACTATTTGCTCTTTGATCAGCTTGACCTCTGCTCTTTAGTAGAAACTCAGATTAGGAGCATAACATTGGAAGAGACCTCCTGAGTAATCCTGTCTTTCCTCTTGCCATTACTGCTGCCGTAGTATATAAATCTCTGAAAAGGTTGTTATAGTGTATCTTCAATTTAGCAGGGCTCTTTGCCATTTTATAGGGTGGCTGTTCTGTAGTTGAGCTTCTGTGAAAATTCGAAGCCTTCTAATTTTTTTCACTAAGGCAAGTTCCAAGCCAGTTTACTCATATTTATTTTATTGTTGATATTGCCTTTTATCTTAAATGGTTTTGCCTCTTTCTTGTGTGTGAAACTTCCTCAGGTTTTATTTTTGTGAGAGTTGACAAACTAAGGTCTTTGAAATGTGTCTTTTCAGGTAAGTGAGGTGGAGAGGTGGCGGGTTTTTTTAACAGTTTCCATCAGGTTGTCTGTCTACTTTCTTAATTTTTAAAAATTTTTCTTTTTTTTAGGGTTTGTAAAACTATTACCACTCAGCATTTCAAATTACTTTTCTACAGAATCGATGCTTCCTAATATAAAAACATTTATTAATACATCTTGGGCTCTCCTGTGGAGACAGAGCTTATTAGTAGCTTGTAGACTTCTTGAGTAAGGAGAGATTCATCTTTCTTTCTGTGTCCATGTTGGAAGTGACCACCTTGGGCTGTATGTATTGTCACTAGAGAGAAACAGGGTGAGATTAATCTGACCTATTTTAGTCATCCAATTTCAGATACATGGAGTTGCACCCTAAATCTAAGAGCCATTGAAGCCTAAGGTGGCTTGCATTGATGAGAATTACTGTATTTTATCAGAATAATCTTACTGCTTCTGACTGGCAGATTAGCTCCTGGTTTATAGTGGTAATTCCTGTTAATGTCTATGGGTGCATGGGAAAACACTAGAATACAATCATACTACTTCTCAGTTCTTAATAGATGATGTCAAATAACAAAGACAAAAGCTAAGACCTGCTATAGACCTGCTTGTCCTAAATGGACTTATTTTCTATATACTTCTGAAATAGTAGCCTTGGAGGGCTCATTCTGCTCTTAATCTTGCAAAAGGTAAAGAACTCTGAACTTCCTCTAAGACTTGAAGATGGGAGTTCAATGTTGGCAAAGCAGGAGTCTCTCAGACAATTTTTTTTCTTTTTAATGACATCTGTTAAATGTCAGACAGGGCAGTGGGACTTGGCTGCTGCCAAGGAAAAGGGAGGCAGATGGAGGACCCCACACAGCGTAAAACCTTCTTTTTAATGATTTTAGTAGAAAAATGCTTTCTGTTATCTCACCTACTAGATAACATTCAAGTAATATTGCTGAGGACCTAGAGTAGCTCAAGAATTTTCAAGCTTGGTCAGTGCTATGCAGACCTTGAATAAAGTACGAAGGTGTTCAAAATGCTTGAAGCCCAGTTTTCAATCTTGCAGTGAAGCCAAGGATAAGCTTGGACTTGTACCGATTTAATGTTCTCCATCAATCTTTTTTCTAAGGAGGCAACAATATCTGTAAAGTCTTGCTGAATGACAGTTACTCAGAATTATTTGTAACAGCCTATTTGGAAATGCTTCACAGCTGTCTGCAAGCCTTGTAAGTACTATATCAAGGAACATGCTCAAAGCTAGTACAAAGCTATGAAAAGTGGCTCCTCCAACACATGTCCTGGTAGTCAGTGGTGATCATAAGACCTAATGAGTCTACTTGTACTTTAAAATTTGTCTAGCCTGCCACTCTTCCTCTGCCCAAAGCGGAATTCCTCACCCAGAGGAATAACCGGTCCTTAATTCAAGAAATATTAGTCCTTCAGGGCTGGAGGGCAGTTCAGGCTAGGAAACACTTTCCATTTTCCTAGGGAAAGGGGAAGCGTGTTCCTCCATTTGCAGACAATGTCTGTTCAGAGCTGCTCTGATACAGAGAGGGAAGATGGATAAGAGGAGTAAATGCAGCTGAGACAGCCCAAAGCCTGTGGGCCAAGGTGGGACAGAAAATTCTGTTCTGTGGTAGGTGCATTCAAAATGCATGGAAATGTTGTTATTGCTATGAAACGTAAAGGGAATGAAATTCCATGGAGGGTGTTGAGAGACCTTAGGATTAGGTATTTTTTCTTGCTCACACCATCCTGTGTAAGTGGAGGTCCCACTGATAGGTTTGTCTGCTAAGGTAGAAAATCAAGTGTAGAGCATTTGTCTTGCCACTTTTCGTAGGTTTTGAAATATTGATTTGTTTATTTTTGAGGCAGAGTTCCACTTTCTGAAATAATGATAACTTTCATCTGATTTACGTCTGCTGATATGATGGCTGAGCATCATCTTGATGACTTATGAATGGGCAAAACCAGTTCTATTACTGAGTCATCGTTACTCACAAGTCACTCTGCTGTTTGACTCAGCATGAATGGGCTTTTCTGTGTGATTGTTTTTGTGAGGTCAGAGCTGATGGATGGCATCCACAGTCTGAGTTCCCATTTTGAGGCAGCTGCCAGAGCTTCCTCATGTCACTGTAGAACTTCTCTACTTCTTTATCCTTGTAGTTCCTATGGTTGTAGAACTGATGGATTATTTTTAGGGTAGTGTGGTTCGTATAACACTATATTTCTGCTCAATTTGTAGGCCTTGTATAGAATCTTGTTAATTACCATCACCACCCATGTAGTCTAATCATGTTGTCCCAAATTCATATGAGTCTTTTCACTGTCATTCATATCACATTTCACTATCACTTCATACCACACTTTTCACAGTCATTCTATTGGCATCTAACTTGAAGACTTAAAAGACAAGTAAAAATGATGAGAGCTCATTTTTTTTCTCATTTGGCTGTACGTGCATGGAAGCTTTATGGGTTGCTGAAGAGCAACTGTTCAGCAATTGCCAGAGAGAACTGTTTCTTTCATTTATAACTTAGACTTGTGGGATTTCAGTGCTGTTGTATCTTTTACTTGGGAGCAACATTTGTTGTAATTATGAGTGTTGTAAGGGTTGGAGTCCCCCAGAATTATAATGCTGGTGCTATCCATCTCTTCTCCAGTGTTATCCATATTGCAGTCCAAGGATCACTATCTACCTTTAGAAGACCACCTTTGAGGTTTGTCTTTGATAAGACAAGCCTTGACCTTGAAGCCCTTTCCAGACCTTAGAACACTGTGTTAGGAACCTACTGGCTTTGTTTTGCTGGATTTTAAACAACTTGAGGAAGGGAAGTTTTGTTTATTAGTGAACTCGTTTGGTGTGTTTTAAAACTACCTCTAGCCTGAGAGTCATCCTACTCCTTGTGAGTCCAGCTTACAACTGCTGGTTTGTGTGATGCTCTCTCGAACAGCAAAGGTGAAATTCTTTCCTTGCTTTATGTAGATCAAGTCCCATCAGGTTACTTTGTCATACCCCCTCTCCTGTGGTATGACCAAAGGGGGTTCCTCCACACCCCGTGGACAAATATAACAATTTGGACTTCTTGCTCTATTGGAATTGCCACGAATCTTACTAATCTATGTAAAATCACCTGAAGGGGAAAAAAAATTCCACACAGCAGATATCTGAAAAAGGGAATTGGATACTATCAAAGCTGAAATGCAGACTTCAGGATGTATTTATGTAGGTTCTATAGTCAGTTTAATTTCAAACTTTTGGAATTTAAAAATTTTAAAATACTCTCTGCAGGTTATGAATGTGTTAGCTCAGAGTCATGTCTGTACACCAATGTAAAAATGCAGGCTAGATATGTAAACTGATACATCTACTTCTTGAAGATCTCTTAAGACATCCCAAGTCTGACCACGTGAGCTTCTTTCTTTGGTTCTCTAGCAGTTTCCCCACAAAAAAAACATGCTCTGCTTCTCTCCTGTGGACCCATTTTCTCACCTTTGAATTGCTGGGAAGGTGCTGGTACTCCTCAGGCAAGAACATTGTGAAAACTAATGCAGCTAGGAAAGAGGAAGGAAGCCAATCCACAGAGTCATTCTTTTATAAAATACAAGAAATAATTTCTTACTGAAAGAGATGAGGATAAGGAGATAAGATAGCTACTTGAGGTGTAAAATGTTTTGACTACTGAAGCTTTTAAGTGATGAGTTTAAGGAGATGTAGTAGAAAACTTGTTTGCAATAAGGTCTCCAGACATTTTACAGAGGAGCATTAGATGTTTTGAAATATGTAATTTTGTGCTCAAAGAAAAAAAAACCTTTGGACAATACAACATTAGTTCATGTCAAAAGGGCTATTTTCAGTCCTGAGTCCCATTGATTAAATATAGAAGATGTTGGTTAGAGTATTATAATATTACTGAAGTATTTCAGCTTTTGTAAAACAGTATGTTTGGCAGAATATTTATTGTAAAATTTCTACCCAGAAACTTGCGGTTATAAGATCAACTGTCTAAGAGACAACTGTTGCTGATAGTATAGGCTGATTACACTACATGCTACTCAGATTATTTTGATTGATTTAAAAATTTAAATAAGTGTTTACCCCTATTTTTTAATATATATATGTATAAAAGACTCTTATTCTTTGAAGTGTTAGTTTGGATATCAAAGCTAATTTAACTTTTAAATGGATTTAGTATTCATAAACTGCGCATCAGCTGAGAACAATATGAGTCCCTTGCTTAAAAAGTTCATTAAGTATCAGTAAGAAAAATCCATTCTAAAAGTTTAATATCAAAGTAAAAGATAAGGTCTGGGTTATTTGTAGTACATGAAACTTCTATGTGTACTCTTCTAAGTTTCTGAGGGATCATCACATGAGAGACTACTTACTAAACTGTGGTATGACTATTGTTTCGCACTTTCTTCCTATTTATTGTCAAGGGTTTTTTTTTTTATCTCCTCAAGATGAATTGGGGTATGGGACCTACCTACGAAAACTTCCAAACAAGAATAGTACTTCCTCACTGAAATATATCTGCTGCTTGCTTGTGGTAATCAAGGTATCACAGGTTCAAAAATGTTAAATGCAGATTTTGTCAGAGTAAAACTACAAGAAATTTTTACTAGAATCTCGCTGTGATTTAATCCTAGCTGTCAACTAAACCCCACCCAGCCACTCACTCACTAGCTCCCAGTGGGATGGGGGAGAGAACCTACGAGACAAAAAAGAAAAAACTCACTTTAAACTTCTGAGGGCCAATGCAACATAGTGTATATATGTGGATTTTTGAGCCACAGAAACCTTCAAAATGTGCATTTGTTGCTTTTAATACAGGTAAAAGGTGTTTTCTGGAGGTTTACAACCTACATGTGTCCTTGCCTGCATCAGTCAAAATCATACCTGCACAAACAAAAACTGTAATGCTTTTCTGTTCCTTTGGAAGCCCTGTGACCAACACTTTAGGGGCTGGCATTTTCATTTTTTTGTCAGTTCACAAGAAAAGGTGATATCTTGAGAATCTATGTACCAGGGCAGTGGGAAGTTAGCACCAGGCTCTCACTACATTAAATATAGCATGCCACTGTTAATGCAAAAGGAGACTTTCCCATCAAAACCAGGTCTTGGTGACCCTAGTAACTGTGACAGTTTTGGTTCATAAATGCTGTTGTATGCAAAATCCCTCTATGTTTTGTGGTCTGGTCCCTTACCAGTGTTTAACTTCAAAACCTTGCTTTTAAAAATGCTTCTTAAATGACAGTCTCTGCTGAAGAGAAATAGATTCATGTTGCTTTGCTAGGAGGAAGACAAGCCTAAATACCTCTGCTTCATTGTAGAACCTAGAGCCACCTTTTGCTCTTAGAACTAGAAATGTAAATCTCTTTCAGCTACTAAGGATGCCTCTGTTTCATGTTCATACAGGATCAAATATGGGGGCGGTCTGGGCCTGTGATTAAGAAGACTAAATGCTGTGGTATATGATCAAAAATGGTTATAAGTGGAAATTTCCAAATCGGCTGTGACTTAGCCTCATTCCTAGTGGCTTGGTGTATTGAAAGTGTTCATCCTGTGATTCTGAAGTATAAGCATGTGATTCATATATTACTTAGGTCATAACGATGAGTGTCTGGCTCAGTGCCAATCAGCAGATCTAAAGCAAAGGAGACCTTGTATGAGAGCAGGCTTCCAATTCATTTAGACCAAAGAGGCACTCTAGGGCCTTTCTCAAACTGGCCCCTGCCAGATTCCTTCCAGTGAGGGAATGAGAGTCCTCAACAAAGCAGGAAACTTTATTTTTTTTAATGTAAGTTGCATCCATTCTGCCACATCTTTGCCTTTGCAATGAGCATCTTGGGACATGAGAGAAAGTGTTAAAATTTCTGACGTTTTTCCTATAAGACCCTGAAAGAAGACATAAGGAGAAACATGCAGATCCATTTCAGCCTTAGTTAAGACAGCAATTCTTACCAAGTATGTGGACATGTTGCATTTGGAGATAAAGGAATGGGTATTTTAGGTTTCTGTTGGTTTTGGTTTTTTAACAGGTGCTATATAATATACTTCAGGGCCTCAATAAAACATTCACATTTCTATTTTTGTTCCCATTTTGAAGTACCAAGAAAACAATTGCAATCTTTTTCTTACTTCCCTTCTGGCATTATTATAATATATTTCCTGGGTAACTTCTGAGATAAATGTAACAAGTGTTAGCACGTAGCTATTAAATCTTCTAAGACTCTGAAATAGCTGTTCCTGTCCAGCCATGTGTAGCCTTGTAATAAAGCATGTTTTAAGTACAAAATCTATCAAAGGTATAGAAAAGTTCTCACATTGTTTGCCCATGGTACTCCCTGTTAAGCCTCAATGTACAAAATACCATCAATGTCGGCTGTAACTCCAGATTCATATATGCACAATTAAGAGTGTAATAGAATTTTTTCTTTTTATGGTTTCAGCATAGGACTCAATTGATAAAGTCTTTGCTGTTTCGTACTAATTTTGACACTTGTCTAGGATGAGATCCTGAACACAGATGCTGTTTTCAATCATGTTTTGTAGCTGGTAGTATAAATTATTATTGGCTTTGGTTTAAGCTTAGAATTTGTTCCACATTGTACTGTTTAAAGTCTATTCTGTCTGTAAGATCTGTTCTGCACTTGCACAGAGCACATCTTTACCACAAGCACGCAGCAACTTGTTATTTCTAGCCCATTACTCTGCATAATGCAAGGCATGTGATTATGACATTTTGGAGACAGGAAACAATCTAATGCTGGTTTGAGGCTCTTCTATTGGTGAAGTTTTTACCTTCCATTAATTCTACTACAAAGATGATGTGATTTTCAAAGCAGTAAGATGAGGGTGTAGATGAGGAACTCAGTCTTGCTTTATCTTCCAACACTGCATACCCTTTATTCACTTAAACATCTTCCTAAAAAACATGGTCCACTAAAAATGTCTCTAGCAAGCATGAAAGTCTCTGCTAAATTTTTGGATTGAAATCCTTAATACTTTGGATTTTTCATGCTGCATCTTCAGATCCACAGATGTTTTATTACAATGCTTTATTTCCTTAGGGCAAGCTAAACAGTTGTGTCCAATGTTATCTCCCAGATTTTCTTGCTTTTGTGTTCCCCTCTATCTTTCTAGTTGAGAAACAAGATACTTGCTGAATTTCTCCAAGGGAAACTTTTATTTTACTGGTAATCCTCATTTCAGGAAGCTTTAAAGCCATGTTCCCTTACTGTTTTGTAAAGGAGTAATTTGAGTATTACTGAAACCAAATAAAGCATTTTCCTGAATTGAATTTTTCTAGTCAGTGTTCCATTAGTAAATTGAATAATTCCACACTACCTTTCGCCTTTTCCTAAAGCATTTTTTAGGCCAGATGTTGTGTGGAGTGGGATGCTGTTGTTCTCCAAGCAAGTCATTTTATTCTTGGGTTACTTTATTGGATGAATTTATGGAGTCCTGCCATTACACAGACTCTGCCCTCTTCTCTCCGGCAGTAGCTGTAGCTTCTCTAGCCAGATGTGCAGCACTGCTGCCCCTGCAGAGATCTGAGCCATCTGCTGTGTGTCAGTTGGACATACCAATTTCTTAAATAATTAGGTGGTCTAACAATTTTAAGATACAGTGTTTGACATAAGCTGCAGGGAAACTAGGTTTCAGACTGTGATTTTCGCACAGAATTTTGACTCCTTTATAACCATAGCAGTCAATTACTTCTCCAGTAAACTTGATATTTAACAGTCCAGTGAAAGAACAAGTGTGTGCTTCTCACACAAACACAAAAGAAAGAAAAAGCCTGGCTTTTACCCTCTCTCTTTCCTTCCTCATTCTTCTTAAAAGGTTCAGCCCTAGAGTAACATCCTGATATCTGACTTCAGCTATGAGCATAATGCCTGGGTTTGGGTTCAGTGGGATTACAAATCACAATAATGATTTATCTTGCTCTTCTTATTTCCCTTCTAGCTGGCATGTGGTGTCAGGTGTTTTACAGACCTACAACAACAGTCTCACCGATGAACAGAGTATTTGTTTCTATCTCAAACAGGGAGAAAAATATTGGTTTCTTAACACTGTGATGTCGCAATTCCCAGAAAAGTAATTTTAAACCATTTCAGGGAGTATAACAATGTATTAGTACAAACTTCATGACAAATTGTAGCTTGGGTGCTTGCAGAATAGAAGACAAAACAACACTGGATTATAAAGAACAAAATAGTGCTGATGCTGAAGTATTTTTCTGTTGTTAGAAATAAATTATTTGGAAACATTTCTGGAATGGAATGTATCAATCTTGATTTTGCTCCTGTGGTGCTGTGGGTCCACTGATTAAACATTGAATGTTCCCTCTCGTTTATTCCAGAACTGAGCAATGAAAGAGCCTCAATGTGGTCTGAATTGTGGCATTCATTGGAGGTAACCCCTATGACTTGCTTCTAACTTTGATGGATTTAATATGGCTAATAAAGTGTTCTTAATCATCTTATTTGCTCAGTCTGGCCCTAAGACCTGAATAAAACCTCTAAGTCTGTCTCATGATGTTGTTTAAAGTAATTCATCGAACTAATGCCAAATCTAGTTAGATCTCTGCTCACATAGAGGCTCACAAAACAGTTGAGGCTGGAAAAAACCTCTTGAGATCTTTTGGTCCAATCCCTCCGCTCAAGCAGAGCGAGTAAGAGCAGGTTGCCAGACCTGCTCACACCTTAAAGCAGGACAGGAGGCTGTTGCCGTTTTTGCCATGAGGGTATGCTGCTGGCTCGTGGTCAGCTGGTGGTTCACCACACCCCCGAGGCTTGTCCTCTGCAAAGCTGCTTTCCAGACACTTTGTCTCCAGCATATACTGGTGCGAGGGGTTATTCCTCTGCAGATGCAGGACTTTATACCCTGCCTTGTTGAGGTTAATTAGATCCATCTCTGTCCAAGTCCTTCTGAATGGCAGCACATTCCTGCTGAATAGCACAGACTAATACCATCTGGTGTATCAGACACTCCTCCCTGTTTTGTTCTGTCTGCAGACTTGCTGAGAGTACACTGAGTTTTGTTATCCAGGTTATTACTGAAGCTGTTGACTGTATTGGCTCCAGGGTAAATTTGTGGGGTACATTGCTAGTGACATTCCTCCTGCTGGACTTTGTGCCACTCATCATATCTCTCTGGGACTGGCAGCTCTGCCAGTTTCCCATCTACCCCTCTGTCTACTTAGCTAATCCATACCTTGTCAGCTTGTCTAAGGATGCTATAGGAGAATGTGTCAAAAGCCTTACTAAGGTCAAGGTAAACAACATCCACTGCTCAAACAAAATCCACCACACTGGAAGGTGGAGAGATGCTCACAGAAGGTGAGGAGATGCTCAGCATAATTTCCTCTGCATAAATATAGGCTGACTACTTTTGTGCCCTTTGTCTGTTTGAAAATGGTTTCCAAGTTGCTCCGTCACCTTCCCAGGGACTAAGGTGAAGCTGATGAGCCTGAGCCCAAGTCCACTCCCAAGTGTGTTAAATATTTCCTCCTCTATGCAAAGCACACATTACACCAAGTGTTTTGACATAATAGTGATAACCATCAAGTATTTAAGTGTAGTGACTAATGTTTTTCCAGCTAGATGATTCTGCTCTGAGACACAGCACTGTGGATCAGTCTGGTTTGGCAGCAGGTAGGCACTCCACCAAGGGGAACTATGGTTGTTCCTAGCATTTGCCAGCATATATGAGAAGTAGGCAGATTTCATCAATGATAAAAGGTTCCATTCCTGTTGTCATTATGACATGTTCCTCTTCCAAGAGAAAAAACAGTAACAGGTTGTTCTGACACTGTGGCCCTATGTGTTGTTACCCCTAAGTGTGCAGGTTATCCCTGCTGCAGAGATGGCAATGGGTCAGTGAGGTTTCCTTGTTTCCTCTTTGTTCCAGGCTCTCACATCTCAGTCTTGAATGTTTTCTGCAACTGTAATTGGTAAGTTGATGTACTTGAAAGAAACTTCCATTCAAGTGGAGCATTGTGCCTCATTATAATTCATTTCTAGCCCATTGCAGCTGTTCCTCATCTTAAAAATATGGAATTTAGTAGTCTTCTGGTGAATTGTGCTCCTTATACAACGAGGGGCATGTGGGGGTGGGGAGAAGCTTTCTAAGGCAGCTATTTCATCTGTGCTCACAGTTTTACCACAGCAGCATGCTGTAACATAAAATTTAAGAGGTCAGTAAACAACTTGGCAGTAACGAAGCAATTTAAACAAAAGCTTCTCCTCAGTATGTGATGATTGGAGGGAGAGGAGGAGAGTCAGGATTCCGTTGTTTAATGTGTTACCACAGTTGCTCCATTTCTAAAGAGTTGTGTTTAATAAGGATAGTAACTATTGCATTAAAATGGCAGGCTTTTTTCCCAGATCATTGTCGAATTTGTTTTTTGAAATTGATTGTTGACACATTGCCACTAATGAGTTCTCTATCCTCCACGAATGTAAAAATTGTGTGTCTGCACTGGGGAATTTACAACTGAGTTGGTTATGCCCCACTTTTTAGCAATTAGAATCAGAAAGATCTGTGATCTGCATGCAACTAATGAAGGTACCGATTAATGTTACTTTTCTCTTTAAGGCCTTTATGTGCTCTTCTCCTGACCTAAAAATATTTTACAGTATCCAGCCTATGATAAAACTTGCTTTCATTAGGGGAACACCACTATAAAGTGATGTGGCTTATTTTATGCAAAAAAACCCTCCTGCATGTTAATTATTAGACACATGATTGTCTTGTTTGTTTGTACTACGTGGTCAAGACTCTATTGGATAATGCTATAATCGTCTAACAGATGGATGGTAGATTAACAGAATACATGGATCTGAGTTCTTCATCTATTTCCATCTCCTCTTGTAGTGACGAATTCCTAGTTACTTTTTAACCATATTTGAGGAAAATTTAAAGATCAATTTCATATTCTGGTTATAATTCAATCAGTTGGATAATTTTTCTATAATAAGTGAATTCATACCAATAACAGATTTGAATTTTGTCATGATAGACCATATTTGCTTTTGGAATTTGGATAAAAAGACTAGCAAGCATGATGGGCTAAGTAAATATCACTAGTTTTGGAAACAACCATATCAACTGTTCTCAATGAAACTCAAAATTCAGCAATGTTTGACTCTGAGGATTCTGGTTTAACCCTTACCTGCTGTTTCACAAACTCGCAAACAGACATTAGTGTGTATGCACAGGGATTTGGGGCAGCATCTGCTGAACCAGGGCTGAACATGGAGACAGCACCAGGGCAGAAAAGATGAGGGGCTCAGTCAGGGCAGGCACTGCAGCAGCACCACACCCAGCCAGTGGCATTGCACAGCCCTCACAATATCCCACAAGCATACCAGGCTTTCATCTTCTCCACCCTGGGAGCACCGTGGGGCCCTCTGCAGAAGGACCAGTCAGTGATATGGGGCAGGTTCAGAGCTGTTGATTTCAATTGGCTATTTCAGCTCTAGATTTTGAGAGCAAGTTTGCTGCCAGGTGTTGCTCAGGAAAGTAGTTAGTGATTTTGCTTTATTTCATATATATATATATATAAAGCAAAAACACTAACACATATATATAAAGCGTGTGCGTGCATATATATATATATATACAGTTGTGTTAAGTTTCATACCTGCTGTGTTCTCTAATGATTTGTGTTATATGATTGAAAAAAGCAGAATTATGTATTTTTCAGGATGGGAGTGGTTTTTTTTTTTTTTCAAAATACCTTTAGTGTCGGAACTTGTTGGCCCCTAACATGTACCATTTACAGTCTTTGTGCTTCTAGTTTGCACAAAGTGGTACAAGTGTGGTGGGTTGACATGGGTCAACAGCCACCCAGACACTTACTTGCTCATTCTCCGCTCCTGCAGAATGGTGGGAAAATAGATGGAAGGCAAGAAGACTCGAGGATAGGGATAATGGCAGTTTAATAGGGAAAGTAAAAGTTGTATGTACAACCAAAACAAAAGGAGGAGTTAATCCCATTGCTGGGTACGTGTCCATCCACTTCATGAGAAGCAGAGCCTCGGTATAATGTCTGCTTGGGAGGACAATTACCAGAACTGTGAATGTGTGTGTCCCCTTCCTCCTCCTTTTTCTGTGCTTTTATTGCTGAGCTCTTTGAGGTATACACTGAATTCCATCATCCTTGTGTGTTTGCCACCAAGTGTACCTGGCTTCTTGACAGAAGGCAATCCTAGGAATCGATTTGGCTTTTCCCAGGACAGGAGAAACCCATGCTGCTTTTTCCAGCTATTTCCTTGCAGGCACGATGAGATCTTTGTGTTCTGACAGTATATAAGCACTCTGGGTAGCTGTTTGGATATCTCCTCCAGTAGCCTGATGTTTTACACTTGAACAGCACCTAACCTATGATTTGCGAGTTGAAGCTGAAGAGAGGAAGTACAATAATGCCTGTTTCTGAAAGAAATGTAGCAGTGGTATAGGAAGGCAGCTGTCATTTGACAAGGCTTGTGGGTTCCCAACCCAGAGCAAAAGTTAGGGGTAATTGGGGTCCCCCCAAAAGCTGTTTGAATATGGTTGTGCTGGCTGAGACCTGCTTTTTGGGTGGTTTTTTTTGTTTGTTTGGTTTGGGTTTTGTTGTTTTGTTTTTTTGTTTGGAGCTCTAGTGCAATTTTGAACTGATTCCCCATCTTGTCCTCACTTATAATTGTTCACAAAGCAGTTTTCATGTATACAAACAAGATTATTTGAAGGAAGGCTGTACAAAAACCACTTCTTTCCAAGTGTGGTTCAGCCTCTAATGGGGATGGAAGACACTGGTGGTCCCTTTCAGCAGCTTCTGCATTGAGAACACCTATCCAGAGAGCCAGGCAAAGTGTAGTTTCGAGTAAAATACACCAGCTACAGATAGATATTGTGTCTTTGATGACAATTGCTTCAGTGTACTACTCTGCTCATCTTGCACTAATTTTCTAGTTACTTTGAACAGACCTAAGGAGCACTGCAGAGATTGCCAGGAGGTTTAGCTTTTGACGTGGTCTGGAAGCTGGGGCTTTCCCTGAGGCCTGCGGAAGCAGCTCACTTCAGGCAGGTGAGCCCTTGGAGCAGGATTCAACTTTTCCCTGTGAAGCAGTCCAACCTGAGTCCCCAAAGGAGTGAAGGGTGCTGCACTGACAATTCTTACATCTTAATTTCTGCGTGATGATAATGCACTTGCTGCTGTGTGCCTTGGATGCTAATTGAGTGACTGTTGGACTCACTCGAATTAGCTAATCACAGTAAATCCAGAACTAATGGTGATTATGTTTTGGATGGGTCTGATACCTATTTACATACTGTTTCCTTGCTTAGGAAGGTTACATCGTGTTAAAATAGACCTACAGAACTGCTCTAACTAATTCCTGAAGGCAGGAGGCCTAGGAGAAGAGAGGATGTGTAAGCATTGAAAGAAGGGCTTTTCCACGCATGAAGGTGAAGGGTACAGTTCTAAATGCTGAAGCTAAATCCTTTGAAAGGCAGACGTGTTTGTAGACTGAAGGGCTGGCTGAGCATGTAGGAGTTGTGGATTTGGCAGCTATGACCTGCCAAGGCACACAGAGCTGCTTACAGGGAAGATGCTTGCTTACCTGAGGGAGAGGTTACTTAGTGTTCCTTTGTGTTAATTCAAATGCAAGGCTGAGGGGATTTTAAGAAAATATAGCTTTGCAACCAGTGGTGAACAAATCCGTACAACACCTCGCTTCGGAAGGCTTTTTCTGGCCGGAGCGTGGAGCACCATGCTGGGTGGCTGTAATGTGATCACTGCACTGCACACTGGTGGCATGCCGCACTTACTGCGCATGGCAGGAAAACTCTGTAGGGAAACTCAATACAGAGAGAATTACAATAGCTTGTCTTTGTGGCTGCAGGGGCATGTGTTTTGCCTTTGTGAGGCTGTACACGGATAAATAAGGTGACAACCTGTTCAAACTATGCAGCTGCATGAACTCTTTTCATGCTGCATCTGATGCCAAGCCTTTTTGGTGGAATGGCCAAGGTCAGAAGCATTGTAAGGGTTCCTGAAGTGCCATGTGGCTTTCACATGTCCTGAGCGGCAGGTGTGTGTTTCATGTCCCACTTCCAGGGGCAGAGTGTACCTCTCCTGAGGAGAGCTTCCTCATGTTATGCAGATGTCTTTTGGCCAAAAAACTTAGTGGAAGTGGATCCAAGTTAAGCAAGTAGCTCAGAAAAAAGGAATATCTCATTTTTACACTGATTATACAGAAGATAGTCTGAAAATGAGCATATGTACAGGCTTTCCATGATTCTATGAAATACTGATTCTAATGCGAGGTGGGTATGTGGCTCTAGTGCCATAAGTTCTCATTTTGTAGAAGGAAGTTTCACAGGCATCACGCAAAACAATAATCTGGTGCTTCAAAATAAGATCCATAGTAACTGTGGCAGCCAGATTTAGTTATTTATGTATTTATTTTGAATCTGAAGTTCAGGAAAAAATAGCTTCTATGTGAAAAGAATCAGTTTTCAGCTTGAAATTTTTACTGAAATGGAAGAAACACAGTTTCCATTGGCATTCTCTTCTTCTCTGTCCAGCTCTGTGACTTTTCACTGCCCAAGCAGAGTGTACAAAGCACATCATAAGCAGGTGATTATTGACAAGAGATGCAGATTGTTCAGTTTAGCTCAAAGGGATGAATGTTGCTATAGAATTGCTCCCATTCACTGTAAGGCAGTCTTATCATTAGCTTTGATTAACTTTGCTTTTTCTGTAATACTCTGGGATTTTTTTTCCACGTCTGACTGCTGTTGAGAAGAGAGCTGAACGTATTTTTCCTGATCACTGCCATGCTGAATCTGACTACTGACAGTATAAGGCCTTTTGCAGCTCATTAAGAGCTTTCATTTCTTTCCCTGCCCTCAGTTCTTCAAAGTTCATAAGTTATTTGTACATCTGTGTTGGCCCTTGTTAGTACAATCTCCGTTCCAGCATTTCTCATGTATGCTAAGAAGCAGCAGGAGAAATTAAGCGAAGTCTAGAACAGTATAATGAGCTGTTTTCTTCATTGATACAAATCTTATTTTTTAATTTCATGATATTCTGTGATGGGTAGGAGGTCCTTAGGGCCCTTAGAGCCTCACCTCAAATACATATAAACTTTTCATTGTTCAGACAGTTTGCTATTAAAGCACGTCTGTTTCATTCCCACTGTGGGTGAGATTTGAGGAGGGAGGACTTAACTACCACAGTGCTTCAGGGAACAAGCTGAGTGCATGAGGTCGAATATGGGTATCTGAGGAAGAGAGAAATCATTCAATGCAGACACAATTTCCTATTTTTCCCCCATATACAGCACAATGCATGCTCTGACATGGCCAAATGCTACTAACCTGTTAATGTAGACTGATTTTACAGTTATGTACCTTGTACTGTCGTTGCTATTTGAAGCTTGTATGTGCCTGTGATGTACAGAAGATTTAAAGCCTTTGTATAAAGATGACTTTTATAGCTTGCTTTCCTCTTGGTATTGGTCATACTAATTATCTTTCGGTTCCCCAGGGCAGTTTGAAAGAACTAAAGGGCATAAGAGGGTTCAGTTTTAATTATGCAAAAACTGTTTCTCATTGAATGATGATCTGATGCTTGAATAATTGTAGATTAGGGATTGAATAGGAGAATATGGCTTACTTTGTTGTACTGCAACTGTAAGTAGTGTTCTGGGACTGAGGTTTTGTCCAAGTTAAGGAGGAGATGTAGATACGTGGAAGTTTCAGCACTCAGTCACTTGCTGAGGACAGAATAGGAAGTGAACATAGGAAAAGTACTGTATCTCTCTACAGCCCGTAAACACGAACCTTTACTCTCTTCTGAGCCTTAAAACTTGACTTAACCACTGAGGGATGGAAATCGGTTTGCTCAGTTTTGCCTCTAACTTGCCTTGTGGTTTAGGAGTGATACTGCCCGACATAGTTCCCCCACTGTGACTCTCCAAACTGCTCTCTCTCCTTCCCCTCCCACTGCAGCGGGACAGAGAGGAGAACTGGAGGCACGAAAGGTTAAGACCACGGGCTAAGATGAGAACAGTTTACTGGAAACAGCCATGAGATAAGACAATAAACTGTAACAGCAACAATACTAATGACAGAGGGTGGTGGCAAGAAAGTGGTGAGCGATTCACACGGAAACCCTGACCATTCCGTCTGCCACACAACACCCACCCAAGAAGGAAACCTTCTCCCTAGAAGAGACTCTCTTCCTCCTGCCAGGGACAATGATGTGAGCTGATACAGAATAACCTCTGTCCTAGTCATGCTCCCTCCTGGCCACTGAAAAATTAACCCTGTCCTGGCTGGAACCAGACAGTTGCTTCTTAAGTTCCTCTTCAGGAACCCCAGTATCAAGCTTATCATTCTCAATATAAAAATTCATTTTATTGGTCACTTGCTAATGCCTCTGCTCTTGCAAATTTTCAGGTTTCATTTGCTTCTGTGAACAAACATTAAAAATGCAATTATGGTGTTGTGGAGTTTGTAGATCTGTGATTTCCATCTTCACCTCTGAACTTCAAGACTTACTTTAACTTACTGTGATACTATCATTTTAAAGAAGTGGAATACTCTGCTGCCTGCTCTCTGAATGTTGGAAGGAAAGGGGAAGAGAAGAGATATTGCTTATATTTGACTCAATAAATGCAAAGTCAGTTCAGGAGTCTGAATATTTACTGAATAACTTGTGTGTTACCTGTGAAGTCAGACTGAATGTATCTCAGTTTAAGCTCAGAAAAATTCCAGGATGCTCCTCTTAGCAGAAGTTTGGAAGCAGGGGTTCTTGATTTTTGTTTGTTCATTTGTTTTCACAAACAATATCAGGATTGTGAGAACATTTCCTTCTTCTCAGCTGCATAAGATATTACCTGAAATTATGTTTTTCCCCTGAAAGATTTGAATCCATGTCTGTCTTCTGTCTATTGACTACTGCAAGGATGGGATAGCTTTCCAGTTCTACAGCTCTGTAACACAAAACAGAGATATTTATCAAGTAAGTCAGCAAGTGGTTATGTTGTCTGAAAGACTGAAGATTTTGATTCACACATCTGTTCCAGTGCATGTGTAATAGCAAAATTAGCAACTCTGTCTTAAGTTTCATGCCACTCTAGAAAAACTGATGTGCTAGCAGTGAGACTTCTCCTGGGATGTAATGGGTTTAACTTACCTGGGACTAAGGAAATGCTCTGTGCAGTAGGATATTGGTTAAAATTGAACATTCGGTGCATTCAATTTCTGTATTCATGTGGATCATTTATATTTTTCTAAGTGCTCAAAAACAGTATATTTAATTTTGGATTTGTTAGAAACTTGCATTTGAGCTGAATACAAACAAAAGCATTGTGAGTTTTGTGCATTCATGCTTGCTTTTGTTCAATGGTCAAGCCAAGAAATGTTACCTATGCAGCCTTGCATTTGATTTTCTTTGTAGGGACAGTCATGAAATACAGGGGAAATGTGAGCGTTCTCTCACTGCAGTCTTTCGCCACCAGCCAGAGTTACAGGACATCTTACGCTGCCATAACCCATCCCTTGTTTTTGTTTTCAGTGTGGATCCAGATAAGGGCAGGATAGCTTGTGGCACAAAAGGTGGCTTCGATCTGTATTACATTAAGCACAAGGGCATGAACTTTACGGTAACAATAATTTCATTACATCTTAAAAAATGATGTAATTGGACAGCTTGTCTAAGACGTACTTTACCTACAAGGACAGGAAAATGGCTGCATGATAAACCTATAAACACTAATCTTCAATTTACATTTTGGAATATACCTTTATAAGGAAAATGCCCAGAGTAACTCTTTGTGAATGCGAAGTTGCCTTAGTCCTCAATTCCGAAGTGTAACTGTCAAATTGCTAGTGAAATGTTTTGCTGTCAGGGCTTGTTGCATAGAATTTGTCAGCTCGCCAAAGAGCCTTTAATAACTTGCCTGTTTCTAGAGCATTCTGCTTGCAAACTGTGCATGCTCAGAGAGAATGAGATATTGGGATGGGTAAATCCAAGTCGTTTCTCAGTCAGAAGCATCCAGTACAAAAGGACCATTTTGTTTTTATTTTTTTGGCAAGATGGTGAATGGTAATTCTGAAGCAGTTTGGGCTACTCTTTGTAAGCCTGAAGTATCTTTGAACTAGCTTCCATGCATTGGGAGTATGAAAACAGACTTAAAAAAGAGGATACAGCAAAGCTGATGTGAGAATTCGAGCAAAGAACTGCTTAAAATTCATATTTATACTCACCAAATGGTGTTCTCAATTTCAATTAAGTATTTTTGTTTCATAGAGATATTACAGACCTTTCTTCAACCACATCCCTGCTGTTTTGCAATTTGCCAGTCAGTTGATGCAAGAGTCTCCTGATTATCTGTGGTGGAAGGAGACAGAGAAGAACAGTGACAGTGGTGGCTGCGGAAAGCAAATACAGATAATACAAAATACACGCAAAATCACATTATAAAAATGCACAGTAAAAGCGTAACTGAGATGATCTGTCGGTGAGCTAACACTCGCTGAACCCTGTTGGACACTGGCCATGTGAGCCTGGTTCTGTAGGTTCTGAGTCCAAGCTGGCTATGCCTAGAGCCAGCACAGATGCCTCTGTACTTGTAGCCTGTAGTCCAGCACCCGAATACTCTGCCTGTGGCTCGTGGTAATCTCAGTTGACTGAGTTTGATGTAAACGTATTTTCCCAAACTTTACTAGGTCCTTTTGCACTATATTTTTGCCCTCAGCTGAGTGTTTCTAACCCACTCTTAAGCCTATAAAACCCTTCCTCTTTGGTAGAGGATTTCCTGTCTTCAAATTGAAATTAGTGGCTTTTCTAAGAATGCCATGGCATTGCTTTCTACAGGGTGGTGATATCCTAAGACTTCAGTTTTGATTAGATGTGACTGTATATAAGAGCTATTTGAAGGAAACTGAGGGAACAAACCCATGATCAATGTTTTCAGATTGTGTAGGGAAGTTAGTAAAATGGAATAAATTGGAGAGATGCCAGGAGAGTAAATGAGAGCAATAAGAAGTGATTGGTTTTTTTTAAAATTTCTGAATTCTCCATTTTAGTTGAATGTGAACGTACTTGTTCATTAAATTGTCATTAATAATATGTAGATCTCCATAGATAATTTTAGTAGGATAGGATAAGTCTTCTAAACTCAACAAAACAAAAGCAATATTTTAATGATAAACTAAGGCCAAGCAAGAACTGACTGTGAGCATGAGCATATGGCTTTCTGTAGTGTTAAATACTCCACAGAGATTCCTGACTCGAGTCAACTGAAATGTGGGATGGAGGGGTTGCATCCCTGATCCCCAGCATCTTTTGCAAACTGCTGGATTGCCGCCGAGCATAGACATCCTCTGACCGCTACAGCCACTTTTTACTGTTTTATTTCTTTCTCTTAGTAAGCTGACTTTCACCACTGTTTTGGAGCAGGTGGATGGTAGCTTGCATGAGGCTCTCAGTGGCTTCTTCCTCACTTGTAGAAGTAATGGTCTTTCCACAATTATATAAGCTGGGGTAAGATTTTAGCATAAGTAAGGCACAAGCTATGTATGTCTCGTGCCTTTGAACTGCAGCAAACGTCCATCTGTTGTTTGAATGCCATTTGGAATGCTTAACCCCTGCCAAATCCTGTTGTCTTTGAAGTTCATGGGAGTCTTGCCACTGACTCCAGTTGAGATAGAATTTAGAGGACAACATTTCTGTTTGCCTTTGTTTCACATAATTTTTATGTGGACTAACAGACTTATCTACTTATGATCAGGGCTGGATGAGGGAAGAGGGAATTTGTAAGCAATATGTCTCTCTGGCCTAGTGATGGAGAATATTCTAGTTCACTGATTTTAAGAGGTTGAGTTTTGATGTTGTTGTCTTTTCTAATTCCCTTTTAGGAATCACTTACTAGTGGTATGACTTGACAAAGGGAGATTTAATTACATGAACTTGAACATCATACCAATTATTTAAAATTCAATTACTCATATAGTGCTGCTTTTCCTGAACACTGAAGAAATATTTACCCTTGTTAGGAAAGACAGATAAATGACTCCAGACACTCTTTGTAGTGCGTGGTTGTACGAAATATTTAATCTTTTGGTAATATGCAGTTCCACACTTGTGAAATGTATCATCTTTTATTTCTGGATCACTTAGATACTTGTGATGTGCAGTATGCTTTTAAGCATCTGCTTAAGCATTGCCTGCTCTTAATATTTTCAGGATCTGTGATTATACCATATGCTGCCATGGAGAGGATTATACTGTCAGTGTTGTGTCAGAGTAGCATGGAATTGCAGTCTGATGTATAATTAGAAATATATATTCAGGAATGTTTCTTAGGTGACTGAATTTATATTGATTATTCAGAAGAAGTGCACATAAAATTACAGACTTTGCATCTATGTAAGAAGAATACATACACTTCAAATGCCACAGGCTGGTAGGGCACTGAAAAAATATGAAAGGATGAGCAGAAATGGATGCGGACCAGATCAAGTGCTCAGAACAGATTAGGGAGAGGTGTTTTGTGCAGAGTGATTTTGTGCTTAGTGGCTCCTCATCTTTCTTAGTGCCAGACTGTTCCTGTCACGCAGATTAGAGATGGCTGGAGGGAGGATTCAGAGAGCTCTGAAAGGCCTTTGCAGCAGCCAGCACCTATGAGACACAGCAGTGTGTCTCTACGGTGCTGGGATAAGTAAGGAGAGGCGGGTTTCCTGGAGAATATTTTGAAGATGGGAAGAAACTACACTGTTCTGGTATGTGCCAGATTTATCCATGGCAGGATACATCAAAGCAGCACTAGAGCTTCAGGAAAGCTGGCCCTATCAGCTGCTGCAGCTCTGGTGCTGGACGAAGAGGATGAAAGAGTCTAAACTGCCCAAAATAAAGGCTGCTCCTCTTTCTGCTGAGCGAATTAAAACACATGGCTGAAGGAAGTCTCCCTTTTGCCTTTGCTTTTTCTCAACCCATAAATGCAAATGATAATAAATAATGGGGCTTGGCTCCAGAATCTCCAGCTGTTGTTTTAAGGATACCTTGTGTTTACGGGCTCATATTTGAAACATAATAGATAATGTAAAATAGATGGTTCCATATTGTGTGAAACTCTACTTCATTGTTTAGGGTGCTGCAGAATTTAACGTGAGATCTAAATGTACTTCCAAGTGGTCTAGTTCAATGCCTTGGGGTCTGTACCTCACTGATGAGATGCAAACCCCTAATAACTAAAGAACTTATTTTTATATTTCTTCTACCAGATGCAAGATGGGAGTTTGAGGTGTTTATCAATGTACAATTTAACCAAGAAGGAAATTTGTGTCTTGAGAAAGAATCATTGTAAATGTAGAAACAATAACTATTACTAATTTACAAGGTATTGTTTATACCAGATGTGTTGTCAGAATCTTGCTTGATTTTTGTATCACTGTGAAGTTGTAGAACTCACTGGAGTTTCTGATTTGGAAACCTGAAAAGAAGACGACAATCATGGCTTCTGTCTGTAAAGTTGTGTGTAAAAATTAACACAGGACTTGTTATGGTTGCCCTGTGCAGCTACTAAATATTTTATATGAAGTGCTATTTTGAGTATTCTATTAATTATTTAAAGCTAAACATGGTTTCTCTTTATGACATATGAGATTTGTGAGTAGCAAAGGCCAAAGTGTATAGAATATTTTTGCCAAAACTATTTATTTTTTTCAGTAATCTGCTAAAGTCAGATATAATTGAGCAGTGATTTAGGTAAGATTTCTCTTAAATAAAACTAGTCATTTTAACAGGGATTTATGAATGACCATTTAGACCAGCTTTGTGGGCTGTAACATTCAGTGTCTTGTCACTGCTCCTAGCTGCTCACAGATTTTTTTTTCCAATCTGTGGAAAGTTTAATAAATCCATCTATAGAATTGACATTTTTCTGAGATTGTAGTTAAAATTAATTCATCAGAGTAATCTCAGTGGTTCTCCTTTATCTCCATATATTGCTGATGAATTTCAGCTGTATTCTATGCTGCTGAAGTTGTAAGTAAATAACATTGTTTCTGTTTATTGGGAATGTACCCTTGAAAAACTAGAATACAAACTATTACAAATATATAAATTATCGAAGCACCAACTATGAGACACCTACCTGGGAAGATCCTGACATTTTAAGGCTGAGAAATCTGGCGTTGTTCAGCTTGGACAGGAGAAGGCTTCAGGGAGACTTTCCAGTACCTAAAGAGAGCTGCAAAAGAGCTGGATGGGGATTTTTTACATGTAGTGGGCATGTAGTGTGAGGATGAGGGGGAATGGCTTCATGCTGAAAGAGGGTAGGTTTAGATTACATTTACTAAAGAAATTTTTTTGCAGTGAGGGTAGTGAGACAGTGGAACAGGTGGCCCAGAGAAGTGGTGGATGCCACAAACCAGGAAACATTCCAGGTCAGGTTGGATGATGCTCTGAGCAACCTGATCTAGTTAAAGATGTCCCTACTCTTTCAGTCTAAAAGATTCAGTCTAAAGATGTCCCTACTCCCCCCTCTGTCCCCTGTCAGAGGGGTTGGACTGCATGACCAACCGAAGGCTCACTCCAACCTGAACTATTCTATGATTCATTTCAGTCCTCAAAGTCTAGCCTTACTCTTTTTTTAGCCGTCTTTTACTGGCAGCCTCACTTATTAACCACATTACATCACAGGTTGCATTTAATGTTGCTTTTTGATTCTGGTAACAAAATTTTCAGATAGGTACCCCACTTAATTTCAAACTGGTGTACTTGCAACATTTGGTTGATACACCTTTTACATGATACAAGAAAATATCTAAGTTTTTCATTCAGTTGATCATTTTGCTTTGTAACACATACTTTTTCTGGTTTAAGAAATGTGGGGGTTTTCTTGACAGAAAAAAAGCAAAGCAGTAGTAGTATACCTAATATTGTTTAGAATTCTGTTCAAGGAATTGCACGTATTTTCAATCCGGTCTAGAGTTTGTGCGAATAATTCAGGCTTGGGATGCTGCAGTTAAATTCATGCTTGAGACTTATGGGAAAGCGTGGCTCTGGTTTTAAGATGTTATGCTAAAGCCTGTAAAACTCATTCTTTACTGTCACATTTAGTGATACTTGAATGTAAAAAATTAAGCTGAGAAGCATAATTGCATCCACACATTTCTGTTTCTTCAGTGGGACTTACGTTTATGTCCCTATTGCATCATAGATAATGATTATGGGTAGGTCTGGTCCCACAGTGCTGTGTATCGGATCTATAACCTTGCTGTAATAGAACAAGAATAAACAGGGATGCAGCACGGAACACAAGAAATTCTGTGGGTCTGTCACTCTGCTTCTGAGTGGCACTTAACAGCTTGGGAAAGTGGGTGACCAGAATCCTGGGATTTTGCCTTTCCCTGCCTGCCTTAGTGGCAGGCTGTCTCCTGCAAGGGGATACACTGGTCCTTTTGTTACCCCATAAAAAGAGTACCCTATGTTTCTTTTGGATTAGTCTACGTTTACTTTTATTAATTTTCTAAGTGGTTGTGTCTATGGGTTAGAATCCTTAAACTTAATAACATAATCTCTTAACTTTTGGTTTTGTAGGTAAGAACAAAACATAAACATTGGTTTTGTAGGTAACAAACGGTAGCTGAAAGACTGCAAAGTTTAAGTAAAGCATGAGATGTTTTTGATCTTTTCTTCATGACTTTTTCCGAAGCTTGAAAGAGCATGTGTGGACTCCACAAGATTCCCATACGCAGAATTTGTACCAATACAGAAAAATAATTAGTCATGTATGTTTATTCTTTAGTGTAAAAATATACAGTCGTTGTCTGTTGATACCTTTTTTCTCTGAAAATATTTGGGAACAGCTGAGATTTAATGGACATATTTGTTATAATACTTTTAAGAGGAGCTTAGAAGAAAAAAGTTTACTTGGATTATCAGTTGTTTTTCTTTTTTGTAGCTAAAGGAGCCATGTGCCTTTTCTTCCTAGGCAGTGGTGGTGCACACTGCTTCTCAGGGCTGCTGAGTGATGGGGTGTTTCCTCTCTAATAGTATGAGTTTGAGGTTTTTATTAATATTTTTTAGAGAAGCTGTTGAAACGTGAGAATATCCACTCTTTAAAAGACTCAGCATCTTTCCTGTTCCGCTTTTGAAGACTTTGGCAAAGTTATGTTTGCGTACTGTTCTTGTGCTTCAGTGGTACTGTCTTGTACTTGGCTTCTTTCATTCAAAGTGTGGAAGTCCTTCTGTGGAAGGAATTCTTCATTTTGCTGTGATTCACTCCAACATGCTCAGTGACAGTGAAGTAGTTTTGATAGTAAGATGTGGTGGCTGGGGGGTTTGTTTGACAACACAGGGTTGCTGCCAGTTCTGCCAGTGTTTTACTGGAAGATTTTCTGTGTGGGGAGAGTGCGACTCATCTAAAGCTTTAATACGCCATAGTAACAGCTGTTGGTTTTCAATATTAAAGTGAACTATTTGCAAAAAGTTTGGATTTACATGTCAAAGTGTACATATATGAGGGCTTTTAAAATTTAGTCCTTACTTCATGGAGAAGGTATCTCCATGGTGCTTGCAGCACCTGCATAGTCCTGGGCGGGGGGAGAGGGAGGAAAGGATGTTTTTCATATCTTTGTCCTCTGCTTTTTCTACTTTCTTTTCTTTTTCACTTTCTAGTCTAGCCTTTTTCTGCCTTTTTGCCTCTGATATTTCTTTCCCTTCCTTTAACCTGTATCACTTCTTCCACTGGTTGCCTGCCAGGTGCTATTTGCTTTTGAGGATGGGGCACCTGTATGTGAGACAGGTGAATCTGATATATGTTCCCATTTTAATATGAATGTCATAGCAGCAAAGAAGAAAAGCTATTCTTATTTGTATTGGCCTTATAAATGGTCCCTTCAGGGTCAGGAACATGAAAATATTTTGGCTTCTTTTGTTTTAGGCTGCAGAATAGAGCACATTTTAAGAACTGGTTCAGATTTAGATTGGGTGTGATTTCTTGCCCACAAAACTCCTTGCAACAATCCCTGTGCTGAGGACATACAAATCTTCTCACCTTGCCTTCTTTTCTTCCCTGCTCCTTTCTTGGGAGAACTTGGATACCGCAAAAGGTACCCACATGGGAAGTAATGTTGGCAGAAAACCAAGAGGGGTTTCCTTCCTAAAAAGCAGGCAAGCAGTGGATTAAGAGAGCTGTACAGTGGGGATAAAGTCTAACACAGCTAGCCAGCTTTCTGTTACCTCTCATGTTAGGAATTCATTAAGCCTTGCCCCAGAAGCACCAGCTGCAATGCTGTGTTCCTCACTTTTTGGAACACAGTGTGCATCAAGTCTTCCTCTGCCTGGTTGCACTTGATGCTTCCTTTGTTCTTTACAGATGGCTGGAAATGGATAATTCCAAATGTGAATGTATTAAACATGTCTTACGCCTAACACTAGCTGTGTTTTGTGCTGTCAGTGTGGGTGGTGGGCTGCTTTTTGGGTTTTGGAGGTGTCCTATTCTGTTACCCCAGATAATTGTGTTGGCCAAGTGCCATCTTTTGTGGAGAATTGTGCCAGGATTTACTAATAGCAGTAGGGCATCCACTGTTGGGTGCTGGGGATACATCAGCTTAGGCCTTGCACGAGCACTTCTAAAGCATCTGTGATGCTAACAGGTGTTTCATCACTGACTTGCCAAGTCCAGGATTTTCTGTGTGGCTCTAAAGAGAGATCTGACTTTGCCATTGTTCTCTGTCTTTGTACTTAGCTTGTGCATGACCCATGTTTAACCTGTGTGCTCTTGATATCAAAATTTCTGTATAAGCTCTCTGGTCTCCTATGTCTCAGTTTGTCTGCCTAATTGGGAAGAGGATTTTTAAACAATTCTTTAGTAGGCATAAGAAAAAAGTGTGCTTAACGTAACAGCAAGTGTGAAATAAGCAACCTTCTGCTGAAAGTTCACATGCCAAACACAGCTAATCCACCATATGTGTGACCTGAAAAGTACAGACATATGGATATTCTTCCCTCCCCCAGTTTCTCAGCCTTTTCATGGCTGCTGCAATTGCAAGTAACCCAGTAACACTATATGCTTGATCAATGTATGGGATCTGTGATGGTATTTTGCAGTTGGGATTGCTGTATTGCATAGCATGTCTCAAAGTGAAATGAAAGGAATACCATAAGCTTTTCAGCTGTGACATGTCACCTCGGCAGTCGTGTGCCTTTTGAAAATACATAGGAGTGACAGTTTTTCAGTAGCCCAGGGAGGATGATGTGTAACAGCAAATACTCTGTTTTTGATTCTTCTTTAAGCAGTTTGTACATTCCTGATGAGTTTCCCATATATGGGACATGAATCTTTCCTTGCCCTCTGACTGCATCTGCTGCAGCCCCTGGAGTTACCTGGTTCTGGCATGGAGAGAATAAGGCTCATGATATAGGGAAAAATAATAAGATTACATACTTTTAGAAGAGGATCTATTTCTTGGCCATAGCATAGGGAATATGTGGCTGTCATACCCTTGGGATTTGTTTTCTTGCCTTCAAAGACCAGTTACAAAAGATTAAGCAGTGGCCAGTGCTACACCCCTCAAAGTCATTTGAGGCCTGATCCTGAACAGACATCACGTAAGTGGCAGACTTTTGCTCCTTTTCATGTAGGCTGGTACTCATCACGGGTCCGGTTTTGTGACATGTAACTCGTGTCACTTATTGCGTTGCTGTAGCACATGGTACGTAATCCATTTAGGTCAAGATTAGAAAAGCAAGCACAGCGTGTCCCACTTTGTAGCCAAAGTGTAAGCACGTGCTTCACAACTCTGTTGTAGACGGAACACAGTTTGGTCAAAGTGATTATAATCAGTTCGTTTGTATGCAGAGCTAAAATTACTGAGGAGTAGCTTCCAGATAAGGATTCATTTAGGGAACAGTGGCAACTGCCTAATTAGCTATAGGTACGGCTTTAATTGCAGTCTGTAGCCAATAAAGAATATATTTGGTCTATAGAAGGAAGCAAAGGAATAGAATATGTGCACGAGGCAGTTTAATGTTTAAAGTACTGTTTGCAAATACAAGCTATTAAAAAAGTGAATCATGCTGGAAAATGGTCCCAAGCCATAAAATATTAATTGATCATTAAGTCCTTGTAAGAGGCACTGATATATATGCTTTGTATCTAAATGTGTCCCCTTTTTAACTTCCATCTGCTTTGTGTACACCAGTGAGGGGAAAAAAGCCACGTTTCTTAGGGATCAGGATGTAACAATGTGTGCATTTCACAGAGAGTAGGATGTCCATAGATTGACCAGTGTTTCACCAATAGGAGATTGTTCTAATGGAATGATTACATTAATATTATTGTTTTTCAAATCAAGAGAATAGGGAAAATCATGTCTCTTTTGGGAATGTGGCAGGTATGGAATATGATATTACTAATTTTATATCAAAGGTCTAACTAATCTTCTAGTATGAGAGAATATACATACAATATAGATATGTAATTTAAGAGAAGACTTGAATCTTTGTCCACCTTGGAGCTGAGCCTGGAGAAATTTTTATATTGCAGGCAGAGAGCTGGAGTGATGACGATTGCAAGGTCTGGGCTGGGGAGAGTTCTTCAAGAGACAACAGAATACAGGATAACTTATGTTCCTGTACGGGGCAAGAGCATCAACTCTGATGGAGAGTATCTGAAGGATGTAGCAGCGATAGAGGACTTGATAATTATTAAGCAATGTAATGATGATTCTTCACAGAATCCTAGAATGATTCCGGTTAAAAGAGACCTTAAAGATCACCTAGTTCCAACCCTCCTGCCATGGGCAGGGACACCTTTCACTCAACTAGGTTGCTCAGAACTCCATCCATCCTGGCCTGGAACACTTCCAGGGATGGGACATCCACAACTTCTCTGAGCAACCTGTTCCTGTGCTTTACCATCCTCGCAGTGCAGGATTTCTTCTCGATATCTAATCTAAAGCCGCACTTTCAGGTTGAAGCCATTACCCCTTATCCTATCTTTATATGCTCTTGTCGAAGGCTGCTCTCCAGCTTTCCTTCACTTTAGGTGCTGGAAGGCTGCTATAAAGTCTTCCTGCAGCATTCTCTTTTCCAGACTGAACAGTCCCAATTCTCAGTACAACTTCACAGGAGAGGTACTCCAGCCCTCTGATAATCTTCTTAGCCCTCCTCTGGATTTGCTCCAACAGGGCCAAGTCCTTATGCTGCGAGCCTCAGAGCTGGATGCAGTCCTCCTGGTGGGGTCTCACTGGAGCAGAGCAGAGGGGCAGAATCCCCTCCCTTTACCTGCTGGCCATGCTGCTTTTGCTGCAGCACGAGATGCACTTGGCTTTCTGGACTGTGAGCACACACTGCCGGGTCACACTGAGCTTCTTGTCAACACCCAAGTCCTTCTCCCCAAGGCTGCTCTTCATCCATTCTCTACCCAGGCTGTACTTGTGTTTGGGATTGCCCTGACCCATGTGCAGAACTTTACCCTTGGCGTTGTTGAACTTCATGATGTTCGCACAGGTCCACCTCTCAAGATCCCTCTGGATGGCATCCCTTCCTCCAGTGTGTCAACTGCACCACACAGCTTGGTGTTATCAACAAATCTGGGGAGGGAGCAATCACTCTCACTGTCCATGCTGCAAACAGAGAGATTGAACAGTCATGGTCCCAATATCAACCCCTGAGGAACACTTCCTGTCGCTGGTCTCCACTTGGACCATTTCACATAAAAAACAGATCTTCTAGCTGAAAATGTCACTGTATCCTGTTGTGTAAGCATCCAGGGAGGACAAGTTAGGTAGATGCAAAAGGAAGGAGTCAATTAGCCAGTGCACATAGCTGTAGGTCTATAGTATGCAATACATGCAAATGTAAGGAGAAACAGCAGAGTACACACTGAAGTCTGCTAGATTTTCTTCATGCTTAGTGTTTTGTGAGTCTGTACTTGACAACTGACTTCTGGGAAAATTTGAGTTTGATAACAAACAGTCTGCTGTGAAAACATACACAAAGGAGGATGATATCCACATTACTTAAATATTTAACGTGCTAAAATACTACCCGACGGTACAATATATACTGTGTTGCTGTACATTTTCCAAAACTGAAGTCTGATATCCATATGTTAAAGGAACATGGCTTTCCCTGGAAGGTAATATTTTTTACTTCTAACAGCAGACGCATGTAGTGCTCTCTGCCAGAGAGAGGAAAACATCACAGTTAGGAAAGGGATTGGAACTGGGGCTTATTTGCCCACTCAGAGAACTAGATTTCTCTCTAAACTTTTTCATTTGTGATTTCTAGCATTTCTTAATACAGACTAATAAGTTCTGATGCATTTTACTTCTAGTGGGACTTTTTGGTAGCATTGATCCTTCCATTGAAGAGAAAACCTTGACAAACTTTAAATGTAAATAATTGACCCGGAGAATTTGAAAATCTGTATTCAGAAACTAATACCTTAATTTTCTAAAATACAGTGTACCCACTGTTTCAAAATAGTCTCTTGGGCTTGGGGGAGGGAGAGGAGGAATATTACTTTTATCTTAATTTAAAATATTTTAAATACTGCATTTTGCAAACTTCAGGTTTGTTCAGTTTCTCTCTCCTAGAATGTCTTGGTCACCGCTTGTACCATGGTGCAAAAGGGAATGTCTGTAAGGATTGTTTTCCCCTTCTCTCAGGAGGGCATGCCAGTGTATTATATTTAACATGGTGTATGGTATGCACTTGGCAGTGTCAAAAATGGTGCAGGGAATGGTGACACTTTTCCTTTTTTTCCTTTGAACCAAGTGTACTCATGGTACTCCTCTGTAGGTCTCACTTGTCTTCCCTGGATAAATCAGCTACTGTCTGTGTTCTCAACTACACTAGTTCCACATATGCATTACAAATTAAAACTTGTAAAACACATGGATTCCTTTACTTATTTGGCTTGTTTATACTGATAGTCAGAGGCAGTCCCTTTCTTCACTACATTCATATCAGTCCCCATCCAGTCCTCTGCAATCACAGGCAATTCTGCACTGCTGTGAAGCCCACATTATCTATTCCATGTGGGTAATGCACAAGCAGCCATAAAGCATCTATTTTGTCACAAATTTAATCTACAGTAAAGGTGAAACCCAACAGTTTCTACTTTTTCTTTCCTCACAAAAGAGTAATTGCCCAGAGATGCTGTGAGGAATCGAGTACACAATTCACACTCAGTCCTGCTATAGCACAAGACTTGGTTACAGCAAAACTGCTTGCTTTGGACCCTATACACACTTTGTGTTCATACACTGTGCTGTGTGGAGCCTGTTTAGAGCTCCTGTCAAGTCCTGAAAGAAACAGGGAAGAGTCCTGAAGGAAACAGGGAAGGGTCCTGAGGAAGTTTGCAGCATGCGAAAATCAAAGGTGAGATGTTTGAGGACTTTGTTATTGTCCAGTACTTTGTGTTGGAAGGACTGGTAGGACTTTATTTCTCTGGAATTTGAAAACAGCCTGTAACTCCCTTCCATGGTCAAGAGCAGGGATGGTTGTTAAATGTTTCTAACTGGTCCACTAGCTGGAAGGACTGATGTAGTGGGGTCTGAAATCTGGTGGAAGACAGCAGGGAAACTGAAAGGCTGGACATAAAGAATTGGATCCTTTCTCCGCTGACTTTCTGCTGAATGAGAATTACTGATATTCTGGTATTCTTACCGAGAGAACACAATGATTTTTAGAACACAATGACTGAAACTGTCATCCGTTTAGTGACACAGAGAAAGAAGGATGGTTTCTGCCGTGAAATGCTGACAATTACAGGCAGAAAAAATCAACACAGGTCAGCTTTGCAAATTTTTATGCACCTACCCGTAATTGAACTATTACTTAACTAAATTCTGCACCTGATAAAAGTGATATATCTTCAGAGATAAAAAGTTGAAATAACATTTTGAAATTTCCTCCTAGTTTGGACCCAGTTAAACAAAGCATTATGGCTTGTTTTTTTTCCTTTATATCTTTTTATAAGCTAAATGTTTACTTGTTTGTCAAAAGTTTGGGGTTTCGTTTTTTTGTTGGTAATGGTTTCTGCTTGGGGTACCCTAAGCTTGTAAAATTTTTCCTAATTTATTTTTGCTTAAAAAGCACTCACAAAAAAGAAACAAAAACCCTCATGTGAAGAAATTAACTATAAGGAACTAGTTTCCAAGCTGGCTAATTGCATTCTAGCTCTGTAACTTTGCTTCTGAGACTTCAGGTAGACACAATGCACACTTTTTGCTAATCAGAGAGAGAGATCCTAATGAAGGACTGTGGAAATTACCAAGGTACTTTGTGTACTGGCATCACAGCTGCCATCTAAAAGAGTGCCTCAACATGTTTAATTGATGAATCTGTTACCTCTCAGACAAGTAACATTAGCTTAGTAGGTCAAGCAAGTTTATCTACCTTGATGAAATTCCTATTCTCTGTTGAAGGGGAATACTTTTCTGTTCTCTACTCTGTGTTTAGGCTCTTGTTCTGAAACGTGAAGGTGCACAGGAGTCTCTGGTGTGAATTAATCTTCTGTGGTCTTCTTTCAAGTGAAACGAACTCCCATGCTTGTCTCTTCTGTGCAGCTGTCAAGCCATTTGGAGACTTATTGATCCTTGCCACAATAGAACAGTGACACTTGAGCAACAGCAAACTGCTTTTGAATGTTTTTTGATGTATCGGTGGCATTAATGCTATTCAGGTTAGCACTTGGGCCAGATTTGTTGTTTTGTTTCACTTGTTGTTGCTCTGCTCTTTGTTTATTGTCTTCAAATATGGATATGCTTACAATCCAATTTATACAACAACCTAGAATCCAAGCTCTGTTTTTTTAAAGTAGGTTGTTGTGTACTACCATTGTTTTTACGAACAGAGAAGCAAATAAGCTCTAGCATTGCAGTTTGTTCCAGTGCTGAAAAAGGAGAGGAAGCATTGCTGGAATCTGTGTTATATGTGAAGCCAAGATAGCTAAAGTGTATGAGTTGCTGAAATCCTCTAACATGACTGGACACGTGGAGGCAGGGCAAGTATGGGTGTATATGCTTTGTTTTTTGGAGGATATAGGTAAAGGAAACCATATGGTGGCAATAGTCTTTGGACAGAAATGAATTGAAAGAAAGATTTGTAGTAACTGAGACCTATGAGCAACTTGTGGCAATGTAGAGAAGCAGAACAATGCAGAGCTTGTTTCACACTGCCTGTTCAGAGATGATTTTATTGAACTTCACTGAAAGATGCATGAAAGATTCAGGAAGGTTTCGTGGTAAAGGGTAGGGTATGTCCGGTAATATGAGCATGCATATGACAGCAGGAACAGTGGGACAGTTGTCATACTTGATTGTTGGTGCCAGTCCTTTCCAGAAAAAGAAGCTGCATAACACGTCAAAAAAAGAATTAAAAAAAAAGAATTAAAAAAAATAATAAAATGCAATGCATAGAAATAGGACATAACTCGAAAACATTCCAGTTGGAGACACACAAACTTTATTCTGGTGTGTCCAATATACTGAAGCTTTTATGGAGAACTCTGTAGGTTCTATGGAATTTCAAGCCAAAATTTCGTGGGTTTCAGGTGTGATTGTTTGCTCAAGGGCATTTGGGGGGATCTTGAGGTCACAGACAAGTAGCTAGGTATAGATAGTGCCTACTCTCAAAACTTATGTGAGAGACTTCAAACTTTTTTTAGAAAAGAAAGCATTGATAAAATCCTATTTGAAAAGCAATTTCAAGAAATATATCTCTGGGTAGAAGTCACACACATCAGGTGTTTAATGCAGCTATTTTTGCATGACATGTGGTAAATGTACTGAGCAATACTTTTAATGTCTGATCTACTGTCCCTGCAGACATACAAGAAATGTGTCTTTTGTTTTATGCCCTGGGCTGAGAGCAGTCTCAGAGATGCAATTTGGCACAAAGGAGTTAGTTGAGAGTCTCAGCATCTTCTCCAAAGACCACTCAGAAGTGCTGTCTGCTGTCTTGCTCTCCACAACTGGTAGCCACTATAAATAACATCAGTTTGACAACAGCTTTTTTCATGGGAAATGGTTGTGGAGGGAAGAGGTAAGGAAGGGAAAGAGGGTGCAAGCTCTGTTGTGTAACAGCTGAGCAGAGATTAGAGGGTTTATTGAAGAATTTTCTGCAGGCCAAGGTGAGGCATGTGTAACAGGAAGGAAGAGGACCAGGCATTGTAAAAGGGAGCAGAAGATGATGGAGACAAAGAAACAGTCTTTGAAGGGTTCTGGAGATGGGTGCTCCGAAAAAATAGAAGTGTGTTCTAGCCCTCCTATTTTTTTTGTTTGTTTTACATTTGTGTGTCTTTATCAACATATGAGAAAAAGAGGAACAGCATGGATATATTGTTTGTGGGTTGTGACAAAGCAGATTGCTTAATCTTCTAATGAAGTTGTAATACAGGTTTGTTATTTCCCTTTCCATTATGCTGAGCAACTTGGAAAAGTGAAAATCCTAGGGAATTTCTTGTGTCAAAAGAAAATTTCAGGTTTGCATTTTTCAGCCTGTGGCAGTCGGGTGCATATCCTGTACTGGTGTGTGACAGACTGTCAGAGAATTAGTACTTTGTTAAGTACTAGTTAATTTATTGTGACATTAATCTCTTTGCAGTGATTAGGTTTTTGACAGATGTTTTTCCCCTTTCCAATTAGCACCTGTGCAAGGAAAAACCTCATCTAGGCAGGTTATTTATTTGAGCCACCTTAGACCCTGTTCTCACCCATGGGTGCAAAAATACATACAGTACACTGAAACTGGGCTCTGCCTCTGAGTCAAGGGAGCAAATATCCTTCTTTCTAAAGCTAAGACAACCCTCCTGTGCTGTCTGCCTGAATCTTTTCTACTGCTTCCTTTACCAAAGGCTCTGACCCTGACATCACTCTCCTGAACAGCATTGCTCACAAAATGGTGCAGTGTTCCTACAGTGTTGTCTGATGGAGTATTCTATTCCTGCTGCAAGAACTAAAGCTTCTTTGACATTGCCTTAATCACCTTTAAAAATAAAGGGTTGTTCAAATGTGTTTTCTGCAAATATATTTCCATATAATTCTATGATTTAAAGATAGAAATAAAAAAATTTGAAATAGCTCTTTTGTGGCATATTCAAATCTAAAACCTCTATCGATGTCTGATCATTTGATTGATTATTTATTTAAGCAAATTAAGTCATCTGTTTCAGTCTTGGACCAAAGACCCAGGAGCACTTGGGTTTATGGAAAGCCATAAACCTCTCTTGTCTTGGAAAATGAAGTTGTTCAAGCTAACAAACTTTTGAGTTGAGATATATATGTCCAGAAAAAATGGCTGAGAGATCAGAAAGATTTTAATGTGCTGAAAGACAATTTTGTGGGGAAGACTGGGCTGGCTAAGCAGGGAGCTTTCACAGTAACTAAGGGAAAAAAACAGGGTGTATAATCTTTGGAAAAAGGGGCAGGCAACTCAGGAAGTGTACAAAGATGTTGTTAGATCATGTAGAAAGAAAATTAGAAAGATGAATGCTCAGTTAGAACTTAATCTGGCCACAACTATAAAAGACAATAAAAAGGAGTTTATAAATACATTGATAACAAAAGGAGGGCCAAGGCAAATCCCCATTTTTTTATTGGATGTGAAGTAGGGGAATATAGTCACCAAAGATGAGAAGAAGGCTGAGGCACTTAACACCTTCTTTGCCTCAATCCTCAGCAGTAAGACCTGTTATCCTCAGGACCACTGGCCTCCTGAACATGTGGTCAGAGACAGGGTGCAGAAAGGAACCCCTGCAATCCAGGAGGGAGCAGTTAGTGATCTGCTGAGCCACTTAGATGCTCACAAGTCCATGGGACCAGATGGGATCCATCCCAAGGTGATGAGGGAGCTTCTGGGAGAACTCTCCAAGCTGCTCTCCATCATTTACCATCAGTCCTGGCTCACTGGAGAGGTGCCAGATGACTGGAGGTTGGCCAGTGTGACACCCATCCCTAAGAGGGGCTGGCAGGAGGATCCAGGGAACTACAGGCCTGTCAGCCTGACCTTGGTGCCCAGCAAGGCTGTGGAACAGATCACCTGGAGTGTGATCACACAGCACGTACAGTACAACCAAGGGATGAGATCCAGCCAGCACAGGTTCAGGAAAGGCAGTTCCTGCCTGACCAAGCTGATCTCCTTTTACGACTGAGTGACTCACCTGGCAGATGAGGGAAAAGCTGTGCATGCATCTACCTGGACTTCAGCAAAGCCTTTGACACCATCTCCCACAGCACTCTCTGGAAAAGCTGGCAGCCCACACCTTGGACAGGTGGGACCTTTGCTGGGTTAGGAACTGGCTGGATGGCTGGGGCCAGAGGGTGGTGGGGAATGGTGCTGCATGCAGCTGCAGCCAGTCACTGGTGGTATCCCCCAATCAGTGTTGGACCCAATCCTGCTTAACATCTTTATTGATGATGGGACCTTTGCTGGGTTAGGAACTGACTGGATGGCTGGGGCCAGAGGGTGGTGGGGAATGGTGCTGCATGCCGCTGCAGCCAGTCACTGGTGGTATCCCCCAATCAGTGTTGGACCCAATCCTGCTTAACATCTTTATTGATGATACAGATGAGGGGATCCAAGTGCACTCTAGAAAATTTGCTGACACCAAGATGGGTGCGAGTGTCAATCTGCTGGAAGGTAGGAAGACTCTGTGGGGATCTGGGCAGGCTGGGTTGATGGGACAAGACCAGTGATATGAGGTTCAACAAGACCAAGTCCTGGATCCTGCACTTTGGCCACAACAACCCCATGCAGAGCTACAGGCTGTGGACAGAGTGGCTGGAAAGTTGCTCAGCAGAAAAGGACCTGGGGGTGCTGATTGAACAGTGGCTGAACTTGAGCCAGCATGTGCCCACGTGGCCAAGAAGGCCAAAGACTTCCTTGTATGTATCAGGAATAGTGTGCTCAGCAGGACCAGGGAAGTTATTATCCCACTTCCTTGGCACTGGTGAGGCCACACCTCAAGTCCTGGGCATAGTTCTGGACCCCTCATTTCAGGAAGGGCATTGAGGTGCTGGTGCGAGTGCAGAGAAGGGCAATGAAGCTGGTGAAGCATCAAGAGGATAAGTCCTGTGAGGAGCAGCTGAGGGAGCTGGGGTTGTTTAGCCTGGAGAAAAGAAGACTTAGAGGGAACCTTATCACTCTNACTTCCTTGTATGTATCAGGAATAGTGTGCTCAGCAGGACCAGGGAAGTTATTATCCCACTTCCTTGGCACTGGTGAGGCCACACCTCAAGTCCTGGGCATAGTTCTGGACCCCTCATTTCAGGAAGGGCATTGAGGTGCTGGTGCGAGTGCAGAGAAGGGCAATGAAGCTGGTGAAGCATCAAGAGGATAAGTCCTGTGAGGAGCAGCTGAGGGAGCTGGGGTTGTTTAGCCTGGAGAAAAGAAGACTTAGAGGGAACCTTATCACTCTCTACAACCACCTCAAAAGAGGCTGTAGCCAGGTGGGGGTCAGCCTCTTCTCCTGCGTAACAAGCGACAGAAAGAGAGGAAATGGCCTCAAGCTGTGCCAGGGGAGGTTCAGGATGGACATTGGGAGGACTTTCTTCACAGAAAGGATGATTAAACACTGGAATGGGCTGCCCAGGGAGGTGGTGAAGTCACCGTCTCTGGAGGTGTTTAAGGAAAGACTGGACATGGCACTTGGTGCCGTGGTCTAGTTGACACGGTGGTGTTCGGTCAAAGGTTGGACTTGATGATCTCAGAGGTCTTTTCCAATCTAATTCATTCAGTAGATCTATGAATGAAAATAAGAGATTTTTTAAAGTTGAGTTTGCTAATTAAAAGTCTCATGTCACCCATGTTGCTAATGAAGTGGAAAAAGAAAATCTGCATATGTAGGACTGTAATGCATGTGAGGAGAACATCCCTTTGAGGATAGTTATCTGCTAAACTCCAAATTCATCTGTCCTGGTGAGGCTGCACCCACCAGGACATACTCACGAGAACAGCACATTGCAGCTGTGGCCTGGCCGGGCCAGAGGGGAGCTGTGTCTGCTTTCAATGTCCTGTTGCTGATGGGTAGCCAGCACAGTGTGGTCCTTCACCCCTTTCAGGAGTGTAGGGGTCAGAGCATGAATGGTGGAGGCCCTGCCTGGTGATATGAAGCAGAAAGAGCTGTGCTGAAGGTGATGCCTTAGAGCAGGGAGATGAGAGGTTCTCTGTCTCCCATAGCCTGAATAAAGAATACCCTTTACACTCCTTAAAACTCAAATACTGTTTTCACTCTGCTAGGAAGGATCCTGCAGGCACCAAGCACAGAGAAGGTGCTCAACAAGTAATAAAGAACAGCAATAACAACTGATTAGGTCTGGGCGGGTAAGAAGAAGGGGAATACTTTGTGAGTATTTAAAATCTTAAAATGTATTGCAAGTAAGTCCCTCCATGCACTGTTGTTAATTACCTAGACAACAGAAGCTGTGCAATCACCTTCAATCACAGGCTTCTATTTAATAAGCTTATTGTAATGTATTGCAATTAATGTTCTTCTAACAGTTTGTACAAATTTTCAGCTTTTTCTCCCGGAGCAGCATTATAAATCAAGCTATAAAATTCATTGGTAAATCTACTTTCCTTCTGTTAAAGTAAGTGGATGAAAATACTTGGTGGCAGAGCTGAGATGGCCGCCTCTGGATAACAGGATGGGATTCCCAGGCAGTGCTGGACAGCTGCAGTTGTGCCCCCAGTGTGAGTGGGTCCCTCAGCTGATTGTGGAAACTCTGGGGGAGATCTCACAAATCCACTAGAAACTTTTGCACATTCACACTATTTAAAATGCCTATTTGTCTCTCATCCATAACTAAATCAAGCAAAATTCCTTCTCTCTTGTACCAGCTCTGTTCAGAGCAGCAGTCAATTGGAAGTTGATCCAATTGACATCAGAAAAATGAGAGCAAATTTTATCCTAAAAAAGTTCCCTCTAAGTTTAGTTTGCTTATGTATGGATTTGGCTGAATTTGTTTCTCAGATGTATCTGCAACATCCAGATGTATGTGTGTGCACTCGTGAGATTCTGCTGGCAGACAGCTCTGGTGTGTGTGCTGTTACCAGTCACAAAAATAAAGTAATGAGAGGGAACATTTGAGACTGATTCTGCAAGGATGATACTGCCCAGGAAGCAATTCTTTACAGACAGGATAATACTGTTTAGGATATTATTCCTTGGCTATTTGTGATCGTAGATTTCCTTTCTGATACTTTTCTATTCCAAGTTAGATTTAGGCAGTGCACTGGAATGCTGAAATAAAAGAAGCAGAGCAGTATTTGACAGACACACCCCCAACAATAAGCATTAAATTCTGAAAGATGTTTCTCTTTTCCCAATAATTTGTTTAGACTATTTACAGATTTTGCAAAATTTTTATGGAGGTGAAATATCTGCAACAGAGTTATCAGTGATCAGCTGAGACATGTAATCACTTAAAAAATGTATATGTGTGGTGTCTGAAGATACCATGCTGTGTAGAATTGGACAATACAAATGCCCTGTGTGATGTATCTGTATGACTCTTGAAGGTTGAGCAGAGGAACAGAGGAAATTCTAAAAAGATAAAGCACAGACAAATAGAAGCAGTTATCTAAATTGCCTATTCTCTTTTTGTAGTGTTTTTTTTAAAGCACATAACTTGAGTGCAGCCAGCTCTCACAACAGGTGGACACTTGCCAACCCCTTATGGACACCCACTGAGGAAAAAAAATCCTCTTTCATGAAAAATTTGAAAGCTTTAAAATGAAAATATTTGGTTTGTTTGTTTTTTATACCCGTCTTCATCACCAATAACCATGCTTTCAAAACGAACTCTGTTGGTGGGGGTTTTTTTGTTTGCTTGTAAGTTGTTAGCCTCTCCATGTCCGCAGTCGAGTCTGTTTAAACAGTTTCTTTTCTGCTACAGAGATTGACAGGAGGCAGGTTCTTTAAGTTTAAGTTTTTAGAGGGGACAGCCTCTTCTCCATTTGATTTAGGTGTAGTTTTAATTCCATTCCCTTTCCTCCTCCCTTTTTTTTTTTTTTCGGATAATATTCTTTCCTTCCGCATTTGCGCATTGGTGAGAAAGAGGCAGAGAATAGCTTTTCAGCTCTCTAGGGAGTGGTGCAACTGCAGCCTGAATGCCGGATGCTCAGAGAGACTCTGAGCCAGGTCCTGCTCCCTGCTTGGAAATACTACAGCAAGCAGCATTGTGGTGCAAGCAGCCGTGGCATGTGCAAGGCTGTTGTTCGATCTGAACTACAAGAGCTTCTTCCTGTAAAGCTGAGTTTTTACGCATCTATGAAATATTTTGATTTTTCTGGGTTATGGGACACCCAGTGCCTCATTATCGAGTTCTCAGCCAGTAGCAGTGATGCTGTGTTGGTGCTATGCGTGTGTTGTCACTTTGATTAGTGGACTTCAGGGGCTCAGCTGCATTCCACTTCCTTTAATGTATATTCCTATCACAAATGTTATCTCAAATTTGCAGCATAAGTCAGGAGCATTTTTAACTGCACAGACCAAGGGATGTCAGAACAAAGTGCTGGTAGAGCTACAAGACTTACTGAAGAGTTATCTTAAAGTTCAGAAAATGCTAATAGCTGTCTGTTGAAACCAAGCCCCCAGCTGAGAGAAAAAAACAAGTATTGTACAGATTAATTTTCAGTTTTCATCCAAACTAGATCTGCTTAGCAATAATGCCATCTATTTGTGGAAATTAAAGGCAGAAAACAAGTTAATTGTCGTAACTACTACAAACGTCTGCAACATGCAACTATGAATAAACCCCATATTCAGATTTCCTTGAAGTGAGGGGAAAAAAAAGTTTCAAAATATTAGAGGTTTGCTATTTTGGGTTTTGTTTTTTAATTAAACTTCTGGGAGAAAAAAAAAATGTAAGGTAAGAAATAACACTTGAGGGAACAAAATTCAGAGAAAAGATTGCCAGAAATAGTAACATTCAAAACAACAAACCCCAACCAGAGAAATATCTTCTGTAAGTCACAATTGTATGGCTCTTGTATTTTTTACATTTTTTTTCTGGGCTCGTATCGTGTTGCTTGATCCCTGAGCTTTCTCCCTGTGCCCTTCATCATGCATGTGGTTTGAAGAATATCTAGGTAATAATATCCTTCTCTTCTTTTGCTTAAAAGAAGAAAAGCAACAAACAAGTTTTTCATAACATGAACAGGAAATAGAAGGTAAGTTATACATAAATTAGGAAGCCTTATTTCTGCTTCATAAGACTGGTTTAACATTTTGATTGTAATATATCTGCTCCCCAACAGAATCCCCAGAGGAGTTTATACAACTTCATTCAGTCATATTTGTTTAGAGGCTTCAAGGGAAACTATAATTAAAGGAGGTTATCAAAGTTTAGAAGGTATCACTTCCAAAGCATCTATGCAGATGTGACAACTACAGTCAGCCTTCACATCTGCACAATAAAACCCTTCCTTGATCCCTTTTTTCTTTCTCTTTTTTTTTTTTTTAATTTTTCTTTTTCTTTTTTTGTGGTGTCGTTGGTTTTTTTGGGGTTTTTTTTTGAGAGCAGCAAAGGCAAATATCTTTCTTTTATGTAGGTGTATAAGACTAGGCATTATTCAAACACCCTATAGATTTAGGAAGGAGAGGGATGACTAGCACTTATTACTGCCTTATCTTAGGTCATAGATTAAACTTGTTTCCATTGCAAGTTTTGTTATTTTTGCAGTAGAGTTACAGTAAATTTTGCCTTTTCTCTTACATACATAATTTCTCTCTAATTATTTATACAGATAAGTCATACATAAGATGATACAATTTCTGTAAGCGACAAGAAATATTTGGCAAAAAGAAAACATCTATCAGGGAGTCATGAGAATTCTGAGATTTCGATGACAAATCTTTCAAGTTCTTTCATCTTCCAGTTTCTGACTTAGTTGAGAAACAGTGATCTTGAAGTACAGACTGTATGTCTGTATCCAAGAAGAGTAACAACTGATTTGTGCTAAAATTGGTGTCCTAAAATGGAGGGGAAAACTTTCACAAATCTTGTATGCTAGGGTTGGAAGTACGGGATTTGATTACTGCCAGCATTTAACAGATGACTGTTCAATTTATGTATATGCAAAGTCCCTGGGATCCTGATGTTGATGCACATAAATATAGAATGCTTTGCTGCTTAACAGAAAAATAAAATCTGGCATTATGTAGGTTTTTAGGACATCTCTCTTGATACACAACAGATATTCTGATTTCTGAAAAATGCTGAAAGAATTTTGATTTTGCATCCTTGCTAAAACCAAATAAATGGACAAAGATGTTTTGCAGAGTCCTATCTAGGAAGCGTATAGAAATGTGTGTAGTTCCACTATGCTTATTTTTGCAGTGCAGAAATGCCCTTGAAGTCGAGTGAAGGAAATATTCCTACACTAACTCCTTCGATATTGTTCTTCACAAGCTTATTTGCAGCTGAAAAGATAAGAGGATATTGAGAATGCCTGGAAGAGTGATGCTTGCATGGCCTGTGGGATGTCATGGCTCTTTATAGGTAACACTGATTAAAAGATCTTGCCCAAGTAACTCTGTGTGAAATGGTGCTTTGATACTGGAATCACTTTGGAAATTGTTTTTAAGTTAAGCCTCTGAGTAGCTGCACAAAGAGGTGGTACTTGAGAACAAGCTCTGTATCATTTGGAAAAAGCAAGGTCTGGCATCTGGAAGCTGAGGAAACTTCAGACTGGGAATGCAGCATAACTTCTCAATAGTGAGGGTAGACCACAAGTAGAAAGCAGAAGTGTGTGGGGTACCTTGGCACTTCTAGGCCTTTAGGTCAGTATCAGATGGTTTTGGGAAAGGTACTTTTTGTTCAAGCATGTCTTTTTATTCAAAAGGTACTCTTGTTAAGAATATTAAGGTTGAACACAAGAATTAGGAAATAACATTCTCAGATATTATATTAAGAAAGGGTGACTAGGTAATTTCAGTAATACAATAAATTTTTAGTTACATCAAAAAGTGTTTTAAGGGGCTTTTTGTTTTGCTTTACAGTTTTATGGTAGTTTTCCATACTATATTGTAGTGTGTACATTAATTTATCTCATGCTTGAGAATTGAAGGCTTGTCTTTTTCACACAATGCCATTGGTCTTGTTTCACCTTTTGGATCCCAGGCTGCTGTCTTACGAAGGCTTTGACAGATATTTTAGGGTTTCACTCAGCCCTAAAGATGCCATTTCTTCTGCCACCAACACCAGAAGCCAAATGTTCTCGATGTAGAACAGAGGCAAATGTCAATGAGTTTTTGTACATCTGTCATTGCTCAAAATAGAACACCATTCATGAAGAAAAGCTTTTCTTTATTATTCTTTCTAAGGCAAAGGTATTCAGTCCAGATACTGAAACTTCCTATATATTTTGAATACAATTAGAGACAACAGATGTTTTAATTTCAAGGAGTTTATTCAAGGTCCAGCTCTCGAGCAAAGAGCACAAACTGTACATAGTGCAGTAGGCAGAAAGGCTAAAAGTCCTTGTCTCTCTGTTATAACCAATATCCTCTTACTTTTCTGTCCTTTTGGGAAAGGAGATGGGCTAAATCTGCTCTCTTGGCTAAAGGCAGTGTCTTCTGTTTCTGAGAGTCATGGGTTTTCGTCCGCTATTCAATTTCCATGAACTCCCCACTTTGGAACTCAGATGACAAGAACTGGTTCAGGGTAAGATAATTTCTGTAGACTTGTTTACTGCCTCTGAAGTCTTATATGTGTTCTTGAAGTATCTATTTGACTACAGTCTGAAAGGAACGAAAATTCTTGTGATGCTTTGTGGGCACTCATGCAGTCTAACAGACTCTTTGTGTGTAGTTCTAGATATTTGACTCTATTAAAAACTTAAACAAACTATCAAAAGAAGATAAAGCAAGCTTTTATACACATGAGATAATGCTATAATTTATGTCAATACTTGTTCTGAAAATAAGCATTATAGCACCAAGTAAACCTCATTTCAGATTTACTATTGCCAGAAATTTGTTCTACAATCTGTGTTTTCAGTCAAACATGACAAAGGAACACTGGAAACATAGGAGGTGTAAAGCTTAACTTACAGTGCCAGGAATTAGCCAAATTTTCATGTGGTACCATGAAAAAAAAAAAAAGAGAGAAATAGAAATTTCATATATAAACCCAGCACTGAGTCTGCATTTCCTGAAGATATGCATCTTGAATGCTACTGAAAATCCTTACTATTATTATATAATGATTTCTCAACAGGTTTGGGGGTTTTATTAAACTTGAGAAATCATTCTGCATGGAATTAATTGTAGGTAATGATGAAAGAGAGACAAGGGTTTGAGTTTCTAGTTGTGCCACAGAGGACTGGATCATATCTGGACTTGCCACAATAAACTCAGCTTAAATTTTGGGGAAGGAAGATGCAGATGCTCATAGGGAAGCTGAGAGAAACAGCTGCAGATAGAAACAGAGATCAGTTTGTAGCAATATCGGAGAGCCCAATGCCTAAAGAATCCTCACTCTGGTGATGGGGGATTTGTGTTAGAGCTTTTACTGAACATCCACATTGACTTGATTGCATACATGGGCTTGCACAGCATCATTTAGCTGAAAGGGCACTTTTCCCTGGCTCTGAACTGGGGAGAAGGAGAAGCTTCAGATACTGAAGTTTTAGAAAACAGAAAAGGAAATGTAAAATGGATGTGTGTTTTTGTGGGTGAATTGAAATATCTGAGATCAATAAAAGTAACCCATGTCTTTATTTTATTTTCTATTAAAAAAAAATGGGGAGATTTTTGGTTTTATTGCCTGATAATTGGGTCATGTTTTACGGAAGATGTGAACCTCTTTAAAAATCATATTTTCATTTAAGCTAGTGGAATTTGGAGTGGGGGAAAGAGTCATCTTTGGAGTAGAAGTCCTCTTTGTGTTCATTGAGATTTTATTTTGGTTTTTGGGGGTCTTTTTATCTCTTCAAAATAACATATGTCTAATATTGTAAAACTGTATGCGTAACAGCCAATTTCAGGAACTTGTTTAGTTTTATATGCAGCAGGCTATCTATAGGCATCACAAAGACAAGGTTCCTGTGAAAAACTGAAAATGAAGACATTTATCTTTACCTGTCAAGTTTGCTTTTTCTTTTTTCAGAGAGAGGTGCTTTTAAAAATTGCATATATGTCTAGAAGACAGCCTAAAGCCTGCTTAAGCTGCATGGAATTAATCTAGATTCCTTTGTTTGCATGAAGATATTTATTGCTCTACGTTGAACACAGCTATAAATATCAAAAAACGTGAATAAAATATTTTTGCAGTGGAGAACTCATTTGCATTTTTTTGTAATGATTTATTTCAGATACCAGTTAATCTGCTTTAAGTGCAAGTATGCTTTTACAGCATCCATACACTAATGAATTATTTATTAATCCATTTGTTTTAAATGTATTTTAGTAATTTTAGGCTTTTTTTAATTGCCATCTTTTAAAAATATGTAAATCCCCCCAGTAATTAACAGCAGAAACAATGTCTATGGTGTCTCAAATTCCTCTCCCAGTCCCAAAACATCCTTATCCTTGGACTACAACATATCTTTCTAGAGAAAATGCAGGTTGCAACCAAGACCAGCTCACTGGCCATGCAGTTCTGGAATGGGCCAGGGACTCCCAGCTGGCAGAGGTTTTCGAGATAGTGCCCCTTATGTAAGTCTGGGGTCAGAAGATATCTTGGAGCTCAAGGAGGAAAATAAATAAAATAGTATTTAGCAGATCTTCCATTAAGGAACATTTTTGCTTTCCTAGGGATATTGAATGTCACCTGTGGCCTGCTATGGTCAATTTAGAGTGTTTGAGCCATGATCTCTTAAGCTTTTGTGCAAGTTAAGTAAGAACTGGCTTACAGTAGTGAAAAGATCAGACTAAGCCTCTTCAGGTGATACAGCAAGACATTTGTGTAATGAAGTTTTACTGAGCCAGCAAAATTAGAAGCTTATCCTTCCTACAAGGGGACTTCTACACTTCTTATGGGCTTTGGGTGTGACAGATAAAAACAGGATTTTGTTTGTGCCTGGTCAATTCTAAGTTTATGCTAGAATGGGCATGACTGAAAAATGGGACAACGCACTTTAAAAAAAAAAATCTGCAGACTTTCATGCCCTCAATTTTTTGCAAGAGGTTTACAAAGTGAGAGGTTTCCAAAGGAAGTTTATTAACTCATTTATTCATCAGATGAATTCAAATTTATTTTTGTCTGACACTCTTCCCTGCCCCCTCTCTCCACAATTATCATGGAAGGCTAATTAGCAAGATACTTGACCTCAAAATGTATTCACAATTTTCAGATTTTTCAACTAAAATCAACTATTCTGCTTTACACTAGTATTCTGTCTATATTATGGGTTGTCAGGCTGTTTAGTGGATTCCGGTTTCTTTGTGTTTTGGTTTTTTGTTTTTTTGTTGTTGTTGGGGGTGTAGTGGTTGGGAAGGGTAGGGCTCTTTTTAATATAAAGTCAGGTTCAGATGCTTGTCTTTTAAAAGCAATAGTTGCCAACATCTCTGACAGGGTCAATTGAAAATATGTAAATAGGAGGGGGCAGCTCTACTGAAATGAATGAACAACTTGTTCCAACTGAAGATTTGCTCTAGTATTTTGTTTTTAAAATTCTGTAAGCCTGCATGAAAATATGCTTATTTTTACAACCCAAAATAAACCATTTTGCTGATGCCCTGCAGGCTCATAAACAGATTAAAAGCAATTCTGAGAGCTGATGTTATTAGCAACTGGAACTCTGTTTTGATTGACTGGGAGTATTAAACCAAGTGCTCTCCACTGAACCTTGTAGCATTACATCAGTAACTGAGTAAAAATGAGACCATGCCGTCATCCTTCTGCAGTCTGAGCTCTGTATTGTACCCACTGCACACACATTTTCTAGTTTGGTTAGAATTGTCATCCTGTTGCTTTCTTGGGAACTGATTTCATTAATAGTTTTAATACACAGGAATGGTGCAGACAGTTTTTGTTTGCCTTGTGGTTTTTGGGTTTTTTTATTTGCCATGTGAAGTGTGCAATGTGAAGTTGAGACTATACTATAGTGAACATTGAATGAGCATGTTTCTGATTTTATTTATTTTATTTTAGAAAGATCTAACACTCTCCTGATCCCTTCTTAGCATTCAGATTTGTTAGGGGAGAGTAGGATGATTCAGTGATCATGAGACGACAGACTGACTTAAAGTCAGGGTTCATTTCCTACTTCTGCCATCAGTGTTATTTTGAGATTCTTAATCCTTATGCTCTCAGTTCTCTTGTGTATATAGTGTGGATAGCAAGAGTTTCTTGTCTGAGGTGGTTTTAGGGTAAATTGATTTATTTCTGTAATGTTTTGTTTGCAGCATTTTGGTTCACAGAGGAAACCGTAAGAGGAATTTAATGGAGAAAAGTATGTAACAGATTACGAAGGGTAAAAAGATGTCAAACCATCATGTAGTTGTCACCTGTGAAATAATACACATTGCATTGTTTTTCTCTTTTACATATGCTCAACATCTCCCTTTCCTGTGCCCAGTGGCTTCATTGCCTGGAGTTTTTCTGTTGTAATGCCTGTCAAGAAAGGATGAAGTGTTTGCCATAGCACATTTAGCTGACACCATGCCTTCATTCCTCTGGCATGGTGATGTGCCTAAATCTCCCACAGATGCACCTACTCTCAGATTTAGAGTATTTCACACCACAGCAGCTCTGAGAAGACAGTAAAGAAGTGTAAATAGAGCATAAAAAATCCTGGCAGGATTACTTTTTGCCTTTATTTCTACCTGTTCAGAGGAGAGAGTTGTTGTGACTAGTGTGTCATATATACAATGGCAGGGTTTTAGGTTGGAAGTGGTTGAGATTTATATTGAGAAGACTTGTAGAGGAGAGAGCGAGCTAACATACGGAGATTTTTATCTGGTGTTAATTTTTACTTTCTCAGTAATTAGGAGTGTTTGTGGTCCTCTAAGGAAGTCAGTTTTAACACAATCAGCAAATTTGATGACTGATTATAACGTTGAAAAGCTCACAAATGAGCAAGGATCAGTGACAACTGTGTTTGCAGTTTAGACAAAGTTTGACAAACAGACCTCCTATCTTTAAAATTATTTGTAGCATGTGGTAATTTTTCCTGCGACTTTCAAAGAGGGTTTGGATCTTGGGGCTTCGTGTTATGGCTTTGGTATAATTTTGATGAAATGTATACTTTTTGATCTGCAAAATGAAACTTTGTTTTCCAACTCCTTGCAATTTTAAAACTGAAATGCTGCTGAGCATAAGACATGTGTTTGGCCCTCATAGACCTTGGGGAGGATTAGGTAGAAATTCAAAGGCTCTGTACAAGCCAAAGGATGTGCCTAGAAAATGTTCCCCTACTTTGGGAAGTAGCCTTCTCTAACACCTCAGATGGTTGTATCTAAAGGCTGGTTTGATTTTTATTCACTGGTGTGATGACTAAGGGATCACCAGAACTGGGGAAGACAGCAGAAAAACAGCCTGTTTGACTCCTGTCCCATTTTCACTTTCAATGGGACTTCAGAGGCAACATCTGAGAGAGACCTGTAGGAATGTGTCATTTGTTGCACAACTCCATTCCTTCTTTCTTTTTAAACTACAAAGCAGTATTAAAAGATTTATTTTTCGCAAAGTATTGATATATTTACGTTGGTTTTCAGTATGTCCAGACCCCAAGTAAACGCATGGGACACCACAATTTCAGCTTAACAAAAGAAAAAAAAAGCTTATTTGATGCTGAAATAATGCCTAAGGCTTTTAAGTGTTCTAGTAGTTCTTTTTCATTCCAAGCATATACTTTGGAATGTTGGTAAACGTCAGTTTGGTATTGCAGAACATGGTGTATGACCCAGCCTGCTCAAAGTAATAGTATTTAAATGTGTCTGTTGTCTGATTGAGTTTTTTTTTCCTAAGTTCCTATCAAGGGAAAATACCAAAACCATTATACTGTCATTTATAATTCTGTTCTGTACAACTGTTGTGTGCTCTCCTGGGTTTCTTAATTTTCATTCCCTTTCTGTAATCTTGCTTTTTTTCTTGCCCCACCAGATTAGAGAACAATATCTTGTCTAAATTCTCAAGAATAAGACTCAGACTTAAAAAATACCCTTTTATATTTATGCCAAAAGCTACCTAAAATAACTTTTTCTGGCTGCCTTCACTGGTAATGGCCTTGGTACCAAGTTTGATGCTAAGGAAATAGAAACTGAAACCAGGCAAGTTGTTACGCTTTCTAAGGCAAACTTTTCACACAGCATCAAAAAGATTTTTTTGCCAAAAAAGATTTTTAAGTCCTAGTGCTTGATTCTGATTATATCTTCCTGTACCTCAGCAATTTCAATAAATTCAATATTGGATTGCATCTGCTGTACAACAATAAAACATAATGTACAGATCGATTTTTTTGTCCCCAAAGAGCTGTACTTCTCTCAAACACTATATTTGGGAGTCCTCCATAAAGGTCTTTTTTAGTTCAGTTACTTCTGTTGCTGGTACACTATTTTTTTTTCTGCTTTTGCATAATGTCTATGGCCATTTTTAATACAGTAGAAGGAACTACATTATTTCTACATTAGTGTTCATAAGGAATCATTTCTTAAGCTGAGATTCGTGGAGTGACTTTGCTAGTGAATGGCATTCGAGGCTCTGGTAATTCCTCTGGTGATGAACAAATGACTTGTATTTAACAAATTATACAGCTGGAGAAGTTGTAATAGTTACAGTCTTAACCGCCCACAGTGCCTTTTTTCTGGAGGCTGTCTGATGGCAGCTTTGTCAGAGGGAGCTCAGTGGTACTTACATCCCATTCCTAGGCCCTGCAATGTATCACCCTGTGGTCAAGAGAAAACTTCTGCTGCTCTCGGTGTACGTGAGCACAGTGGGATGGCTGGTGGCTGTCCTCTGAGATATCCCTGCTCTGAGGAAGGTAGTCTCTCACACAGGAGAGGCACAGACAGCGTAGGTCGGTGACCTCTTTTCCTAGGTTGGTTAGGAGTGCTACAAAACATTGGTCAGCACTGTTCAGGGCTTAATATGTTACTAACACAGCTGACTTATTTTTGTTCTTATAGCTGTTAAGTGGCAGCAGTTGCCACCATCGAGCAGTGTGCAGGGTTGCTGTCCCACCATGGCTGGTCTGCATTGCTGCCTGTGCTCCATTCCCTGCGCTCTGGGGTGGAGGTTTTTTGATTGCATAAGAGCTCAAAGTAACCTTTAGGAAAACTTTAGGGGTCTGCTGTGGCCGTGCTTCTCTCTTGCAGGAGAAAAAAAACCTGCTTCAGGCTATTCCTGCAGTGAATGGGAGTAGAAAGCAGTCCTGAGGATAGGCAGGGCTTCACCAGTTCCAGGAGGAACTGAAATTCGTGTGTAAAACTAGAGAGAACTTTCAGGTGTCTTGAAGACTAAGGAGAACTCATCAACATTATGCGTTTGCTGACGCTCTTTGGTACAACCAGAGAAAATGAACACCAAGGACAATACAAGGAGGGATGAAGTTGTTAGGGTTTTTTTATTTCCATGGAAGCAGCAGCATTAGGGCATCACATTTTTTTTTTAAGCCACTTCCAAAATATTCCCCAGTCAAACTTTTGTTCTATTGTTTTCCCTTTGAACAAAGAGGAAATCTGTCCTGTAGCATTACCATTTTTATTCTTAGGAGCTCCGATTAATTTGTTTTCATTTTTCAGACAGTAATAGAAAGGCCTTGGGTAAGAGATGGATTTTTTTTTTCTTATTTGCATGCAGTACAGCCACTCACTCAATAAAGCTATTCTCATGGAAATAGTAACATCATCTAAAACTTCTATTTTGAGGTTTCTTACTCAAGAGTTTGTTTCCTCTAAAGATGGATCTCTAATTAATGGCCAGTCCCTGACACGCTGATTTTGATTAGCAAATTGTATCCATCATTCTGGATAAGTCACCTGCTTGGTTAATGTCTATTATGTTATTAAGGAATCCAGTATTTTTAATTTTTTTATTAATAAATACATACCCCAGTAACACAGCTCATCACAGTTATTTGTGTTCCTGTGTATACAGCTTCAGCTATTTGTCAAGTTGATCCCTTTGTCATCAAGTGGCGTAGGAATTTTGGATGTGGAGTCAGTCTGCATATACTCCCTTACCCAAAAATAAGCAGCAGAAGCACTTGCTTATGCAGGGTTCCTGGCAAATGCCTGCTATCTACTCATGCAAAATAAACATATCATTTCCACAGACACTCCAGGTATGCAGCTTCTACCCTGTTTGAGATGCATGGCATTTTAATATGAAGAGAAGAGGCATAAATCAATCTTCACTTTTAGGAGCATGCCTCTCTTCCTGATAGATGCTTTTTAGGTGTGCTCAGTTTGACTGTGCAACAGGTTATATGCCACACTCTAAATAGGAATGTTTTGCACCAGAACACGGCACTAGACCAAAACTAATATATTTGAAAGGCAACCAGGAGGCTTGTTAGCATTAGACTGAGGGGATGGTCTGCTCTAAGAGGAAAGGAAGGAGAATGCCTGGATTGCATTTACAAACTGCAGAAGTCAACTATCTGTGTCAACATTTCAAACCTTGTTCTTTTTCAAAGGATTAAACTAGAGAAGAACAATGGCTCTTGGAAACTGATATGAGAATCATCAGCAGAACACGAGCTATTGTAATGTGCACAACTATAATTAACTTCAAAGGTAATGAATTCTATGCATCAGTTGGCAGCAGGACAGGAACTTTACCTTTTAGAATAAAATAGCACAGAGGTGGGCTTTCTAGTCACATTTCTAATGTGGTTGTAGCCACTTCCATTTCTCTGGGTTCCATAAGCCTTTCTTGTCTTCATATACTATTTTAATTGTCATTAAGCACATCTTGGGAAGCATTATTTTTCATAGAACTGCTACACATAGTTTGCTTTCCCCTTGCCCTTTTTATTTTCTATCCTCAGCACCAGGAATTTTTGCCACTTCCCTTTCACCAGTTGATTGCTGATTTATTATGTAAGTGTAATCAGGCACGAAAAAACTGGTAATTACCAGTAACCCCCTTCTTCCATTCTGAGCTGCTTCAATCTCAAGTATTCAGTACTGTGTCTTGTAGGTTTTCCAGAAGTATGCGTGCATGCGTATGTACACATTTTGTTATAGTTTTAAAATAAAATATGGCCACCCATATTTTAAATTGATATACTGCAAGTTGTATTTGAAAAGGACTTATGAAAAATCCTGTGAAAAAGAAACCTGTTTTTCTTGTTGTTGCTTTAGTCAGTCTGGTTATTTCTTCTGTCTAGTGAGATTTACAGATAACTTTTTTTCATACTCAATTAAAAAACTTTAGATTAGTTGAAGATTGCAGTTAAAACTTCTGAATTTCATACTTTTTCTTGTGATACAAATTTTGTCTTTAATGTGTCTTTTACGTTAGGAGTACTGTGATGGGTTGTTTTCTTCATGCTGAGTTTAATCTCTTTGGTAGTTAAAATTTTAGCACGTCACTGTTATGTTCCACGTTTTGAATATCAAAATTACTTCTTCATTAATTTCCCCGTGTTTCCAGCACATCTGTATTAGAGACAATAATGCAAATTCTACAGAAGAACTTCACTGACACATATGTAGAGTCATAAAATAACTCAAGTTGAAAGAGACCCGTAAGGATCATAAAATCCAACTCCCTGCTCCTCACAGGACTGCCTAAAAGTAAACCATCTAAGATCATCATTCAGACACCTCTTGAACTCTGGCAGGATTGGGGCTATGACCACTTTCCTGCAGAGCCTGTTCCAGTGATCCTCAGTGAAAAACCTTTCCAAATGTCCCATCTGAGCTTCTCCTGACACGGCTTCATCCCATTAGAATGTGTTTAGACAACTGAAGGACTATGCTGACAGCTTTAAACCTTTTGTCACTTTCCGATTGCCTTTCCACGCTTTCCTTATGCAGGGCCAAACTTTCGAGGTCTTTCTCCTGCAAATAAAAATCTCAGTTTTAAACTTACTTTTTAAATGCAGTCTTTCACCTGTTTCAATTATTTAAAATTCTGAAGTATCTGATATTGCTTATGTGTTTCATACTTTTTAAAATTAATTGAATAGAGAAGCTCTCAGCTTCAGGGATGTTTGGATTTCAGTGGAGAGTCCTTTATATATATATTTATATATATATATATATATATATATTTAGATGTCTTGTAAGAGTGTTCGAGCAGGCTTGACATCTCTCTTCCATTTAAGTACAGGTGTACTCTATACAGATATAAGAATAAGCCTGGTTTTTACAGACTAGTCAAAAGGTGTCCTTTATTATTTTTCTCATTTCTGTCTGCGTTGAATTGAAGTGTGCTTAATCTGAAATTAATTTCATGTCTCAAACTTGTTCTGTGTCCAGATTTAAAAAGAAAATTCTTCAAATTAAAAGGACATTATTTAAAAGATTTTTTTTTTTTAATGTAGTTTTCAAATGAAAGACAAATCAGGAGGAGACACATTCTTTAAAAGTGCACAGAGGGGTCAAGAGATCACCATGTCTTTGCTTGTCCTGCAGAGGTTAAGCCAGCTTCCTAACTTTTTCTGGGTGACATTTCAACAGTGACACTCAAGAAGCAAACCCTACTGTTTGAAGTGGCTTCTCAGGTTGCAAAAACTTACTGATCTAATCCAACAGCTGGCTGTCATCTAAACTGGTAATCCTGTTTACTCTACCATCCCAAACTGGCTATCTGGTCTTGTCTTCTCTCTTGCTTTGACTCTGCTACTTACTGGTCATCCAGCATGTTTTGCCAGCAAAACAGACAGTGATGGCTTTTATTCTTTCCTCGAAAACCAAACCAAAAATTATTTCTTGCCAATTTATTGAGGTTAAATGTCCAGGCACTGGCTCAGACAAATGCCTACGTCAGTGGTGAGGGTGCAGGGTAACGGCTGGCAGGTGAGTTGGTCTATCCCCCTTAGAACTGCAGCATTTCCTAGGACTTGAACTCAGAAGATTCTGTCTCACTTGGAAAGGGTGGATCTCTCCCAAAAGAGACCTTTAACATTTGTTAAATCCTCTTTTACCTACTCCTTGTCCTCCTGTTAGCTTGATCGACCAAACCTTACATTCTGATTTGCAGCACATCACTGAGATGGATACTGGTAACATTTCTGAATCAGCTACCATAATTCGAGAGCCCATCTCTAGCCAGATTTCTTCAGATGCAACTTGAGAGCTGCCCTCTTTGTGCCTTAATTATGCAGAATTCCTTGGGGCTTCAGCAGGAGTTTTGACTGTGCAAGTGATGCTGAATAAGATCTCTAGTTTACAGGACTAATTACCCTGTACTTTGATTTGGCTCAAAGAGTGCAATTACTGCAGGAGAAAGTAGTACTGGAAGAAACCATCTCAAGGCAAAATTAGTTTAATTAATATCTTTATAATTAAAGCGAGTGAATCTTTGCTCTGTTTCTTACTATGCTTTTTACACTATCCCAAGACAAAATTTCTATCCAAACTGGTGTGAAAAAGATGAAAAGAATCTGTGCTTTATGCTGCAACATTTGCCTCTGTGTTTTTCGTTCACAGCTGTTATCTGTAACTGCCAATGACTGTTGTCATGAGGCGCTTTTTTTTCTGTTAGATGTTGGCTTTCCCAGTAGACTTTTACTTTTGGTTTTCCCAGAAGGTTTCAGTGTCTTTTTTAGCATCACTAGCAATAAAAAGATCTCCCAGAAGGACAGATTTTACTTCCAGCTGGGTTCTACAAGTGACTTGAAAAGTCTTAATAACTCATGCAGAAAGTGGCTTATATTCCCAGGGAATTACTTAAATTACTCCTTTTCTTACTTCAACTCTGAGTTCAAAGGGGATTCATACGACACCCACACCACAAATTCTGTCTTTAATTCAGAGGCCAAAATGACATCAAACAGGAATGAAAAGCCCCTCTGCTGTCCTCGCCAGCTGCGCAGTGAGCTTTTAGCCCAGGGGAACTGTGATACCCAAAAACCATCCAAGAGGCCACTTGTTCAGCAGCTCTTTCAGCTGCCTGCAGGAGCAGCCTGCAGAGCAGTGCTGCTGGATGCTGGAGAAGTCCCATTATGATGAATTATGCATGATAGTGGTACCTGCTGCTCCCATATCCAATGCACTTTGAATTCAGCTCGAGTTTATTTGAGGGACTCAGTAACTCCTGCGAACTGCAATTTCATAAATTATTACTAATTAAAAATAGCTTAATGTTCAGTGGTGCTTAGAACCACAATTCCCATCAAAGCTGGCGAGTGTGCTTACAGCATTAAGTAGGTCTTCCAGCAAACCTTGTGGATCAGGTACCAGATTCGGATTTAATTCCTGTATGTTTTTTGCCTTTGTGAGTAGGCATGCTGGTGTAAGAAACGTATTTTGTTTTCAATTCTTTTGTGACTGTTTTAAAAGTATTAAATGTGCTATCTTTTTATGTGGTTAGTAAGTGCTCTTTTCCTCCTCATTTCAAGTAAGGGAAAATTGATCCAAGTAGCTCCTATAAAGGACTCATGTTGGAGTAACTGTGGAAAAAGTGTCCTTATTGCACTTCATGAGATAAATGTTGGAAACTGAAGAAGCTAACAAAGCTAGTGATCTTTACATTTAGAATTTTCAAGAATAGGATCTCTACCAAATACTTATTTTTCCTCTTTTTCCTTCTTAAAAAAACTGCAAGCCGTAAATTCTAATCCATTTCCTTACCCCTTCAGTTCTCCCCCTAGATAGCAATGATTGATTTTGTCTTTTTGGACTTTTTCCTCTCAAAACTCAGGGCAGGAGGAGATCCTTTGTGGATCATGTCTTCCTCTTTTTAGTCTTAGCAGAGTGGCCTTTTGCCCCATGTTTTGATACAGATCTCTTACAATAGAAAAATTGTGATTTTGACACATGGAGTATCTAGATACCTAATAAGTTATACTAATTTTACTGGTTTGATTCAATTTAGATAAAAAACTATGCTCCTCGAAGAAAATAAAATGTGATGTGCTGCCTAGTGCAACTGACTTCTGCAAAATTTGGAACACAAACACGGAAAATTCGAATTTTCCTTTGCTTATTTTTCTTTTACTCTGTCTGTCCAACCTATTGCTGTTGAATAGTGGATGAAATAGAAGTGATGGCCATGATGTGTCAGTGGTTGATATGTTAAATGCTATTTTAAAGACTGATCAGCTCCACATTGTTTTTCTGGTCAGTTGTTCCTGTCATTCAAATTATGATTACAGTAGATGTTAAAACAATCCCCCTGATACTGCAGCTCCCTTGATATATTTAACTTGATTTATTGTGGTTCATTGTCAGGATGCTTCAAGGGACAATTGCAGCTCCCCTTAGCATTTTAAACAACGTGAAAATGTATTCATTGTCTTCAACGAATTCAACTAGAATTTCCAGCTCTATTGCAGTTAGTTATTGAGGGATACTCTGAAAATTTGTTTTAAATACTCCTTTCTCTTGAGCCTGATGAAAAGCTAATGGATCTTCACCAGCAGGACCAAACACAAGGATTTATCTTTCCAGGTTTGATTTGGTTTGGTTTTTTCCGTCTCAAGTCCGTGTGTTTCGGCGTAACATGGGAGAGGCAAAGCAGCATAGAAGAGTCAGTCTCTGTGCTTCTGCATTGCTGGCAGTGCAAGGGCAGGCACTGGCTGGCTGGCTGAGGGGTGCTGCTGCTATTTTACCTCATTCCTCAAGGCTTCTTATCTCCCAGGTACCATAAGGAAAATTAAACACTTCTAAGATTTTTTTTTTTTTTGTCCAAGTGTCAATGCATTTCCCTTTTCAAAATAGAAAGCATGGAACTCTTGGTTTAGGAAAAAGTAGATTGGTCTGTGGTAAGGGGTTGTTTGGTAGGATATGGAGTACTTCATCTCACGTTTTCTCTCTGCTCAATTTGATTCAAAATACTTTTGCATCCTGAATCACTCCCTGAGACAGAACTCAGACACTTGAACCTGAGCTTCCCACTTCTTAGCCTATGATATTTGCCTGAGTTTGCTTTGCTTGTTCCTAAAAAATAATTTCACTGAAAGCATTCTTGAAATGGAAGTGTCTGCATGAAACATGTTGAGTTTGATGAGTTAGCACATATTTAACAGACTGTACAGATCAATCTTAGTGCCTAAAGTTGCCAGGAGAGAGAAAATGCATAAAAATAGTTGCAGACTACAATGGAGTGAATGCTGAACAGGGATTTTTGCAGACAGTGAGGGAAGTGCTGTTTATATTGAGCCAACTTATGCTTTGTTAATTCAGTTACTGGCAACTTGTCTGGGATTTGAGTCTCTCCATTTTGACTCATGAAAACTTAATTTTGCATGACAAAAATGCAGAATGATGAGTATGTGTTTCCAATTTCGAGAAGGCTGTTAAGGAGGATCCAGTCCTGTGCTAATGGAAGTCCTGCTGCTACTGTTGTGTAGTGGGAAAAGCAAGACTTGAAGGGTTGCACAGATAAGTGCTCCACTTAGCATTACATAGGGGATACAATTTCAGCTAATGTGCCAGGCTCATTTCCTGCCAATTCCCACTTCTGTTCTTGGTTTGTTCTCCCATTTCCCCTCTTGGTATAAAAGGGAAGTCTTCAGAGACTTTTATTGCTAGGGACTATGGTCTAAGCCAACTCCTTGGCCTTTCTTGCTCTTGGTTACCTTCTGCTGGTACTGGCATACATGAACTAGGAAATAGGCTTATTCTATTACCTCATAAAGATTACTGGGGTCCCTGGAGTCCTTTCCGTTAAGGAATGGGGAAGACAGTAATATTGCAGCATTCCCAAAATTTAATACTTTTTGCTGAACTGGTGGGGTTTGTCTTCTTTAATACAGTCAAACCCTGTTATGAGTTGGTGTACTTTTGAGGACTTTTCCTAAGCTTATTTCTGAATTTCTATCTATTGGGCCAACTTCTATAAAATTGAGACTTTCAAAATCAGGTAATTACTATGCAAAACAGAGCTCTGTCATAGAATATGTCTCTGTTGTAAATGGTGTACTGGTAGAAAAAAGGGGAAATTTGTGTAATGTGGCCCTTACATGTTTTAGAAGAGCACTGTATATGTTTATTTGAGCCAATAATGTTTAAATAAATTTTAACTGCATGCAGCAAAATCCTGTAAAAAATAACAGCAACAACAAGATTGGATGCTAAACTGTGGGAGAACAGCTTGAGGGATTGTACTCTCTGAGGGCTGTTCTGGAATTCCAGTTTTGAATGTCATAGTTTTATTTTTAAATTTGGGACTGTACGTGGAACCTCCAGGACTTTCACCTTTTCACTTCTCAGCTACCATGATTGTTTTCCCATGTTTTGTTAACCTTTTTGGTGTCATTGGCTTGCCCACTCACTGCTGCAGAGCTCATCAAGCAGTCTGCTCGGCCAACACTCTGCAGTGTTCGTTCCTCCAGCGTGGCTTTCCCCCTTTGCACTGGCCAGCGTGCAGTGGATTGCTAGCAATCCCTTCCCTTCTACTGCTGGTTCTGTGGTTATGCCCACCTTGGGCTTCGTTCGTTGTTTTTGTCACAAACAATGCTGCAACTTCTGTGAAATGGTTAGAAACTTCTCAGAAGTGTGTAAGAAATGAGAAATCATTAACTTGATGCTGTTTTCTGCTGGCTTCTATTGCACTTGCTGTTCTGATTTCCCTGGCCATCACTGTTTCTATTTTACTTACGTAAGTTCCAAGTTTTTACTTTTTACGAAGTTCATCATTTTCTCAAGCACTTCTTAGAACAATACTCCTGAACATCTACACCATCAAAATGTGATCATGCATGTGTCCACTAATGCCTAGTGGATACAAGCTTTGTGAATCATTTCAGGCACTCAGTTAAAATAAAAATACATAGTGCAGTCATCTGCACTTCAAAATCCTCGACAGGAGACGTACTCTGGTCCTATTTGTGTTGGTGTGAATCCAGAATCCCTTTATATCCATTAGTGGCTTTAATATAGATTAACCTTGTTTTTAAATGGAATCAGGATTGAGCCAGTTGCAAGTCGGCTTTACATCTTAAATGGTGCTACTAGATTAGTTGGCATTTCGCAAGTGCTCCGTTTCCTCAGGTGGGAGCACTGGCCATATTTGTGTTATGGACTTCAAAACTGATGGTGTACTGCATTACTTTAGGTTGCAGCAGGCTGATCCTGCCTTTGGAACTATGATGCCATCTTACATACCTTGTGAAGTTGCATTTTTAGCCCATTCTCTAAATTTTGCTCCCAGCTGTGCTCAGATAGCAACGTTGAGGAGTAACTTGTAACAGTATTTAGATCCGTTCTTGAGACAATAATGGGTATAATCTGGAGCAGAACCTGAGATGTACTGTCCTATTACTAAGACAGAGAAACTTATCTTAATAAATGCCATTTGAATATTTAACAAATTATCTGTAAGCTTCCTAACGTATGATGGTTTTTACTTTGCATGTGTAAACAATAAAATAATAATTATTTAAAAATCTGTTCAGATTTGAAAGGTTAACTATTAGCCATTAACTATAGGGAGGATTACTAAAAATCTCACTCCTGATTGAGAGAGCACATTATTAGATGAAGCTAATGTTTCTAATGGCTTTAGTCCCTATCTAGTATCAGTGAATGAAACAAAGGGCTGCTTTTCTAGTTCTGCTCATGTTATATGGCTCCCTAAAGTACACAAACGTGCTGCTGTAAAGTCAAGATAAATTAAAATGGAGACTTGGTTAGTAGTGATTATGTTATTTGATCTTGGGGGAGGGGGATCCTGGTAATCTGTTTCCCCGTGGTTTGCAGGAAACGGCCTAAATCTAGGTGGGGACAAGGAAAGAAAGGAGTTCCTGGGAGACAGGGCTGCTTCTGTGAGCAGATTATCAGGATGGGTAGTTACAAGTACTCTTACATAAACTGGAGTGAGAATAGTCCATCTTTTCAGTCAGGTGTGCATTATTCTGAATATGCTCCTCAGTGGATTTGACCCTCTGTAGCCATTTCAATTAAAAACTGCTGTGCTAGCTTTTGATGTAAGGCTAGTGAAGGTTCTAGAGAGGGAGTGAGGATGAGTGCAGCCGGCGTTCATCCCACAAGATGCAGGAGTGGATAGGTATTCTTGAGCTCCACCTACAGTCAAATCGATGCTGTGCCTAAGCACGTGTAGGTTTATGCGGGCACCATGCCCACAGCTAAAATCGCTTGCATATTTTCCCAGCATGGTTATGTTAGAGCGGTGCTCTGGGGTCTGCTGTTCCCTGTTTCTCAGCGTAGTCTTCAGCGTTGTGCTGATAACTTTATAATGCTGGCAGTGTTGCTGCTGGCATGTTCAAGTCTACCTCGGCTATCTGCATCTGACTTTCTGTTACACGAAGATGTGCCCAGCTCTGACTGGCTTGTACTGAGAGCAGGTGCATTTTGAGAAGCTGTGTTGGACAGATCACTTAATTTTTTCCCCTGCCTTTCTTGTGTGCGAGTTGAAAATAATAGTTTTGAAATTGCTTTGAAAATTTAGGCACAAAGGTTGCTACATAATATGGTATCGGCACATTTAAAAGGAATAGTTTACATGGTGGAGGGGGGGCAGATAGAAGTCTCATGTCCAGCTGAACTGTATCCAACCAGAATGATGAGCCTCTGTATTTAGAGGAACTATCATTTGGGAAGGACACTGCTTCTCTTTTTAAATTGCATGGTGTTCTTAGACATAGTCTTAAAGGCTCATAATGCAGTCAGGCTTTAAATTTCTGTCAGTTATCTTCTTCCCTCTACATGCTTTTGAATAAGTTTCCTTTCTCTTCTCCATTCCCAGCACATACATGTATACCTAGCAATAGTCAGACAAGACTAAAAGGAAATAAAATTTAAGTTTTTGCCACTGTCTTCTTCTCGGGCTGGTATAAAGAGCATCCAGGACATATTTTATGCCCTCTGCTACTGCGTACCATACTGAGATTAGTAAGAGTTATCTTCTTGGTATGGGTTCCCTGAGACCGCTTGAAAAAGGGTGGATTGGTGATTCCTTCTCCTCAATGTCACTAGAAGATATTGCTCCTCAAAGTGATAGACGAAGGGTGGGAGACAAGAGGGGTTATCCAAGGGGTTGTTTGCTCACTGACTGCATCAGCTGCTGTCCTATCATCTGCTTCATCTGAGCAGATGTTGGATTACTATTCTAGGACTTCTGAGGATTGTCACCTTCTTTTCCTGCCTTCTCTCTCACCCTCCCACAATACAGTGCTTTACACCTCACCCTTGTCTTTTGCCTGCCCTGGTGTTTAAGGATTAAGCTGAGCAACATGACTCCAGAATAGAGAATCTGAAGGTTCAGCTTGCATTGTTGGGATCTTCTGTTATAGATGCTGGAAATACCACAGTTTTGACTTTTTCATTTTTTTTTCATTTTTGTTTAGTTGCTCTAAAACATATGCTTAAAATAGACTGCTATCTCCAAGACTCGTTCTCTGTTAATCAGCAGCAAACAAAGTAAGCCAATGTGGACCATGTGTGTAGAGAAAAATCAAATGGATGAAGACATAATCAGAGCTATTCTTCTACTCAGAGTAAATATTAACAACAGTGTTTTATGATAAACTATAATTGAGGACATTAACTTACTGGGGAAAATAATCTTCCTTTATAAACAGGCACATGTTGCTGTTGCATCAGATGCTGACAGAAGCAATATTATCTAGTTTTCAGTAAGTCTGCCTACATGAGTGTCTGTCTATAAAAGGGGGTTTTATGATGCAAAAGAATATTTTTGTGGAAGTGTTCCTGATTCCAATTTGATTTTCCCACTTGCTTTCTCTTCTTACGGAGTTAAATATGTTTCATTTCTATTCGCATTTTTGCAGCTACAAGAATAGCCTATATACATATTTATCTGTACCCATGCATATTTAGCTAGATGTGCTTTGCCAATTGCAATACTATCAGAAGCTTTTATGCAAAGGTAAGCCTCATTTTTGGTCCAAATTTATATTTAGATTATTCTGTCTTTTATTCTTGTATGTCTGAATCTGTGTAATTCTGTTGGCGTCAGTGGCAATGCATATCAGATTCACAGTTGAAATAGAGACAAAGGCTATGCACCTTGATCTGTTTTACTGTTGTGTTATATTTGTAATAGAGAAAAGAACTTTTGTCCAGATTATAGCAGCAAAAATAGAAATGTTAATTTCATTTAAAAAAAAAAACAAACCTCCCACCCCCAAGAAAACCTACACTGTTCATTGTCAGCAATGGAAGAAGGCAGGATTAGAAAGTATTGGTTGCATTTAGGATTATACAGAAAAAAAATTGTCTGTGTGATTTTGGAGACTTTTTGTTTGTCTGTTTGTCTGCTTGTTTGTTTTCCATTGGAACTTGCTTTATACATGGAAATTAAATTGTTTGATACAGCAGCAACAAAAGCGGGAACTGATCACTGTGAATTCATGTACTATCAGAAAGAAAACAAACAGAAAAACATATGCAGCAGATTAATGCAAAGGTGGAAATGGGCGAGGTCCTTGTTCCATAAAAGAAATCCCAGATATCTTCAATTTTATTTTGGCTGTGGTGATTCATGTCTCTTCAGAAGTTTCTCAACAGCAGCAACTGTTGTATGCTGTCTTTGAAACCCACATGCTCCCACTGAAGCAGGATTTGAATCAGCACGGAATTTGGCTTATCAGACTGTGTCTGGGAAGCCAGCAGTTTTTGTCATGCCAGATTGCATCTGGATTAAAAACTGAGTAAAAATGTAGTGACACATTGTGAAAAGAAAAAGACAAGCTTTATTAGTTTCAGCGGAATCTCATAATCAGATAAATGTTTCATACTTTGGATATAATAGTTGTTTAAGCAGTAATTTTATTCATTAAATATGTGCTTTAAAGTTGATGTTGCTGGAGATGTTTCAAGTATTAGAGATGTGCACATAAGTCACTTTTTGTATTTAGAGATCTTCTGATCCTCATAAGAATTTCATGCTTTTTGATGTGTTTATATGAAAATCAGGATGGAAGAACAGACTATTTTGTCTAGAAGTCACAAACACAAAATAGTTTTGTTTGTGATCATGTCTTAAGACATTGATGCAACATCCTAGAGCAGTATGATTTTAATTGAGCAGTGGCTTTTTTGTCTCACCCTGAAGAAAAACTGAATGTTCTTTAAGCATACATTAGTAGTCTGGACGGAAAATCAGAAAATAAAAGTTCATATCTTTATTTAGGAGGTTAAATTGGCTGAAATTGATTCTCTTTCCTAAAAGGAGTCTGATCAGCAGTCCTGTACCTCTTTCTCACCCAGGACAGAGAGCACTTTGGTGGCTGCAAATTGAATGATAACCTAGGAGAAACTGTATGATTGCCAACACCCTCTCCTGAACATTTGTCAAAAGCATAGCTGTTGAAATTAGCTATTTCTAGCTAATCATAACTAGATTATAAGGAATGTCAGTTTGATGGAGGTGAGGAAAGAAAGGGGCAGGAATGGGACTGTCAGAGTTAATTCTGCGAAATGACATCTGGCAAAAAAGCAATTAGGGTTATTTGGACAGCTTGCCCAGAACAGCATATTTCTCACCTTTGTCATTCATAGAAGGAGTAGCTGCCTGTACTAGATACGTTTTTGTGTAAGGCTGCAAAAAATATAGGTCGTGTTTAAGCAAGCTGTTGTAAAGTTTAAAATTAAAAGGGTGATGCTAATATAGCAAGTACTAGGATTGCTAGTGAGTTGGGTTGCTCACTACAGTACTAGGATTTTTTTTTTTTTAAAGTGGCATATCAATCTGTATTTTGTGTTAAAACACAGTACAAGGCCAGTAAAATCTAGTTTTATCACTGCCTGTGTGATTTGACTCTGAGAAAAGCATGTCAGCTTTGCAAGAGTCTTGCAGATATGAGAAAAGATAGAGAAGGAAAAAAATATAAACTCACAGTAATCTGAAATCTCAGCAGTTTGCCCCAGTTTTATAATAAAACAAAATGGAATGAAATTATCAGCTGTCACACCACCGGAGTTAATATGTTACTGGCTGATGACAGTGATCGTGATGTTTAAAAATGCCTATATAAGGCACCCCTAGGATTAATTAGCATATAAAATTATGAAAATTCATTTCTGTAAATATTGCTGGGAAATGCAGAGGAAAATATTGGCTTCTGCATGGGCTTTTGGAAAGGACTGGCTGATAGAGGTGGAATAACAGCTCACACGGCATAGAATGGTTGGGCCAATGGAGGAAGATCTCCCTTGGTTTCCTCGGCACCAACCAATTCCTGAACATAGCTGGCCTACCCATGTGCGTGTAGGTTCCTTCACAAGTTAAAGGATTTGGTCTGCTATTTTCCTGTAGCTCTGAAGCTCTTCTGAGGCTTTCTGTAAATGACAGTAAGGTTCGTCAGGCTCTTACTCAATTTTTCAGGAATATGAAGACTATTGGGATGCACCGGGTTCTATATTTGTCTCCCACTAACATTAGCTGTAATGACAGACAAGGCAAACAGAGGTCATCATCTAACACTAGCACAGTTACAGGTTTCGGGATTTTTGTTCTTGGCTTTTTTTTCAGATATGTTTAGCATGCCCCATCCTTTTTTCCTTTGCAGTAGGGGTAGATTTTCCTTCTACTTTCCCAGTAACCAGATGGTACTGCAGTCACAGAGCATGCAGGCTCACATGGAGTTAAATGGTTTCCTCCATTTCAGATTTTATGCCGACCAGATTTAAATTCAACAGTGTTTGTTTAGGATTCTGTACTCAGCACTTTGTATTAAATGAGAAGAAGCCCTGCATTTAAATTATTCAGTCTTTAGGACTGATGAAAATTGTCAATCACCTTCTAGCATATTTAACTTATCCTAAAGGATGCTTACAGGTGCAAAAATTCACATCCAGTTGCATTTATATATCCTTGGGGTTATTTTGTCAGTGAGTGACTCTGTCCCCCTCGCCTTCTGATGTATTCTTGTTGCCCTACAGATGGTGGGTAGAAATCAGGTTTTGAGTATAAAAATAATAAATTCCATTTTCCTCAAATTGGCAAGACTGACAGAGAAACAAATAACATGGAAACACTGAATATTCCATAACATTAAATAACAATGACTGCCATGTCCTGCCTAAAGTAGGAGAAATGCCACTACGGCAGGTTATTTGCTTGGCTCTAACTGCACAGTCAGTAAGTATTATAATTATTTCTGATATTTACATGCTGTCTAGGCATCAGGAAAAGAGATGGCGTTAACTATGAAGTGAAAACAGGGCTGAAGTAAAGGGGGGACGGGACATGCAAACTGGGAGGGTGTGTGTGACAGACCTGAACCAGACAACCACTTTTCCTGTCCCACAGTGCCAAAATGCTTCCACTCCACATCAGGATCATAATGCTTCATTTGAATAAATAAATAAATAAAATAAATAAATAAATAAATAAATAGTTGGCAGGGTCCTTCCAGGACCAGCCTTTTCAGAAACCACGCTGGGGTGCAAGGCCCTGGGCTGCTTGGAGTGGGAGAGAGGCGTAAGGTTGGCTGCCTGTGACAGCATGTCCCGAGTGTCCAGTCATCATGGGTGCAGAGGATGACATGGGGGTGCGGATGGGGTTGGCGGGGACAAGGTCGCATGAGGCCCCAGGTCGGCACCTCCTGGGTGCCCAGGGTGCAAGGAGAATCATGGAAGGTGTAGGCTGCCAGGTGAAATGTCTCCTCACGGAGGAGCTGGAGGCAGTGCTGCCCCTGAAACAGGATGGCTGTGGGGGGCTAACAGGCACTGCATTTGCTGGTTTGGGGCTTGGTGTTAGTAGGCAGTTCTTCCCGACATGGATGTGGCTTCATTAGGAAAATCCCAGCCTGCTCTGCTATTTGAGAAAAAGTTGGTCAGGGCAGCTGTGTTCTCCCTGCTGAAAGAAGCCCTATGGGCATGGTAAGCAAACCCCACAGTGCAAGAGGTTTGTGCTCTTGAGCTTGTTCTGGATTTCTGACTACTTCAAACAAAAGAGACAGTCCCAGGGAACTGGCTGGTAGGCTGAAATTCACGTTCATTCACTGCACCTTTGCCCTTCTGCAGATGAAGATCATCAATCAAAAGAAAACAGTTGTCTTTATGCTGCATCCCAGTCTTGAAACAAGATGAAAGCCTGTTGGTGATCTCCATATGGTAACAGCCTTTAGTAAAAAGATGCTTCAAAGAAGAGTGGTTGAAGCATCACCATTGCAAAGTGGTTATTGAGCCAACACTTTGAAACTCTTTAAAACCATCCGAGGGAAACTGCCACATCCACTGCCCCTCAGAGCGGACAATGACTTCATACAGCTTCATGCAGGAGTGTTTTTACTGAGCTTGTGGTTACTTTGTCCTTCCATGGTGATATAACTTTTTGTGAGAACCTCCCTACGGACTTTAAAAATACCCAAACAGAATAATGAGGAGGTAGAAATACCAGCCTCTGACCAGACCTGCATGCATGTGCTTCCAGAAGGACAGTATAGACAACATGTTTTATTTCGTCATATTTAGAAACTTTCCCTAGTGCTACTGAGAGAGGGCCTCAAATTCAAAGCTATGCTTTTTTTTACTACATTCTGCTGGTCTCTGTACTCTCTTTCTTTTTTCCTTCTACTGAATCCGGATATTGGTTTTTTTTGAAATATCATTTTCTCCCTGAGTCAGCAGTTGTCTGTATGATAAATCTGTGGGACAGGAGAGGGGACAGGCTCTTTATCTGGCAAAAATTTAATGAGGTATGTGTTTCTTTCAGCTCTTAGTGGGAATAAAACTCTCTTTGTAAAAACCTCTGAGAAATTTATCCAACTGAGGGTTGTCGGATTTACGTGGGCTTTTTTATTCATTTGCTAGCTTAAAAAAGGAAAATCAGGCCTAGCAGTCAGGTGCACCCTGTAGGTGTGTGATACACCCTAGAGGACTATGAAGCTGATGAATAGTTAGCTTCCTATAATTCCAAATATCCATGATATATAATAATACTATTTTTTTAATGCTTTCAGAAATTCACATGTAAAGCAGCTCTGCAAAATCAAAGAATCCACACTAAAAAGCATCAAAACACTTTCTTTAAACCTCTCTTTTTCTTGCTTATTAATAGTTGGGAGTAATTACTTTTATTTTATATAACGATTTATGATGTTTCCAAATGAAGGAAGATTATAAGTACATAATCTGATTGTAAGATGTTGGCTTCCTCATCAATGTTCAGTCCTAAAGTAATTTTTGGATAATTTTGAAGTGTATCAGGTAAAAATAAAGAAAGAAATATGGATTAAATCTTTAAATTAGCATGATGTCTTGGGGGGAATAGCTGGCTAATGAAATTCAACAGCAGCATGTCAAACAATCATTTATTGGAGCTACAGGTGGCCAGCTGTCAGATGAGTCTCCACTGAAATACTTTCCCATTTCTGAAGATCTTTCCTTTTGTTGCTGCTTTACTCATTTGAGGTGAGGGGATCATGCTGTCGTTTTCATCACTGAAACTTGTACTTGTAAGTTTGGAATTTTCCTAGGAATCATAAAAGGAATAAATCCTTGAGGTTTGCCTACAGCCTGAAACCCTCACTTCTGATAATCTGCCTGTCATTTGCGACTAGGGAGATGTTAATATGAAAGGCAGGTTTTTTAAAGGGCTTGGGAAAGAGAATAAATTCCCATCACTTTTCTACCTGCTGTGTGCAGTCACCAAACAACTCTGAAGATACCTACACTGTTTAAAATCAGTTTGTGACTTTTCTGTGGCTTTGGAGGACTGCCCAAACCACATAAATGGGTAAGCTGCCACACAAGCCATCTTATCAACTGTGTATTTCATAGTTAAATCTACTACCATCCTCATTCCCTACTGTTATATGTCCCTATCTAGGCCTTGGTACTTATATACATTCCCTTAATTTCGTGGTCTCTCTTTCCAACACAACTATATGCACTCCCACTTTCTACCTTTTTTGCAGTGTAGCAGTGTTAACACTGACTCTTAACACTCAAACAGTGATACCTATCCACTGGATTTACAATTCAAATTACCACATTTTAGGAATTGGATTTTTTCATCTCATCGCATTGTCTATACCTGCTTACTTCTCTTCTGAGGCTTCATTGTATTATCCAGATTGGCCTCAGCATAAACATGTATTCTGGGGCAAGGTCAGAAGAACCAGATCTGAGAGAAAGCAATGCACTGTTGTAAGTTAAAGCCTAAGATGGAGGGTGAAAGGTGCTGCACTGACTCCCATGAGGCCTGAAGAAACAGTGGTGTCTTGGGGAAGATATTTGTATGTTTGCAGGCTGTTTCAGTATTAGAGCTGGGATGTCAGGATAATGGGCTGTGTAACTAAAAGGGTCCGAATGCTCAACCGGGGTCCTTGCAGCAGTTCACTAGGTCTCTCCTGGAAGTGGTAGAGCTTTACCCTCTTGTTAGCCCTGATTACCTGCTAAACATAGAGATACAAGTTTCTCCTCATCCCTGTACTTATCAGCTTCATCATCACCACAAGGCAGAAAACGGTCTTTTCATTTTTTAAGAAGGTCCTAAACAAAATATATCACTGACACATGGTCAACTTTCAGAACTGGATCAGAGTGAACAAACAACTTTTCTATGTCCTTGATTGTCTTGCAGTCAGTTCTGATGGGAAATAGGAACAGGATGCTTGGTCTGCATGAAAACTGAGAAACCACACATAGAAGCTGTGGGCATTTCTCTGCTCAGCACATACTTGTCTTACTGCTCAGCTGCAGGCAAAAAATGTCTTTGGGAAAAGAAGCACATAAAAAGATATTCCAGCTGTCTCTGCACAATCCAGCTCCATGGAGGAATATCAGCTAGGGCAGGCTGGGGCTGTCATCTAGTGACAGCAGTGTTATTCCCTGTAAAGTAGCTGGGGTTTGCTGGCAGAGCTCTGCTGCTCACGCTGAGCTTTGCTGCAGTGGTGGTTTGGATACTGGTACCTGACTTAGCTTAAGTGTGTCCACAGACTTTGGTTGCTCTTTTGGGATATAATCAAACCACACTTATATGTTTGTGTGTGTCTTTGCATATGTGTGAGAGCAATTTGCTGCAGCAAATTACAAGTGGACTAATAATAAGGGCTGCTATCATCTCAGGATGTAGTCAAACTTTTCTGGATTTGTCTCAGAGGTATTCTGTCCATCTCTGTTCAGGGATTCATTAATTATGGTAAGGGATATTTATGGAGCTTTGATTATGCATTGTTACACACAGGAGTGAATGATATTTTCAAGACTGAAGAATCAAGTTGAACTGAATATTGCCACTTGTAAGAGTGTTAATCTCCTGCAACTCAGTCATGCTGGGATGATTCAACTCTAGTTGTTGCTGCTTAGCTGACTACAAGATGATACTGTAATACCATATCATTAATTACTACTACAATAACTCAGGAAGAGCATGGCTAAAATATTTATTTCTTACCGTTTCCTGTTTTCTTACCTCTGAAAAATAGTGTTTCACAAGGCATTTAGGAACAATTTACGCCCACTGTCCTTCAGATTGGTTTTGTTCTGTTTGCTCAAACACCCCAGTTTGTACTTGTGTTTTTTGAACCAGGGTAACTTACAAATGTATCTGCTGTTTTCATTCACTCTTGTTAAGAAATGGAAAACCTGTGACAAAAGGTGTGACTTCTGTGGGAAATGTACTTAGTGCCTTGTATGCATCCAAACAGACTTGAAAAATTTTGGCTTCTACAGTAGAGATGTAGCCATGAAACTTGAAACAACAAAATAATCATCTCTTTAATTTTATTTGCTTGGAGTATTTTTATTTCTACACTGAGAGCAAAAATATACGTGACTGGAGAGTAGCATAGTTTAAAAGCACATAAATGTTTCTATTTCCTTCAGAATAATATAGAGATAGTTATGTTCCTGATGAGAAGTGCTTGCAGCATTGAGGCCCTTTTTGATTCTCAGCCCACCCCAGCAGAGGGGAGGCTGGAGGTACACAAGGAACTGGGAGGGGACACAGCTGAGACAGGTGACCCCAACTGACCCAAGGGACATTCCATACATACAGCATCATGCTCCAGCCTGTAGGGCCTGGGGGAGAATATGGAAGGAGGGAATGTTCAGAGTGATAGCATTTTTCTTCTCAAGTCACCTTTGGGTATGATGGAGTCCAGCTCTCCTGTGGATGGAACCTGGCTTCCCATGGGAAGTGGTGAATGAATTCCTTGTTTTGCTTTCCCTATTAAGCTGTCTTTATTTCAAGCCACCAGTTGTCTCACTTTTACTCTTCCAATTCTCTCCTCCATCCCACCCAGGGGAAATGAATGAGTGACTGCAAAGGGCTTGGTTGCTGTCTGGAGTTAAGCCATAATAGCTCCCATCCTGCCTTTATGTGGTTGGAGCTACAGAGCAAGGCTGACAGACAAGTACAAGTGCAAAATGGATTGTGGCAGGGTGATTTCTTTGGAAATATTCTACTTTGCTTGGACCAGGGTAAAAGAACATTGCCCAGTCAAACCTAGTGTTGGTGATGACTGTGACTGCACTGCAGTGGAAAGCTCTTCCACCAGAATGCATAAATTTTCACTTTGTTGCTGCATTTAATTTCAAGTTTTGGTTCTATCACATAGAATAATCAATGGGACAACTTGACTCATTATTGAAATGTTCAAATGGCTTAAAAGGTTTGGGGCTGAAGTCATTTGGAAAAGTATCCAGTATTTTGCTTGCCATGTCTTGAAGAATTTTTTGTCTATATGGTGGATTTTTTCTCATTTAATAGGAATCACAAGAAAATACAAATTAGTCATAACTTAAACTTCTCTCAATAGTAATTTGAATTTACATGGGATCGGGGAAGCTTTTGTGTGTCTATTTTTTTTTTTTTTTTCTGAAGTACAAAATATTTAAATCAAGAACTTGGGAAAAATGAGCAGATTTCAGATGGACTGGAAAACATGGAAAAACAATAACATTTTTTCAACAAGAACAGTAAAGCTACATAACCAAAGGACAACAGACATTTATTGGCTTGAGGTAGAACTATATAGATGCCCAGTGGTGATTTTTAAGCACCTAAAACAGGATACCCACAACAGATTTTACTATGCATGTTCACATAGTGTTCGTTCTGATGACTCCTGTTCAAATTAACATCTTATTTTTGTTTGTTTGCTTGTTTGTTTTGGGTTTGGTTTTTTTGGGGGTTTTTTTTTGGGTTTTTGTTTAATGAATAATCTATTACTCTGGAGTTCTCTTTAGCAACACAGAACATGAGCTATGGTTTGTTGAGTAATCCCTGCAAACTCAGACCTTTCCCAGTAGCATCACACGTTATTTGATTTACCTTCAGCTATGCATGTCTTTGAAGTTTTCATAGAAACCTGCCAGAAATTGTTTACAAGATAAAGAACTGCATTTTTTCAACATGTCCCATCTCCATGCATTATTTACAGTTAGATCTTCATGTTTGGGCTGAGAGACCCTGTCTTAAAGTTTATGGAATGTGATTTGACAACAAAAGTCTACAACTTTGTATCCCAAAAAATGTGAGCACTCTGAGGTTAAATAAAGTGTTGAAATCCCCCCAGAATACTGCCAAAAAGCACTGAAATGGCTTGATGTTCCAAATTTGGGTCTTATCATCGTGCTCTCATTGCTCTGCAGCAATGGTGGGTAAGGACCTTACTAGTAACTGACTTGGGATTTATTCACAAGAGAAAATCTTCAAATTTGTTTTGGGGTAAAAAAAGAGTTTGTAAAACACTAATTAAAATCAAATACTTTTAACCTATGCAAAGTCTTTCTAATATCCATTTTGTAGCTAAAATTGCACCAAAAAGAATAGTATTTTTGTCACCAAGGCTATTCTAACTGAGGTTTTCACCTACAATTTTCAAAATGCATAAGCTCAAAACCCACCTAATTTTCGCAAACATGTCTGTGATGCCTGAAAATGATTGTGAAACTTTCTGTTTTAGGAGATATTTTATTGGCTTTATGACTTGCTAGTGCATCTATGTAGTTCTTCTGAGAGAATTTATAGAGTTGTAGACCTCAGTCTTGGAAAGATTCCTGATTTTTCTTTTCTTTTTCTATACTAACCAATGCAAATGTAAGCTAGAGGATAGATATGACAGAGGAAGAGACTGAACTAATTTAAATAAAGTTAATGATATTTTTATGGCACCATAAATACTAATAGTAATCATCGTTACTAGTCACCTCATAAATCAGATTAGGAAAATAGTGGAAAAGAGCCCTGTGGATTTGAAGAATTTGATTTTGTAAACTGAGGACAGAAACATCCTTGGATTGTATCTAAAGTTCTCTTTCACTTAAAAAGGATATAGCATCTATAACATACTAGAAAATCTTTCAAAATCTTTGCATTGCATTTGCTGTCTATGGTTTCTCAGCTTTTGTTCCCTTTTGGGCCAATCACAGAAAAAACAGAGATAAAAACCATCATTTTTGACGATGGGATGTAGAGCGACTAAATTGCTATGTGGATAGGGAAAACAGGTACCTCTTATTCTAACAGTTTCAATATTGATCTCATGAACTGGTTTATATTACACTGTCACTTATGTTTAAAAAACAAACAAAAAACTCTGTTATGATGTTAAAAACCTGACCTTGCTTTTTGAATAACACTCATGGCAGGTGAGCATACAGATTAAAACACCTTCATCTTCAGTCCGAGGTACAAGGTTTTACATTAACGATGCCAGGTTTTCTTCATCTTTGTTTTGTACTTCCTAGAGTGAATTTCTTTTGGAAAGGATAGTAAGAAATTCCTGACTTTGTATAGGTCTTGTTTCCAAATTTTGTCTTGCTAAAGATTATCTTAATAATCATCTTGTTGAAGAAGGAGGTGTGGGACTGGCAAGAATATTCCTTTAAGAAACATCCAGATATATAAACATTTGAAATACATGAAACCTTGTTTGTCTCAGAATTTGTGTGTTAAAATAAATGGGATCCATTTATGTGTGTCAAAATAGAATTAATTAGGCTGGTACATGAGGTATAGAAAATTAGCATGTTTTTAGAGGATCCAGAATCCTCTTAAGCCAAGACATTTAAAAAAACCCCAAACATACTTGTATTTAGAATTTCTAAGCGTACCATAACCGTGCTACGTTATCTTGCATCACCACTTTCAATGCAGTAGTTTGCCTCAAAACACAGAATATCTGGTCTTATTTTGTCTTAAATTAACGGGTACTATTGCCTCAGCAGACCATTGCATTTCATATTTTCTTTCTCTGAATGTTCACAGAGAAAATATGAGCTACAGAGGAAGAAACTCTCCCTCATCCTGCTTTCTTCCAGAAAATATAAGGACTTGGATCTAAGCATCAGTGTGGGTGTAGTTGCAGTTCCAATTATTTTGACGATATTCTCCCGCCACTAAGGCTGGGGAATAAGTGCACATCCCCATTCTTGCTAATCTGTTAATGGCATGGGATTTTGTTCCCCCAGAGTGGCAATGCTTTGGTGCAGGGCAGGAGGCAGTGCTGCCCACTGGCACCATCACCCATAGTGGGCAACAGGGAGCCAGCTCCCACCTGACAGATCACATTCAAGTATGTGTGGAGGTGGACAGATTGCTTCCAGGGCCAGCTCTGGGGTGGAAGAACTCTAGGGTGGGTCTTGCAATCTGAAGTCTGGGGAAATAAATCTCCCTGGGTCCCAGGCTGGTTCTGTGCACATCCACGGCAGGTGTGTCTGTGCTGTAGTTGTTTTCAGAAGTCAGTATAGGCTGAAGTGGATTTCTATGGAGATAGCAATAATCCTGAACAGTTCTTGCTCATCCCAGCTGCCTGATTGGACCAGTCATGTTCCTCAAGAGCTACTTCACTATACAGGCATCATGTTTCCTGGCTTTGCTGGTTCTTGATAATTTTTTTTATTCGTGGAATGAGTTATACTGTGGGTAACTGGGACTTCTCAGTTCCTGTGCAAAACCAGGCTGCATCCCTTAGTTGTTAGCTCAGCAGATGCAGCACAGTTAAAAAAAGAAAAATGAAGCATCCTATTTCATGCAAGGGAGTCCTGCTAAGAAGCCCAAGCAGAATTCATAAGACTTCAGGCAGGGAAACATTTGTATGAGGGGGCAGAGCTAAAAACTGAATCTGTACTATTAAAATAAGAAAAATAAGGGGAAAAAAGCATCAGATTATTGGTTTTAGCAGGCTGGTGAAGAATAAGTATGAGAATTTAAGAACTTCTGGAAAGTAAGAGGCAGTTAAGGCAAATGCATCTTTTTTCATATTATCTTGTGCTTTCAGAGCTGATTGACAGCCCAGAGAATTACTGGTAGGCCCAGAAGGGAAACTCTGCCTGTCTCAACTGTGACAAAGTGTTTGAAAGTAGACATAGCCATAATGTCAGCGTTTTCATAAAGGAGAGCAACACTCCAGAGTCCTGAAAATGCTTCAGAGCAGCTTCCCAGTGGGGCTTTGTGAGGAGTTTAAAGAGGCCATGTGAATTCACAGAAGGGAACTAGGTTGTCCTTTCTCCTTTCTGTAAGGTAGGGAGTTGCCAGTTCTCCCACTGAGCCAATAAATTGTTTTAGGAACCGAATAACTAACGTGAGGGGAGAGAGAAGCGTTCAGTGGTGGATCTCAGTTCCTGCAAGAACAAGCATTTCCTCCAAAAAGCTGAAGATCCGTTCGGGCACAGGCTCCAGACATATGGGCATTGGCATTTTGGGCTCTTGAATAGCTGCCAGATGATGCAAGATCTGATTGCATAGGTGAAGCTTGAAGTTAGTCTTAAAACCTTCTAAGAGCAATCATTGCCCTTTGAAGTAATCCTCCTCGCTCGTGGCACAAGCAGAGCACAGAAAGCATGGCCAAAAATCAGCACTTCTTAGTACTTCAGAGGCAGGAGAGAGTCCTTTTTTTCTGTTAGGTAACAGAATTAAATTATGCCATTGTGGAAAATGGAGATCCTGGAATGCCAGTGCTGGCAAGTTTTGAGACCTTTTGCAGATGAATCCCATGTGGAAAGCCAACTGACCCTGATATCAGTGTAATGCCCAGGAATGTGGGCTTTGGAATCAGCCATGTATTTTACATGTGAGATGGAAAAGCTGTTCACTTTCTATTTCTATAATATTTGAAACTATCCCTGCCTGACATGCACAGTCAAAATGTGTGTGACCAATGGATGAACTATGTATTATTATATCTGTGATGACATGAATGACTGCCTGATACCCTATAGCCTTAGAAATTGTGCTAATAAAATTTTCACTGGGTAATGAAACTATTTCTTCAAGGAAAGTCAGGATTTGTGGGGAGAAAGCATGGAGAGAAGGGTATTTTCAGCAGGTGTACAATTATTTTATAAAGAAGACGTGAACACTTACATTCCTGATTGGGACTTGTAGTGTTTGATCAAGGGATGTGTATTGGGTACCTGCAGTAATGCATTTACCTGCCAGCTGTCAGCAAGGACATGAACCTCAGTACAGAACAAAATCTAATGTTGATGGAGAAACTCCTAACTTTGACTTTTCTATATTCATTTCAATTTCTTTTAGGAAATGTTTTAGTGTGTTCAGTTAAAATGGACCTCATTGATTTTAGTTTTTCTTTTATTTTTTCTTTTTTACCTACACCATTATGCTTACAAATACATTGTGGCATCTACAGGTTCCTTTCTGAACCAGATTAAAGCATACTATGTTTGATGAACCCGTAAATAAAGACTTCTACTTTCACTAATGTTTCAATCAATGCATATCCACCAAATAGGGGAAGAAAACAGAACACATTTTCCCCTCAGTTGTTCTAGGTTACCTGAAAGATAGAGAGGTAGAAATGTGTTTGAAATCTTTTTGTGTAACACTGAATAAATTAAAACAATCTATTGTGCAAATTTTTGCTACAAGACTGTTCAAGGAAAGGAGAGGTGAGAAACTTAGATTCACATGCTCTAACATCAATTTTTTTTCCTTAAATGGAGATAGATTTTGTGATGAAGCTCTTGAAGCATGAATATTTTACCCTCTTGTAATACTTCAACTTTGTGCAGGAAGCTAATGTGTATAAAGTTTGGTAATAGTTGAGCCCTTTTTCAAAGATTGTTTGAGATAGAAATCAAAGTAACCAAGAGTTCTTTGTCAGCAGTACAGTTGCTGGGTGTGCAACTGCATATAACTGTGTGAAGTCTTTCAATTGTGCATTTTATCCCCCAACTTCTAGGAAAAATAAAAAATTGCAGAAAGCTTTAATTGCTCAGACTTCTTTTAAGCTCTTGCAAATTCAGGGCTTATAGTGCATACAGTTTGGCATGCTAAACGTACATTTTCCTGATCTTTTGAAGATTGAAAAGGAAGATTTTTTTTCTGAGGTAACTGGAAAAGCCAACCAGAAAATTGCTGCATCTGCCGGCAGTGCCTGTGGAAGCAACAGGTCACATATGTATGTGTAGTAAGATGAGATCCGTTTGAAGTGTTTGCTATGTCTATCATCTACAGAGTAGCAGGATTTCTATTTCTCAGCAAAAATTCTAATATCTAATGCATATTCTTTTTCAGCTGCTTTCTTATCTACTGTCAGTTTATATCTCTGAGTGGTGGCAAATGGCCTTTATCAATGGTTAGGACAAGAAGACACATTCTTTCCTCTTAAATTTGACGTACTTGTCTGCTTTTGTTTTTGCCTTCTCTGTTTTTTTTTTTTTACATTTGTAGTGTACACTCTTATTTAAACGCTCTTGCTTACAAACACTTTTTATTTGTTTTAAAGCCATGACTACTTCAGATAACAATGCCACTTCTCCAGAGAAGGGTTGTAAAAAAAAAATAACATTAACAAAAATAAAAAAGGAAGAAAAGAAAAATTTATCTTCTGAAGCAGTTCTACAACAGGCAATTTCTTGTATTACATGGATATTCTGAAAATGCAAAACAACATAAATTCAGTAATTTCTGGAGTCCAAGGAGTCCATGTCTAGCAGTCAGGTAAACAACCTTTAAACAACATAGACAAAACCCCAATCACTATGACAGTTGTGAATTTGCAGAAGTAAGTGCAGATAGATCTACTGAAAAAGCCTTTCAAAGGTAATGTTCATGTGCGTGAAAGAAAACCGATCCAAAATTTAAGATATAACCTGCTTTGGTTTGGGGTTTTTTTCTCGTATCTATTTTTTCCTCAGGTGGTAACAAATTTTTACTTGTTTTGTTCTGTCTCCCCTGCCAGTTTTAAATTTGCCCCTGTCCTACCTTTCCATTTCCTACCAAGTGCTTCCTCTGCCTTTTGCTGGGACTTAATTTTCTGCTTGAAAACAACCCAGGTGAGAGGAGTTCAGGTGCCTGTTTATTTAAAATGCTGAAACACACAGGGAGCCATCATTTCATGCACCAGGCACTGCTTTTGAACAGTGGGGTCTTATGGAGCTGCTCCCAGGTAACGTCCTCAAGGTTCCACACTCGGAGTGGTCATTTGTCCTTACTGCAGATCACACAAGGTTCACTCTTCCTTCCCCTGCAGCAAAATCAGAAAAGGATGAGGATAACACTTGAAACCTTTTTTTTCAAAAAACCCAGAACATGCAGCCATTATTTTTGCAGAGGAAAGCTTGTAAATGTAGAAGAGTAAATCCCAGAGACCTGGAAACAAGGTGGTAAATGAAAGTAGTCTGAATTTTAGAAATATCCTATTTTATTTAACAGCTTTAGCAATTTAAGGCATATTTATGCTCTCAGGTTTTAGCAGAAAGTGTCTCTTCCATCAGCATTATCATTCCTGTTGCTGCAATGAGCGCCAGTGTTCAAGGCAAGGTGCAGATGCTCACCTCGGAAGAGGCTGAGCACCTGGGGAGAACCCAGGGAGAAACTCTGCCAGTTACTTTAGTTAGGGCAGCACAGCAGTTGGAAATTGGGTCAATACATTTGAATAGTTTTGGGGATCTGGAAGCTGTGGAGATCTCTGTGCTAGGAATAAAAATGGTGCCATGTCCTCTGCTGACAGCACATGGCTTTTCCCTGTGGCCTCACAGTCAGCCCCAGGTGTAGTGGCCAAAAGGACCAGTGGTTGGGGGACACTCTGTGTGGGCTGGCTCTTCACTGCACCTTTTCCCTTCTGCCCTTGAATGTTTCCTTTACTTGGCTTCTGCTTGGATTCTGTTTAACAAGTTTGCTTGGCTATAGGAAATGATTTGCTAAATCTAAATGCAAGTTTATGTTGGTGTGTTTGTCATTTACATGGGATTTCTTGCTCTGACAACCAGTTTTACAAAACTGTGAGACGGTGATCGTGTTTTCCACTACCTGATATTTTTCTATCCAACACAATACAAATATTTGTATTAAGACCAGTTTGAGGAATCTTTATTAGAAATGGCATATAAAAGTAAGTTGTTTGATAAAAATGGTGAAACATTTCCTCATGATCAAAGAAAGTGATGCAGTTATTATTTTAAAATAACTACATAATTATAATTCCATGTTGATTTTTAATTTAGTCTACAGTTCCCAAACAGATTCTAAACTGAAGAGAAGTTCAGACCCCTTGCTTTTCTACAGCCATTGACTCTAGTTAAGGGACTATTTAGGAACTGATAAGCAATATTGAAGTTAATGGACCTGAAAAAGGGTTTGCAGTAATTTTATTCGTAATGCTGAAAAAATTAATCTTAGTTTTAAACCAGCTTAGCCCAATTTAGTAAATTGTCTGAGTTGTTAGAATAACAATAGCAGTGGATTTCAGAAGACAGTGATTTGAGTCATCAAGCACACGGAGAGGCATCTTGCTGTACAGGTGCCTTCAAGGGCAGTAATTTTAAAGGTGTGAAAACGCTGATGAGGGAGGAGGACAGACTGCAGTAGTTTAGAAGATGTGAAGCCCTACACCTGAAGTCCCCTTTTAAGGGCTCAAGTACTAGCCACTGAACAACTCTGAAAACGTTGAAAGGATCAAAGTTTCAGATTGCCAAAATTCAGAGTACTGATTAGGAGTAAAACTAAGCTGCAAGCTTTAAAAGTCAGCACAGGCCAATTCAAAGTCGTTGCTTTACACGCAGACAAGAGCAAAGAGAAGAGAGCGTGAGTGTAGCAGGTAGTTGTGTGCTGATGGGAGCCCTTCTGACAGGAGGTTGTAGTACCGAAGCTTCACTGAATAAAAGGCCAGGTGGTGTGGATGTAAGGACTTATGGACTAAAGAGAAAAAAAGAAATTCCTGTGTGGATAATGTGCTTGAAGAGAGGAAGGAGGGAGAGGGCTTTAGGCCATATTTAAAAACAAGAATTTTATTACTTTGGAAGGTGTGTGCAACGAAGCTTCTCAAAACAAATGAATGGCATCCCTATTAAGTCAAAATGGAGTTTTATGGATGACTGGGTCTTAAATTTCTGTGGCAGGGGTTATAATATATGCTGAATACTAGTGTATTAATTGCTGATTGGAAGTTGGGTTAGTTTTTAAATGATGGAAGAGAGAGCAGAAATTTTGTTCTTTGAAGGCAGAGAAAGATGAGAGGTTTGTGTAGGTGTTTAACAGCATAATGGTGTGTTTGCTAATAAGGTTTTTGCTAATTTTAGTGGCATTACAACAAATGCTGCAGTATCCATGTAGGAGTAAAAAAAATACAAAGAACATTACCTGCTCATGTTAACTGATTTGCACTTGTTCTCGTATTTTGGATAGGCACAATATCTGGAAGCATCTGCCAACAAGAAACACCCTAAGAAGAAAAATTCATGTACACGATTTAGAGTTTTGAACTAATTTGTTGTTGTTGTTGTTTCTCCCTTGCTTCCTTGTATAGGCAATACCTTTCTTTCCCCTTTGATCTTAGTATGTTGACCACTTTCATTACTTTCTTATTTCTGCTGAGGCTGGTAAGCTGGTTTGATGCATTCAGCAGTCAAAAGTGCAGTTCTCTGTGCATTTGTGTTGGCTGACTAAGCAAAGTGAAAGAGGCTGACTGTGAAAGTGAAAAGGTGATTTACGCCGGTGTCATAGTGTTGTGCAGTAATAAAACTCAGGGACTGTTGGACACACATTATATTGTACAATTATATAATTATAAACAATATAATTGGAGGCAGTTGAGCTTGAATGCAGCAGGCTGTTATTTGGCAATCATCTCTTTCAAGGCTCATTAAACGCAGATTTATATACAAAACCTAGGCTTTGCTCTATAAAGGCTAACTATGTGGTGGTATTTATTCCCCCAAAATGTAATGCATAGATCTAAAGCTGTCAGCGTCTATAATGGATTTAGTCAGTGATTGTAAATGAGGTTTTTCAGCAGATATGACAGTCTCAAGCCCTTCGCCTTTATTTGAGGCATTATTTCTGAGAGTTTGTTTGTGTGTCTGGTTTGGAAGGCTGAAGAGCCTACACATGCATACAGCTGTGATCTTAGATTTTGAAATCTGACAAGCAGGGACACTACTGATGGTGCAGTGTTTAGAAAGGTAACCAAGATCTCTTGAAGTCATCTGTATTTTGGTCTTACATCAGCCATTTAAAATTTAGTAATTCTGAAATGATGAATAAGTTTCCAAGGAAGAAAATAAGGAAGCTAAAAGATTTTGTTGCTGCTATCCCAAGGAATTTAGTTTTATTACTTGATATAAAATAAGTTTTTATTTAAAAAAATAAAGGGAAAAGAATTTTATGAATAAAGAAGAAAAGCCACAGAGCTAAGAATATCCTACCATGAGGAGATCTACAACACATATAATGGTCCAGTCTGACTCAACCTTTTAATAGTTGGCAGAACTTTGGAACATAAAGTTGTATTTGAATATATATATATATATAAACTGAAATTTAGGTGTTTAAATATTTTTGTCAGGTTTTTTTAGTACCTAGAACTCTGTCTGATTTTTAAACAAAGTTGTTAAAGAACTATATAAAAAACTAAGACATGTTTTTGAAGGCAGAGCCCGCAGATCTCCTCTCTGAGTACAGCTCTGTGAGAGCACAGCTTGGCGCTACCAAGTATCTGGCCCACATGTGCTCAAGACACTTTTGCATTCGTCATCATTTCGTACATGAATTTTTAAATGCTTCATTTTAATGCTCTCCCTGACATGCAGTGTGTTTCATTTCCCTTCCTTCGCTAAGTGATCCATGGGAGCCTGATAGATGCAAGGCTCCTGTGAGTTTTGTCATGCCTCTGATTGCACAAATGCTCTGCCATGATGCAGGTGCTGCATCACTGTTTCCAGAATGCAGTACCTGACCTCAGCAGCTTGTGGCTGTCAGCCTTTTAGTAAGTTACTGCATTTTGCATCACTGGCTTTCACTTTGCTGCATCAGAAATGTGTCTGCACAATAGTTGTAGTTTACTTCAATTCACTTAAGGTATTGGAAAATGTGAATTATTCAAGTATCAGTTACTATAGATAGATGTTTTGAATGCATTGAAAGCATTGTGCTGTTGATGTCTTTAGCAACTGTATCTTAGTTTTAGCCTTTAGTAACTGTGATGTAGAGCTGTGTTTCAGAGCTGTTTTCCTTCCCCCACTTTTGATTTGTTTGCTCATTTATCTAAATGTGTTAACTTGCAATGTTTTTCAGGGTCACATTAGTGAATTAACAAGGTCCAATTTCTTGTAGCACCATTTTGAAGTTTAGAGATATAGCATTCCAAAATGCCAGCCATTAAATTTAATGTTTCTTGGTAAGACTCGTTTTGTTTGCTTTTTATTTAAAAAAAAAATGGTGTGTATTCTCTTAGGAACATAAGGAGCATATAGCAGTCTTCAGTGGCTCCATTGTAAAATGGTCTTACATCATCATGACAATGGTTTGGTAGAAAGGTTTCTGCTTTTTTTCTCCTCTCCTTTATACAAATCTATTCAATCTAAGTAGGCAATCTCTTAGGTTTGGGTAGTTGACTTGGTTTGTGGGTTGGGTTTGGGTTTTGGTTTTGGTTTTCCAGGTTTTTTTCAGAAGTCGATAGATAATGAACCTTAGCTGGAAACAGTCTAGGAAAATCTTGCACTGCTCATGTTAATTCTGTATCTTTTGAGTGCACAAGCAGTGCAGAACTCAGATCCCTAAACTTTCAGTTTCTCAGTTACATTAAACTCTTTTTAAAAGAAAATACTGAGTTATGTTAATCAATGCTGCCTTTTTTGTTTCTATCTAAAGTCCTCTCCTTTCAGATAAGTTGCCAGTGGTCTCCTGGTGCTCTGGATGAAAGAAGCAGTCCTTATCTAGTGCTTTACAGCATTTCATGGCTAGAAAACAGTGCAATGTGAAAATTTATCTTGTTTAATGGCTGTAGTATAGTGTGCAGGCTTGTATGATTTACGAAATATTGAATTTAGACCCCAAATCAAGAGCTCATGTTTCCACGTGTGTTTTGGGTTTAGGTTTTGGCTTTGAGTTACTCTTTCCTGATGGATCACAGCTGTGAAACAGGAATTGTTGCATCACAGGGTTTTATCACCCTATGGAGTGGCAGAAAAGAGAAGCAGCGTCGTGGGATTTCTCTTAAAATTTGTGTTAGCAACATCTCCCCGAGGTGACTGGTTCCTTGGGAGCCACAGACAGGGCAGTCTCCACCACAGGGATCCAGCATTGTCTTTGCCTTGCATGACTTTTGCTGTCTGTGTGTCCTTCCCATGAATGTGAGCAGATTATTCTCCAGGATATGTAGTTTTGCTCTGCTCACCCCGTCATGGCTGGCTCATTGGGAAGCTCTGCACAGGGACAGAGCAGTAGCTAAACAAGCCTTTGAAACAATAAATTAATGTCTTTCCTCAGACATTCCGGAGTAATGACTTAGAGCTGAGGGTCTTTAAATTGTTACTTGAGGGAGAATTTAACAATACATAACAACGTATATATGGTAAATGGAAAACAACCTTAAGAGGAAAATGGAATTATACTCCATGCCAAATAGTTTGCTCTCTGAGAAAATTACAATTTTTTGAAGCTTTAACTCTTTTTAAGAAATTGGATATTGGTTTGTGTGACTTGCCTGTTTTTCCAATTGTATTTCTATCAGCTTTCACATAGTACATTTCCTACTCTGATGGGTTAGCCCAAAGATAAAATATTCGCTGTTGTGAACAGCCATATTGCAGACAAACAGCACAGAACACAACTAAGAGGATTCGCTCACGGATCGTTTCCATCATTTGTATTGCATAACTGTGTGTTGTGCACTGAAAGGTGATGGTCTTTTTAAAGAAGGAAGCAAAGAGAAGATTGAGTCAGGAACTCCATCTTGATGTAAAAAGGAAATGCTTTCAGTTCTGTATGTGAGGAAATATGTTTGAAATTGAAAGAAGAAAAACTTGTGTTAAACCTGGTGAATTTTCAAGCTAATTTTTTAAATCTAGATAAACATGTGTATCCATGATTGAATATGTTGATAATATATTTCCATTACACCGATTTTGATTCATAAACCTTCCCCTAAACAAAAATGCAAATAAAGAGAAAGACACTATATATTTAAAGCATAAAGAGTGGTATTCTTAAAGAAATTATGCATCTTAAAGCATAATTTTTTTTTTCCTTCAGACTTTAGCAAACATATTATAAAGATGATATAGATATGCCAATGTTTATCCTGCCACTTACCTTTGAAATGTTTTCAGATCCTCATAGAAAGAGGCTGTGAAAGCCCTTCTCAGTCATGGCTCTTCCTATGGCAGAGCCTGCTCAAATGCCTGGACCACCCGCTAAAGCCCACAGGACTTGTGCACCTTCAGGGAAATGTACATAGAGACCCTTCTGAGAGCAGCAGGGAACTACAAGAGCTGGTTTCATTTCCTGTTCCTAATAGTTTCAAAGACAGAGGTTTGACTTCTTCCATGGACTTCATGCAAATACTGCTTCAAAGATATTCAAGGCACAGGAAATGTAAAGCAAAGTGAAGTATAATTCACAGGAGTGGGGGTGGAGATTCAGCTTTGGGTTGTTGATTTGAAAGCAGTGGATACATTCAATCTGAACCGCAGAGCACTGTCCAGCTGGCTTAGAGCTCGTCTCTTTTAATTATTGAAATGTTCCCTAGGAAAACTGTTATACTAGCAAACAAGTGCTGCAAATCAGCACAAAGGAATATGTAACTCTTCTCTTGCATGAAGGTGTAAGTGCGTGACCAAGCAATTTGCTTGCAGACAATATCAAAAAGTTGATTGTCTGCATCTCTTTCCTCTTCATACCATGCAAGTGTGCTGTGACAGTATCATTCCTGAGGAAATTTTCTGATGCATTATAAAGCCAGGCTGCTGGTTTGAACCTTGCAGCATGTAACAGTTTTAGATCTTACTTTCTTTTTTGCACTTAGCTATGTGTGAACATGGATCACCACAAAACAAACAAACCATGGGAATAATCCCCTCTCTCAACTCTCCCAAACAACTACATTTTTTAATAAAAAAATTTTAAAACTCCCTCTCATATCCTAAACTATTAATGGATATCATTCTAGCGCAAGGCAAGAAAAGGGGCCCTGCAGGGTATCTTTTGCCATTCAGGCACTGCTATAACTCCCTATCAAGTTAATGGAAGTTCTGCCACTCAACTGAGTAGAAATGGGATTGAGCCTTTGCTTACTGATCCCATTCTGATGCAGTCAAGTTTCCTGCACCCGTGTGACCAACAGAAAAACAGGAAGGTCAACATTAATAGATATTGCGTAAAAAAATCAATATCAGGTGTCATAGGTTAAACGACCCTGACTTGTGTATCTTTTCGTAGCTTACTCTGGAACAAGATTTCTTGTGCTGCTTAAGTGGAGCCTGTGAAACCATATAAGCCAGCAGTGGTGGATGCATGTTTCGTGCTTCACTTGAGAGGCAGTTAATATAGCACACTCACAGTTCTGTACACCAAAAGATGGAGGTTGTGTGTGTTGTAGCATCTCAAACTCACAATCATGTTATATTACTGTCATGCTAGTAGAGAGTTAGAGCTGTTTTCTTTTCAAGAATATTAGCATTATAAATATGTTCTACATACATTTATGAGTGTTGGACACCTCTAATTTCTGCTTGCTTTCTACTGAATGCAGGCTCATAGGGAGTCTTGTTTGTCTTGCTTTATAGCTCAAGAAATTTCATCAAAATTGTTCAAGAACTCAGGCTGAGTGGATATACGAAGACTAAATACTTGACCGCTATGATTTTTAGAGAGCTTATTTTATAACAATGCAATTGATATAATGGTACTGTTGGCAGAAAGAAGCCCCCTCATCTCCCTGACAGTCCTTTTTTTCTCTTTCCATTTCCCTCTTCCATTCCCTTCTTTTGAATTTACTCTGAGAGAGAAAATATGTAGAATGGAGCCAAGATGAAAAGTGGAAGTAAAGGAAGAAAAACGTGTTTTGTTTTCTGGTTTTTGCATGTTTGTTCAAAGGGCATCATAAGAATTTGTGCATGCCAGTTTTTAACAATCAGTAACTTCTAGGGGATTTTGTACATCTTTTTGAGATACTTCATAGAGCCAAATGCTGGACCCCACTGAACACTGTATAAATATTAAAATTAGATAGATCAGTGATTGAGAAATCAAAGTTATCTGTTCATATTCGAATTGTTACAGAAAAGGAAAAGAAAGTTTTGGGATCCTAAGTAGTCTGTGGTGCTAAACTGCTTTTCATCCTTCCTCACAAAAATCCATGGCTTGCTGACCTGTTCTAAAGAGGGCAAGACTTTATCACGAGTGAAAGTGTGTTGCTTCATATTCAACAGGTCAAGTTTTCTTCGGATTGAGGTGGAACTGTGGCTCATTGACATCTGATGTGCTAGGTAAGTTGAATTTGATGTATCTTATAACATTATCACCACATGACAAATATTGATCTTGATTATGCTAGTGTAAGTACAATTTATTATATTTCTTATTTTGCATTTTCACCAGTGGTAGTGAGATGAAAATTTGCCTCCCTTTTCATCTCTCCCAAATGGCGCTTCAAAAACAAGGTTTGAATTATTATAAATGTTTTATTTAGAAACTATATACATCAGGAGATGTTTAACAACAAATAAAAGTAACTTAATAAACCTTATTTCTTGAAATAAGGTGCTAAGATATTCTATTGTGAAAAAGGATATTTGAGCTTATGAGAAGACAGTTCAGAAAGTCTGGTGTAATTGATGTATAACCCATGTGCTCATACATTAATAAATAATTGTTTGGGTATAGTAATGGTCAACAACGCTAAATTACTTAATGGTACCCTTTTCTCTTTGGCTATTCAATCAATGTACAGTATTCTAAAAAAGGTGTCCAAGCATGTCACTAATACATAAAAGTGAGACTAAAGTAAGGGCAGAGTTTTATATTGTGCTGTTTGCTGAATTTTATTATTCAGAGTAATTGTTTAATACTTAGGTCATGCATGTACAGATGTGTTTGGTCTTATGAAACAGTGGTGTGACAAAGCAGGAATTTTGCTTAGCCTGAAGTATGTGAGGTTGCTCCAGTTCTAGAGAAATAGTGAAGTGTGAAAGGATTTGAGTTAAGGTTGCATAAGGCTCTAGAAACGCTTCGTCACGGGGACATCCACCATGGAAACGATTCCTGGAAAGGTTTCTTCAGAATCAGAAGCAGTTAGACAAATGATGTCCTGCACTGTTCGTGTCAGTCAAATAGATGCATTGTGGAAAAGTGTATTTAATTGTAGAGAGTTGAGGTGAAAAAGTTGGAACTGCAACTTTAAGTTGCAGTAGAAATTTCTAGGTATAAAAAAAAAAGGAAATGATAAATAGCTATTAGTTTGCCATCTCTGAAAACCACTTTGGGAGACTGCTTAATGATGTCATTTTTCAAGGTAAAAGGTAACTTTTTCTGAAGTAATCTAGACAAGATATATATATATATATTCCTGGTAGGATTTTGAGTCCAATACATGTTGTTGTTTACATTAACTTTTTTATGGTTAGGATTTAAAAATGAAGGTAGGAAAAAAAATGTCCGTGTGTTCTCTACCAGTCTGAGCATAATGATAAATTTCTGGAATGTCAACATTCATAGTTCTCTTTTTATGAAGTTGCGCGGGAGAGAGTTTCACTCCTTTCAGCCTGTTTTACTTTGATCATTCAAGGTATCAAATATGTTTGGAATTTTTAGCTTGCATTTTTCTTTCATATTGATATAGACCATCAAAGGCAAACTGGTAGCACCAGACTAACACTGGGATGATGAAGTGACAGTAAATTTAATGACAGGGAAGGTAAAACATATGTTGATATTTTTAGCACCAGAACAGTTCGCCACCCAGACCTATATATCGCACATGGATTGAGCAGCTTCTAAAATGTCAGTACATTGTGATTTACAGCTCAGAAATTTGTCCTTTCCTAGATAAAATGAAGCTTAGTTTGTGTCTGTGTAATACCTTGCAATTTGTTATACAGGCAGGCATTTAATGGGGTCTGAGCATGAATGCCTCAGATGAGAGGTGCACTCATACTGCAGGAGTGCTTGAGAGAAATCAGTGTGAAATGTGATTGGGAGCACTGGATCAAATGGATATATTTTTCCATTGCTATGTTGCCTTTTATCATGGATTAGATGAAGCCATTCTTGTTTGTGGAAAGCAGAAAAAGGAAAAATGGTGCTGCAGAAATATGTGGATCTGTCCTCCCGTGCAGAAAGCAAAGGATTCATATTGGAGGACTCCATGAGCTCAACTTCAGTAGAGGTTTTCTTCTTTGTCTTTGTATGTGTGTATGAGTATCTGTTATGTAGCATAAAATATCAAGGCATTTCATAGATAGATCTTCTTTAAAAGAGGAAAAATCTAAGAGGATCAATTTTTTTTCCCTAACTGTGACAGCAGCAAGTGTCCAGTGTTCTGGAAGGTCCGATCCTGAGGAAATGAAATATAGATTGTACTGCACGTTTAAACCAGAAACAGAGTGACAGAATAACAGTCTGAAACACACATACAGTGTTGTCAAGCCATGAACACATTGAAAATTTTTCATAGTACCATAATTAATGGCCTGAAATCCACCAGGAAAATAGATGTCAGCCAGTGGATTTGATGCATATATAGCTCATTTTGTGGGGAGAAGGATAGAGAGACTTTTATTGTAGGAAGAGGAACCGCACTTTGCTGAAAAACAGAAGCAGGCACACAGGCAGCTGTTTCAGGAAATGAAATTCCAGCAAGTGGGAAATATGGAGCTGAGAGGGAAATGAAGAACCCAAAAGTGAGAGCTCAGTGGCGGAGGTTGTAGTGGAGGAGCTACAGTGAGAAGCTGATGGGGATGGGAAAGTGAACAAATACAGTTTAAAACATCCTTCATTATCCCTGGTTCAGTGCGTTGGGTTTCTCTCATTGCTAGTGCTTAATTACCTGTTGTGATGGCAACTCCCAATCTTGATTCATTCTGCTTTAATTATCAGTTGCATGGTTTGAGCACAGCAAAAGGACAAAGAGGATGAAACTGGAGTCATAATGGCCAGGTTCACACAGGTCCTCTAAGGATGGCAGAAGAGAATAAAATCTGCTGAAGGTATTTGGGAGAAGTTGCTTCTCTGTTAGGGAATAATGCCAGTAACTGGTGCCTGGAGAAAAGGAAGGAACACCATCCACATGTAGTTCAAAATTACAGGAAAGGTAAATTGTGCAGTGAACATGCACTATACGTGTAAGAACTCAAGCAAACTCACCTTTAAAAATTAGTCATTATATTGCTTTGCATTTAAATTCATTATTAGACTTATTTATTACAGTGATATCATTATGTATGTTTCAGCAGCGATACATCAGATACTGTTCCCCCCAGAGATGAATTTGGAGTTGAAAAGAAAAATGAAAATAAACTTTCAGTGGAGACAGAGCTGAAAATGAAGCTATTTCTGTTCTGACAGTGTTGTTTCTATTAGAGGCCACTGTAATGTGCAGAGGCTCAGAAAGATGTCAGTAAAAATAACAACCTGACATTATATGTGCAGTAAATACTGAAGACTGGAGGCTGGTTTATTACCTTTATATTTTTTTATGTGTGGGTTGTTTGTTTCAGTTTTAGTTGATGCTAATCTGCTTGACATCTCTTTATCTTTCTTCTTTGGCTTCATGGCAGTCTACCAGTTTATGTTAATGGCTGTTTCTTTATCCAGTCTCATAAGGTCATCATTTGAAAATGGTAATTTAGCTCAGATGTTTCCATAAGTTAATATCACTTTTCATTTAATATGGGCACACTGAAAAACTGAAGATCACTTACTTTCAACAAATTGTACTAATAATATTATGCAGTCTTTTGAGACTGAGATGCAAAAATCAAAGTCTATTAGGTTGGATATCTAAACAGAGTTCATGACAATAATATAGTTGTTTTTCTTTAAAAAAAAAACACAAAAGCAGTCAAAACAAACAAACAGAAAAATCTTGGCCAGTGAGGACTTGGCCAGTTAAAGAAAAGCAAAAGCTCTTCTCCATCTTAAAAAACCTCCAAAGCTAGAATTGGCACCAGTATACTCACTGCTGCAAATATCAAGGTACATAGGTCATAAAAAGCTTTTCTAGTAAAAGTATTTAGTAAATACTGGACTACGTGCTTTAAAAAATGTGTGGGTGGAAGGGGAGTGGAAATGATTGCTGAATAACTCAGGTGACTTTAAGCGACCATATGAGAAAGTATATGATTTGTATGATGAATGTTGACCAGCTCTTGGATGTAACTGGGGGATCCTCGCCCCACAAATGAGCCACACGTGTTGGCTGGGTTGCAGTGACAGGAAACTCACCATCAGACCTCAGCTAAGGTCAGGAGCCATGGTGTCAGCTGTCAGTCCATTTATTGAGGGGAACTGAAAAACAGTAAGGCCTCACCAGTAGGTGGATTGCTCTTGTGCTGTAGCATTGGAAAAGAGGAAGGGTGGAGAGCAAAAAGAAAAAGATATAAAGTGGTTTTTGCGTGATTTGGTTCATGCATGAAACTTTTGTGTGCTTTCTCAGCAGCATCTCATCCTGTGGAGCAACATACTAAGCTAGCTGATCATCAGCCAAGAGAGAGTCCTTGCTATTCTTCCTATTTTGTGGCATCTAACATGGGTTTTGGAGCAAGGCCAGGGTTAGATTTTAATAAATAGTAGAATTGTCCATATTTTCTACAATGAGGGCACCTACAGTACCTTTGTCTCTCATCGTGCTGGCTAGGAGGACATATTTGGCTGTGCCTTTTCTCTGATACACTCTTCCACATGACCCTGCACTTAGATCTACACATGTAGCAATATTTGCACCATACTGAATTAGCAAGAGATCCTCTATGAAACTTTGATGTCTGCTCTAGCAGTAATTTTAAAGGGAAGAAAGAGTAGCAAATCTCGTAGATTATTTCATTTCCTACTAAATTGATCACAGTGCAAGAGAAATCTTCCTGAATAGTGGAGATAGTGTACTTTACCTTTTCTCAGTCCCCACCCTGCTGCCTTGGTACTGTGGTTATTGTGAAGATCCTTTGAGTCTGGCTGGTTACTCATGCCATGGCTCAGTGAACCAGGCGGCTTTCATTCTTGAGACTTTAATGAGACTTAAACATGTGCCAAAATGCCTTTTGCTGAAAAATCACATAAGCCTGAGCAAAGATTGTAATGTGGCCTTAACTGTTATCATAAAACTTAACTTTGTGTTTAATATTCTGGTTTTGAAAACTGAATATGTTTTAAAAGCTCTAGCATTCATTTACCCATAGATGTCCCATGTATACATCATAGATTGACTTTGAAAGTATTATTGCTAATACCTTGAGGAAATGTCATTTTTCAGGTTGCTACCACCACTTGATCTTTATTCTTCTTGTGCTCTTTCATTAGTTCATGGTAGGAAAAAAAATGTCATATGCTGTGACATTTTGGTGTAATTTGAGAAATCAGAATATGCAAACAGAAAGATGACTTGTTTTCTGTAACTGCATTGAAATTTGCTTTCTGCAGCTGGAGGAGAGCAACTGTGTGAGCATATGTGTTTGAAAATGTGTCGTTTCGCAGTGTGGTAGATTTGGCATGTAACAGGATGGTCTTTCCCAGAGTGGTTGTTCTTGATAATAAGGCTTTCCTTGACCTGCTGATTCTCTTGAATGCCTACTCGCTTTTGCAAACCTCAGAGTAAAGGATAGGGGAACTGGAAGCTCAGGTCCTTCTGAGCTTGTGACATTTATATTGTGAGACAGTCGAGATCGAGTTCATTTTGCTGAGCTGCTCACCCATAATGGATCTGTCACACAGACTTGACAACATATTTGTATCCATTTTGGACAGCATTTGCTGCTCAGCACTCTCCCTGTGAAAGTTTCCAGCAGACCACTCAGATTTACTGTTAGTAACCCCTCCTCTCCACCTCAAAATACAGCTATCCCTTCCACAGGTTGGGGTTGCCTGATAATCCTTTCCATAGGCTTAATAAGCAGTCATCTGTTCCAGCCCTGCTTTAGCTTTGAATCGGTATCTTAATATGATCCCAATTTTCTCTTGTTCATCTGGCATAAAGATGGCCAAGCCAAATAATGGAAAAAATGGTATTTTATGTCAGAAACTCTATGGTTTTTCTCTCTGGAATTAAAAATTTGTTGGAGTTTCTGGTTTATTGATAGTTTTCAAAGAGTTGCTGGTTTGTTTCTGATGTAAATATGTGGCAGCGCTGGTGGAAAAGAAAATAATTGTATCTCATAAACTGAAGATCTGACTTTCCTGCCAACCGTGTCTGGGAAACCAAGTTATCTTTCAGAGACTGGAGCTGCTAACAAATGGAGAAATAAATGACTGCTTTTTCATATCCAACCACTAATGCTGAAATTATGTAAGTGTATTTAACTCCGAGTTCTAATTCCAACTGGATGTCTTATTCTACTGCAGACTTAGTTGGATCAGAAATATAATTTCAGTCTTCACAGCACAAGAGGATATTTGCCCTCTCCCTTTGTCTTCCCCCAACAAGAGAATTTTTTCCAGTTCAAATCACTGAATAAACCTTCAGGAAGACATCCATTTCTAAATATAGTAAGCTGAGCTATAGGCATTACCAAGGCCTGGTGAGACAAGTGAAAATGAAACCACTGACTCTTCTCTACTAATTCATCCCCCGGGTCTCTACTTTTTGGATTTCGTTTTCTTCCTTCCGCTCCTTCTTCTCTGCCTTTCCCCTTCATCGCTGCTTTTTCCTGAACAATAGTTATATAATGCCGTCTCTCCGTCTGGATGCATCCTATACAGTACAGCTTATATATGTGTTAGTAGATCTGTTCAAACCCATATGCTTTCAGTTCACTTTAGAGACTTTTTCCAAGCTTGAGTTCAAACAAGCAGTTGATTTCCCAGAGAGTGCCAGCTCTCACAGCAATGCCCTGGTTCCAGGTCGGTGCATGGAGTTTAGGTTTAATAGGATGTCCTAGTATTTTCCTTCTTCAACCTACACAGACATTTCTAATAACACAGCATCTAAACTGCTCTTTTTGTGTTTGCTGAGGCAGATAGAAATAATAATACTGGTCAAAGGGTGATGATTGAAGGCACATTTCTTTTAAAAACAGACACAAGTTCAATGAATTCTGCCACCAAAGCGTGGCAGTTGAAAGTTTACTATGAAGAGAGAGTGAAGCTCACTTCATTCTCAACAAGGTCCATTTAGCAAAGCTGATCTTTTTAACTGGTGAAACTTACTGCAATAAATAAATAAATTCTGTATCTGGTGCTTCTTTGTGGCATGTTTTTTTTGCAACCCTCTCTCCTAGAGCTGCAGCTTTCTGATTTCCATATCAGTATACTTGCTGTCTGTCTTCCATTACCTCCCCTTGAAAATGCATGTGGGAGACAGGCAGATCACTTGACAAATCCACTGCTTTTCTGAGATCTTTCCAGCACTTCCAGTGCGCGTGTTAATTGTAAAAGCTGAAATGAAATACCTTGGGCTGCACTGACCTCATCATCTGTTTTTTAAATAGAGTCTCCATCCCATAAATCCTCTTAGAGATAAATTAAAAATGCCTGTAGAAGAGATATAGCCTGAATGTAATAATTAAGCAGGTGCTAAGCAGCAGCCTATTATTCATATATCTGGGTTTTGTATGATAAAAAAAATTCTAAAAAGTTATTACTGCTGGAAGAGAGACTTGACTGATCACCATCTCCAGCTGCCAAAGCAGAGTTGAGTAATTGGAGAAAAATCTTCTGAGAGGGACCAACCAGCATCAAAGCAGAAGTTTCCTCCTAAGCAAATCAGTTTTAGGAGTAGCTTCCTCCTTACTAGGTGGTACCATTATCATTTTTTGTCTGAATGCTGAATGAACTCTGAAGGGGCAAAAACCTTCTGTGAGTAAAAAGTGTAGGTGGAAACAGCATTGCTTCTATACCAGTGCCATTTAAACAGCACTGCTTCTATACCAGTGTTTTTAGTTATGCCTAGAGGATAAGAGGTATTTAACCACAAGCCTGTGGTTAAGCAGTGATGTATCAGAGACTGTTGTTCACAGATCATTCTATCAGGCAGTCCCAACCTTGCAAATGAACCAGAGTGCAGGAATTCTGATACCATTTTTAAAATGGAAAGTGGAGGCAAAACCAGGACATTTATGTAGTGTGGCAGTAAATTCAGATATTTAGCAAGCACCTTCTGTAGTAAGTTTACTATTTTCTACATAGAGAAAGTAGCCAACTGGGATTTTGATTTTGTTTGGGTTTTTATTTTTTTCACTTTCTAAACTGCTCCTCATGAAATTATGATCACTTACAATTTGGGAGCAGAAATTCCACACAGGGAATAAAAAGCCTCAGCTGCTTTTTCGAAATGAAATAACTATGTCTAAAAGGGCTCTGCCTAGACAGCTTCCAGAGGGCTGCAGAGTATGGTGGCTCTGTGCGTGCTGTGCTGGCGAGAGAAGAGCCTGGAGCCTGGGTAACGCGGGATTTCCTGAAAAGTCGGTGGCTGGAGAGATTTCAAATGCTTAATTGTCTTCAGAATAAAACTTTTATGGGTGGGATTGATAAATATTACTTTAAACCCGTGTGTGAAACTGTGACAACGTCACTGGAGAAGGGCCTGTCTGACGGCTGTGATTGCGCTATCACCAGCCAGCCACATGTCACAGCCGCTGGATTAGAAGCAATTTGGGGCAGATAAAACGTGTGTCATTATGTTTTGTACTGTGGCTGGCACAATGACACCCCACTGCTACCTGGCTCTGCTGGGCACTGTCAGTCTGGGAGCATTATAACAGCTTGGAAATTTGTAAAATGCACAGACAAGATGTTCAGATAAAAAGGGTACTGGAGCGGTGTGAAATTGAAAAAGCTTTTGAGAGATTTCCTGGTTAAACATTTGCTACTCTTCTGTTTTGTTTCGCCACTCTTCTGTGATGTTTCATCCCCTCAAAAATGTACTTTCTCTTAAAAATATAAAAGCATGTATTTCTTTCTTTCTGTAGAGAATAAACATGAATGCAAAGTCACAGTCAGGCCTCATTCAAGGTGGATATTTTTCCACCTTCACTTTTCACATTGTTGAAGACATCATTTTAGTTCAGTATTATGTAATGTGTTAAAATCAACAAAAATGAAACAACCTTGAACATTTTGTGATTTACAAAATATATTCTTTCAGGTTCATATTTTTCTGAATCTAGTTATGGCTTTCCCCATTTTATGAGTGGAGTCTCAAGCACTCTAAAAACCTTTTTTTTATTATTTTCTTTTATATGAAAATAAGAGGTGGAAATTCCAAGGTGGAAAATTGTTTCAATTACTCCACTATTTCTTTTGAATCTTGAAATATTTAAGATTGTCATCAGTATATTAATGAGCTGCTTTCTTTTTTCTTTTTTTTTTCTTTATTTCCATTACTTATAAAACAAGAACTCACTATTTTTTTTATTGTTGGGATTAGCTTTTGTAAAAGATAAATATGAAAAAATAAAGCACAAGAACAATATAACTGTTACATTGTTATCAGGAGTTCAGAGTTTATCAGTCTCAAGAACTCACAATGTAGTAGTTTACTGATATCATAGTGCAAATCTGAGAGTCAGCAATTAGAAATATTTTCAGTATTTTCCTCGTAAAATGTCTACATGTTGACGACTGTCTTTCCCATATCTACCTCTCCAGTTGCCTGGGCATTTGAATAAGAACTAAGTCCTTTAACTCTCCCATAGTGCCACCCATGGACTTGGGTGGGACCACAGCAGCAGTCTTGAAGAACCTTCTTTTTTCAGTGACTGACAATGCAGCAGTGTAGAGATTTGAAAGAGGCTGAGTGCACTGATAAATTTGATTTGCATGAGAAAAAAATTTGAAGTAAAGCTTGATAAAATTGAGTGGTTGACAGCAGTTATTGGGTTTCCTTAATAAAGTCCCTGACTTCTTTGGGCAAGGACAGCATAAGTCAGGCCTAATTGCTTGTAGCACTCACTTAAGACTAATACAATGGGGGAAGAAGAACATAACCCACCCTGCCTTCCTGCCTTCCTGCCTGCCTGCCTTCCTTCCTCCCTCCCTCTCTCCCTCCCTCCCAAAAATGAATTAAATTAATCCAGGTTTCTCACTTACAGGACTGAAAGCCATCAGTATGAACATTGGTGTCTTTTGTTCAGACTTGGGTACCAGCAGGGGATCAAGTGCAAAAACCCCATATCTGGGAATGATCAGTGTAGGGGAAACAACAGTTGCCTATCTGAAGAAGTGTTGCATTGTATCTTAACTATAGTTAAATGTATGCTGTCTTTACCAGGAGCATTTCTCTTAGCTGGAGTTGTCTCCCACATGTACTTCAAAGGCTGGAAATATTGCAGTTTGTGGCATGTTTCTTTTCCTTTGAAGGTTTTGAAATATCTGTAGAGGTGTTCTAAGAAAGAAAGAAAAAAAAAAAAAGCAATATTTAAGTATATCAATTATTTCAATATATTTAAAGCATTTTTAAAGCCTACATTTCACAGTCAGTGTTGTTTTGTTTACTCCAAAATTGTTAGCAGAACTGAATGAGAGCATTTTTGTTTGAAGTGATGGAGAGGTTGAATACCCTCCTTTCTTTGCCTTCCAAAAGACTACATTGCTTTTAATTAGCTGTAGTCTTTTTGCTAAGTAGAATGAAATTTCCCAGCTGTGTAGGAGATGTGGGCCAGCAGAAGGTGTTGGAAGCTGGAAGCACTGAGACTGATTCCAACATAAGCATTCATGAGCCAATCTCGTTGTGAGTAAAATAACAGTGAAGTGCTTAGCTCTGTTTGCAAATCTGGACTGCAACCACATCTTCCTCCAGCCAAAACGTGCTGCTTCTGGCTTTTAAACTTAACTGTAATAAAACATTATTATTGAGAATTTTCATATTTCCCAGTGCAGTTACACACTGTGATTTGAGCAGCAGTGCCATTCCTGTATTTACCAGGAATACCATCTAGTGTTTTAGCTTGATCCTTCCCTGATACTCACTTGGCAGGTTAATTTGGGTCTTTCTCTAGAATTATTCATGGAAGATCAAATGGCTAAATCAATGGGGCCCCTTCTGCAAGCTGATGGTGTTTTACTGTGTGCATCAATTGCTTTTTCTGCTCTGTTGCGTAGTCGTCCTGGAGCTGCATTCAGACTGAGACCACACTGTCTCCTCATGCTTACAGCTGATTTTACTGTGTGTTGTAACTCATGCATAAGTGGACTGCATGTTTAACTTCTCTGTTGCTTTTCGCCATCTAGGACTTCATTTGGAAACATAAGCTGGAAAAATGTATGGAGAGTGATATAGCTCCTAAATTTAACTTCTGAATTATGATCAGATTTTGCCTCCTTTTTTTGTTGAGCATAGTTGGTTCACCTCCTCAAAACAGTCACGCGCAGTTATTCAGCACTTCTGCACAGAAAGAGATGTGGCTTTAAGTACTAAAATCAACAACCACATTCTCTCAGGTGTGCAATCCCATCATGGCAGAAACAAGATAAATGCTACATTTCAGAGTATCTTGTAGGAAAAGAGCAGCATAGAGCCAATTCTTTAATATCCTTCTTAACACATGAAGCACATACGTTGTACACTCAGGATTTTTTTAATATGTATGTATATATGATCCTACAGTAAAAGAAAGGTACACTATTCTGCTGATTTAATAGATCCATGAGCATTACAAATGTTATTTTAATTTACCTTCTGCATATTTACTTATGCAGGATTAAGTACTCTTTGACTTTAAACAAATCACTGGAAAATGTTTTACTCAGTTTTTCCTGTTTTGCTTAGTTATAAAAGCACTGTAATCCTAAAAAAACAGTGTAGTTTTCTTACTCTACAGTTTGAGTGGCAGAAATCAGATGCTGGCATGTCAAAGAAATTATTCTCATATATATGTGTTATCAGAATGCTTAGTTCTCTAGTTCTTTGTTGTCTTCAAGCCTTAATTATTTTTTTGCTACATTTGTCTAAGTATTAAAAGGAGTATTTTAAATGTGGATCGCACAGAACGGGCCAGCTTGGCTGATGGGACCAAATGATTAAGGGCAGTGAGAGCTAACTCTTGTGGCAAAAAGATCTAGGAAAACTTGCTGTTACAGAGCGATCTTTCAGAAAAATAGCAGATGAAATTTCAGATTCAAATTATAAAAATAATTCATATTTGGAAACAGCCTAGAGTACACATACTGCATTAATGGTACTGAAATTAGCTATTAGCATTTAGACAGTAGGTCTTGGAGCAATGCTGTATATCGCTCCTTGAAAACTTCTCTTCAAACTTAGTCAAAATTGATCACCAGTAAGTAAGAATAATGAACAGAAAACATCTTATGGTGTTGCACATCTACTTGCATTAAGTCCATGGTGTGTTCACTTCTTGAAGTTTGCATGCTGATCTGGATTTCTTTCTCAAAAGAATTACAAAAAAAGAAAAAAAAATGGCCAGCAATTAAGAATACAAGACAACTTCCATATATGAGATGAAGTTCACTGACAGATTTCACATTACGAGAAACGTATCTGAACACTATCTCAGAGTTTTATATAACCTTGAACAGTGTGGAAAAGAATGCAGACTATTTATTCTGTTTCATATGGTGCAAGGAATCAGGGTATCAAACACAATTTTTCAATCTGAAAGCTTTCAAAAAAATTTAAAACTGTTGGACATTCTTTTACACAAGCAGCCTATGAAATCGTTTAATGAATTCTTGGCAAAAGCCCCCTGAAGCGCTATCAGAGCAAGGGTATACACACAAACTTTGACTTGGGAAGTCCCTTGGCTGTTGAGGAAATATTGCTGCCATTCCCTCGCTTATTTACTCTTTCCTTAGGCATCAGTTGCTTATAGTGGTAGTCAGAGGCAGAGTAGTGAAAAATAGACATTGCATCTGACTGACTTTTTTCCTACCAATACCCTACACCATGCACATATAAGTCTTTTAAAATAAAAACGTATTTTAAGGGTTGTTTGCAGTGCTTATGTGCTTGATTTAGTAGATGAAGGGAACTGGTTTTGTTTAAAATATATCTGTATATATTTCATGAAAAATTCTTAAAATCAGAAATACACTGGAAGTGTATGTCCAGACAGAAATTATATGTTATTGGCTAGGGTATATCTTTTATTAGTCTGCCAGTCTAGGTGCTGATTTTCTTTTTTAGCAGCTTCACTATCCTTGTTTTACCTTTTGAGCACACAGGCGCCAGCAGTTCTGATGAACAGGGTCAAATTGCATGGGATATAGTAGGAGCTCATTCTCATTCAGGTTGTGCAAGACTGTGATTGCTATTCTTTCGGAGAGAAACAATAACATTTTACAAGACTGATTTTTAATTGTATCCCTTACTCGGGTGCAGAGCAATCTCTGGAGGATGCCTCTTCCCTTCTTAGAATGAAAAAAAAGCAGCACAAAATGATCATGTTCAAGGTAGCAGCAGTGTATGTTTGGAACTTGCTGGCTGGCTTATCTTCCTTGTTTATTTTCAGCTGAAGAAATACTGTGTCTGAGACAATCTAATAAGAAAACAGTGGGTTTTAAAGAGACCTTTCAGTATTAGAGAATAGGATTTTTTTTTTTTACTCTAGTTCTACAAAGCAAATAATAATGATTATGATTACGTAGCTTCAAAGTGAGGTAGCTGAAGTTTTATTCTGTTCTGGGAGCTCTTGGATAGAGAAATTGTATGTATCATATCATTATATTTGATTTCATTAGCAGTATAACTACAGTACGCTTAGTATTAATAAAAAAGAATGTGTCTGACAGGTCTTGAAAGCAAAAGTACTTCTAATTCACTGAGATGGTGTTTCATTATATAGCTTGCATGGATATCTGTGAGCTACTACTAAAGCCTAAATGGAAAGAGCATGTTTATTGCCAATGAGTCTGAACTTACAATGCATCTGCTGTGGAATATTTAAAGGTTGTTAATCTCAAAATCGTTGGAAAAATTGAATTTGGGCACCTTCTGTCTTCAACTGTTCTTTGCCAATAAGCGACAAAGTATGTTATGTTAGACAGGAAATAGCAAAGGGGCTCTCTGTTCTTGTGTGCATCCACACCCACCTTGGACTCGGTGGGGTACAGTGCCGGCAAGTCACATATGGCACCACTGAGTCTTTGTTTTGAAATAATCTACTACTAATCGGGGATGTTTCCAGTGCATGACCTGCCTGGAAACGGGAGCAGTAAATACATTAAAAGTTTGTGTGGTGTGGGTCCCCTACACCAGGGTGTGGGTGTGGATTGACAGCTCTTAGTGAAAGATGGTGCTGCAGCTGAGAGGCAGTAGACCATGGAGCTTTGCTGTGGGTGCTGATGTCTAGCAAATTTTCTGAAGACCTGCCCCAACTACTGTCTTGGTGACTAGGATTTGCTTGCTTGCATGCCTGTCAGGTATGTATGCTATTCAGAAATGAATTTTCTTCCTTTTACTGATCATTTTCAGGGTGCAGGATGGTGGGTTGGTTATATCTTTTATTTCATCCTATCAGATTTGGTCGACTTGGAGTTATGTTCTGCATTGTGCAATAGAAGGAAAAAATTTTCTCTAGCTATCCATATATGACTTGTTGTCCTGTGGGTGTTTACTTACTTGGGAAGTTGTTGGATGGTATTTGAGTTGAAAGTTGGAGGTGGCTCCAGCAGTTTTGTTCCACTGCACTGGTAAAAACCCTAAATATTTTTTTGGCTTTGAGAGGAAAAGGAAGGAAACACAGAATTTATGTTAGTGATTATTCTTCTCTGAGAGTTCAGCTTATGGCTGGAAGATTATTTAGTGGCTTATGCCAAGTGGAATAGCTGCAGTGGAAGACAGAAAAGCAAGTAGAATATTGATCAAAACAAAGCAGCCTGGAAAGTACTGTTTCATGAAAATTTCTTGTCTGAGAAAAAATGTTTGGATATTTCCCCCTGGAAGGTGTCAAGGGATGGAGAGAAAGGTTGTTTGTTAATGTTTTTCCTTTCCTTTGGAAAATATTTTTGATAGGAAGCTGAAACATATTTTGAAGGAAAAATCTTCCAGCCAAGTTTGATAACTGATGCGTGAGGACAGTAGTTCAAAATTGTGCCTCTCTGTCAAGACATTTGAGGCTTTCAATTTAGAATCATATAATAGTTTGGGCTGAAAGGACCTTTAAAGGTCATCTAGTCCAACCCCTCTGCAATGACCAAGATCATCTTCAACTAAATCAGAATGTGCTCAGAGCCTCTTCCAGTCTGATGTTGATGGTTTCCAGGGAAACCACCCATCTCTGGGCCACCTGTTCCAGCATCTCACCACCCTCCTTGTAAAAAACTTCTTCCTTATAACTAATTAAATGGATCTAATTTGGTACATTTAGGTCTGAAAGCTAAAGCAGAAGTCCTGAAGGATACCGTAAGTACTGTCTTTATAAAACTTTAGTACCAAAAATGTAAATGCTTGCAACATTTTGAAAAATACCAACTTCTAACTTTTACAGGAAACAAATGCTTCCTAAGCAGTTTTGCCAATGCTCACATGTTTTAGCTGTCATATTTCAGATACAGTCATATTCGTATGCCTGATAATGCTACAGCTTACGTGGTGACATGAATTACTTATGTAGTATTCTATAAATTTATGCAACATAATAAAAACATGGACACCTGATCCTGACTATATTATTCAGTCCAAGATGGTTCCCCTTAGTTGTGCTTCTAAGGACTCCTATAAGGTTATAAACCTCCTTGCAGGTTACAAACTCCCTGTTTCTGTCTGTGGTGTGGTATGAAGAGATGAAAGTACAGCACTGTCTGGCCTCTAGGTTATACTGCAATGCACATTACTGATATTAAATAAGAGGTGAATGCGCAGCTAATATTTTCCCAGATCTGCCCTTTCTTGTGTTAAGAGGATGAGGTCGGCTCTCCCTGCTGAGGCAGGCTCCTTGGAAAGTTAGAATGGTCTTGCCCAAGTAAGGAAGAAAGAAGAGCATCAGAACTCTGTTCCTGTCCTGCAGAATACTAATAGAGAAAACATAATATGCCATTACAGGAAGACTTTGTGGCTGATGCTCAGAAAATCAAAGTAGGTTGAAAATTACACAGTGTCTTGGTTTGAAAAGACAGGAGTCTGCTAAGGAAGGCAGGAGCCTCCCTTGGAAGAGAGAAATGCACCCCCCTTCCCTCCGAATTAATATAATTCTGAAATTAAGGAGCGTTTAGGCAATGGTATGAGAGAAAAAAAAAGAAAATAACAGTTCTTTATTAATATAAACAACAACAGTAACCACTGACAGAGTCAGAATACAACCTGACACCCTGTTCAGGGTGGTGGTAGCAGTCCAGATGAAATGGTTCTCTGAAGCGCTGATCGGGTAGAAAAGAAAAGGTCCTGGTGGTCCAGTGAAAGCTCTTGTCCTCTGGAGATCCAGTGGGCCGGAGCTACTATACAGTCCCAGAGTCTAGCTTATATTCAGGTGGGACTGCTTGGCTCCTTCCCCCTGGGTGGAGCCTCTTGCAATGGGATGAGATGACTCCTGAGTCAAGCGGTGGGTTCTCCGTGGCCCATTAGCAGAGACAATAGGCCCCCGGATAGCAGGAGATAACAGTGCCCCAGCTGTTTCAACGGCTGTGGAGGTGGTAATAGAATAAACCTATTTTTAACCTAGGACACACAGATGCAACCTGACAGTCTTACTTTTTAAAAGCAGAGCTGTCTGAGAGACCATTGAGTGTACCAGACTTAGAAAGGAAGCAACAACAAAACCAAAAAAATAGGCAGTTGTTATGATTCTAATAAAGGCTGCATTTGAGATTTCAGGAGAGAATAAGTATATGGAAATTTAATTTATTTCATAGTGCTGGTTCTCAACCTATCAGGTTTTGTGTCTGAATTTTATAATCCGTTAGTACCTTAAGTGTTGTAAGAGACTGTTAAAAATCTTAGAAGTTTTTAATAGTCACTAGATAGTATGATCTGTATTTACTGCAAATATTCAATTGTAATTAAAATCACAGGCATTTTTTTAGAAACATGAGGTGTTAGCAAAAATACAAATTCTGAAATCTATTACTATTTTTTCTCTCTGTTAAAGTCTTGTTTATAACAATATACAATATGAGTTAGTGAAATTCCTCTGATATTTGAAACTGGAGATTGAAAACCTTTTAGATCTAATTCCAATTTTTCACTGTGGTGTGTAGCATCCAGAAAATAATTTCTGCAAGCTTATAAATTGGAGTAGTAATCTTCTATAATTTGGTTTCCTTCTGATTGCTCTTATTGGAATATCTGCACATTTTCAGGAAGGATTTAGTAAGATAGAAGCAACCCTCCCACCAAACTCAATTAATCAGTCCTTTAGGTGACTAATTAGACATGCTGAATTTTCAGTGAGGTGTATTGTTTCATTCTAGGTCTTCACGCCTATCTTACCCAGCTGATATCTGTAAACTGAAAGAGGATATTGCTACAGTGCATGGTTCCTAATAAAATTCAAATTAAATAATCACCTCAATTATAGATTAAAAACTCAGGTTCAACAATTATCCAAAGAGCTTCATTGAAAACCCACAGTCATGTAACGACTCTTTCTCTTCCCGTGTGAATTTATAGCTCTCTCACACAGACACAATTTAGATTTAGTTTAAATGGCGCCCTAAGTTGTTTCCATTATCTCAACCTGGAGCAACCTGTGTCTATTCCTGGAATATGATTTCATTATTCTTGAACTGTGTTACCTACCGTGTACGCTATCTTTTCTACCCTGAACATTTTCCAGGAAAAGCTTTTTCAATTCCTGTTAGTGCTTAGACATTTGAGTCAGTTAAATGTGGAAGGAGAAGGATGGTGTCTGATGTATTCATTCCAGTTATGGTAATTGTCTTTGAAGAAAATTCTTATTTATTCACAGATTATGCCAAGTTTTTGGGATGTCCAATCTAATATTTATAATACAGAATTATACTATATTGTGTAGATTAAGATGGGTATTACATGAAAGAAGGAACACCTGAAAGCTTTTCGTACTCCTGAGTCACTGTCACTACAAGAATACCGATTTACTGGGATGACATTTCTGGTGAAAAGGTTCTGGTTTTCAGAGAATTGATTGAAAACACATGGAAATTCCTTTCTCACAAAGGCATTTCATTTTTCTTGTCAAAAACACTTGTGTTTTATACGATTTCCACTTTTGTGATCCAATCTCATTTTGATTTGCTGATGTTAACCGGAAAGTCAGATTTCTATAAAATAATGGGCATTCTTTCTTCATGCTTACCCAAAAATGCATCTGTTTGAAGGCTACAACTATGCAGGAACTCCGGACAGAAGCCTTTGGAGTAAGCGGCTAATCTGTGTGGCAGAAGATGGCAGAGTAAACAAAAAATTAGGATCTCAGAGTAAACAACAAATTAGGATCACAGATTATTCACGTAATAACTGCCTGAAATCAGGGAGTTCTCTTCTTCTAGTAAAACTTCTGAATTGTGGTTTTCCTTTGTGTTTTGTGTCATAGTGTTTTGGGAATTTGTAGGTACAGCTGAGGTGCTAGATATGTGCTACTGACAACGTGCCTAATGGAAAAGGTGTTTATTGGCTTCTGGGTGCTTTCAGAAGAAAATTTTTCTTGGATTTCAGTGGAGGTACACTGCTAGCAGTGCCTTTAGACTGAAAAACTCAGCTTATTGATCCACAGTGCAAACATAAAATCCTGTAATAATTTGGGCTAGAAGGGACCTTTCAAGGTCATGTAGTCCAACCCTGCTGCTATGGACATGGACATATTTAACTAGATCAGGTTGTTCAGAGCCCCCATCCAACCTGTCCTTGAATATTTCCAGAGATGGGGCATCCACAGCTTCTCTAGGCCACCTATTCCGGTGTCTCACTACACTTTTAGTAAAGACTTTCTTCATAATATCTATCTAAACCTACCCTCCTTCAGGATCATTCCCCCTTGTCCTACCACTTCATGCCTTTGTGAAAAATCCGTCTCCACTTGTAGGTCCCCTTTAGGTACTGGAAGGTGCTATAAGGTCTCCCCAGAGCCTGCTCTTCTCCAGGGTGAACAATCTCTCAGCCTTTCCTCACAGAAGAGGTATTCCATCCCCTCAGCCTTCTTCGTGGCCCTGCTCTGGACTCGCTCTGACAGGTCCATGTCAGATTATGCAGATTAGCTCAGCTGGTTAGAGCATGGTGCTAATAGCATCAAGCTCATGGGTTTGATCCCCTTATGGGCCATTCATTTAAGAGCTGGACTCGATGATCCTTGTGGGTACCTTACGACTCAGAATATTCTGTGATTCTATGTCCCTCCTGTGCTGAGGACCCCAGAGCTGGAGGAAATGCTCCAGATGAGGTCTCATGAGTGTGGAGTGGAGGGGTCTCCAAGGGATTGCTAAAGCTTTGGCCCTACTGGTCAAAGGTGAAGTGCTGAGACTGGAGGAGCTTCTGAGGCTGAGACCAAGCTCAAGAGAAAGCAAATTAAGAAAAGGCTGAAGGGTTAATTTGATGTTCTGTCTGCAGCTGGTGCCTTGAGTTTCTGTTGGCACAGGCACTTGGAGCAGGAGTAAGAAAGGAGGGGGCTTGTGCTGTCTATCAAGGTGATAGTACAGTTAATTGGAAATTAATTTACAGGCAGTGCTACCAGTCCATCAGTGCTGCCATCTGCATAAGTGACAAGCCAGATCATTCAAGGCAGACAGAATTACTTATCCTGGGGCCAGGAGGAGGAGTGCAAATGTGAGACTAGTCCTCTCTCTTTCCTAAGAGGGCAATCCTAAAAAGCTATAGAGTTTTTCTAAGTGTCTCTGGAATTTCAGGTCTGATCACATCTATACCTGGCTATTCCTGCTTCCTCTTCCACTTCAGAGAAGGTTTGGCAAAGAAGCATGTGGCATCAGGAGGGGTCAAAAGGCAGGGGCATGGCCTGGTGCTGTAGAGCTGCTGCTGCAGGGTTTTTCCATCTCCAAATTGCCCAGGGGAAGGGGAGCCAGAAAGATTTAGGACCTGGTGGAGTTCACGATGCTAACACAGAAACTGCTGTTTTATTGTGTGATTGTGTGATTTCCAAAACCCTTTAAGCTTAAGATGTGAAACCTCTTAAGCTACCCAGCACGATGCGGTGTTTGTAAAGGTTTATCAGCTTTTCAAAGTTTCCACGCTTTCCCCTCCAGGACTCCTTAAGCATTTTGAAAGAGCAAAATGAGTGCAACTCAAGAGTGGACAGGCAAACCTATTTGCCTTGCCAGCAAAGAGACAGAAGTGATGGTCATGCCTGCAATAACTGAATCTGGAATTCTGTCATCTTTGAAACTTATGTTTGTAGCTGCCCTTTGCGTTTGTGTCGTCTTTCATGAGAATGTGGATAGTCTTGTATTTGGCATCTTCTCTCAAGCTGTTTGCCACATATATGGCTCTGGGGGGTTAACCAGTAAGAAATTGCCCATTTACAGGAAGGCAGGTAGAGGCCCAGTACCTTCTCACATGTTGTATTTACTTCACTGGTTGGTTTGAACCACGATTATGATTATCATTATTATTATTATTTACTTAGCTTACTAGGAAGTAGAAAGGGTTATTTGGGATTTTGGCAGAGAAGAAAAATAAGTACTCTAAATGCACGAAAATATTCTCTTTCCCTGATACATTTGAAATGTAATTTTGTCTGGCAGTTACAGCCTATGAGAGACTTACTGACTGGGACTATCAGGTTACAGCCATGATCAAACAAAGTCCACTTTAATTAATCTGATTATTGTACATTTTGTGGTACTCTAAAATTGTTTAGATTCCCTGACATTTATTAAGAATAAACTTCTCTTTTACCTAGAGATGATTGCATGATGCAGAAATATTAATGGTTAGTCATAAGAAACTAATCAAGTTAGAGGCAACATGAAGTGAGGGAATGAGCACCAAACCAGCAGCTAAGTTCTTATGTTAATTTGATGCATGGTCTTGGAAAAAATCACTTACTGCTCATCACGGTCTCTTGATTTTCCTTCAGCTAAAGAAGGAATATTAATATTCATCTCCCTACTTTACCAGTTTGAGGAGAATTAGCTAATGCACATGTTTATAAATAAAATGTTAGTGCTTCAGAAATGTAAATCTTTTTTATCAAATGTTTATATATGTATATATATATGTGTGTGTGCATGTGTATTCAAATAATTAATAATGAAACTAGAGACCTGATTATGTTATTTCTATCTGTAGTTGCCAATTCATCAAAAAGGAAGGAACATTATCTGTTATCTACTTAAATAGCATCTATCACCAACAGGAGAACTAAGGAGAACTTCAAGGAGAAACAACTGTTTTTTCAGACCTTAGGTATACATGTAATTCAAAATTTTACTTGCTCTTAACTGCTGACTGATTTATTTAGAGTGAAAAAAAACCCATGTCTATTGAAATATCGATGTTTTGATTTTATTTTTTTTAAGTAGTTTGCTTAAGATGACTCAGTGTAGGAGTCTAGGAACAGAATTTGTTTCTTCTGGAGTCCTCATTTATTCCATGTAATTGCAAGGCTCTGTGAGTGTTAAATAACTTCGGCTCACCTGTGGTGTAAGCTTATTTAAATTAAAGGCTCAGTCTCTGAGATAAACCTTTTTTATTTGTGTAAAAACTCATGTTTTTTCATTACGGTGAAGCACTGTAATCTTCTGGCCACAGGAATTCTTTCCTCCAGGATATGAAATGCTGTTTGAAGAAAGCACTGAGCCTTGAAACCAGAGAAGGCCTCAGTCATGTTGTGTGTTCCTTATTAAGTAACTGTACATTTACGGTAGCAAATATTAAAAATCATGGAGTCATAGAATTATTTATGATAGAAGGGACCTCTGAATGCCATCTGTTCCAAGCCATTGTCTCCCTCAGCACCTGCACTAAACAAGGCTAACTTCAAAGTTGGAACTAATTTCAGACTTACGTTGTGTTACTTGGGGCCTTCTGCAAAATGTCTATTATTTCTATCTTCCTCAAAATTTATTGTGGTGGATTTCTTATCTAACAGCATCCGGGTATTCTTAGAATTTAGTCATCATCTACTAAACCCAGTAGTGGTGAAATCCAACTGAGTCCGTCCTTGATCATCTTGTCTAGATTTTCTTGGACACAAAGCTTTCTCAATATCTTTTGGAGGTAAAGTTTGGGCAAGCAACAAAATAATAAGGAAATATTTGCCTTGAACAGTGCCTAGACCATTTGACTGAGTTTCAAGTAACAACATCTGCAATATTGTCTTACTATAGTGCAATCAAAAACAGAGTTCAGTATCCTATTTTGAAATAATGTTAATGCTCAGAAAAATAATGTTTACATTCTGTCTCTCAGAAAAAGAGTCGTACATGGGAAAAAACAAAACAAAACGAAAAATAAAACCCCAAAAACAAACTAAGCAAGCAAAAAAACCCCAAACGAAACATAATCCAGGACTATTTTAGGCCCTTTTTTCTTAGAATGGTTTTTAACTTTCTGAGCTTTGCCAGCTTATTGTGTTTGTACTGGAAATACAGGTTTATCACTTACATAGAATTTTGCACGTTATACACTTTTCCTTATCCTGGTTTACCTTGCTTCTTCTTCTGCATTATATAATTTAAATTTGTATTGTATGCACTCAAAATATAGATTTGGTGAAAATTACTGCATTTAGCATCCATTTCTTACCTCACAATTTACCTCACCACTAAATTTGAGCTTGAAGCTTCTTCCACAGTCTTTAATGCATTGTGTCTTTATTTAGACAATAGTTTGATTGTTAGCTGTAGAAAAAGCATAAAGCTGTCCCATTTTAAAAGACTCAGCAGCAAGGTGACAGGTCAGGACAATCAGAACATACTGAATATCAGTCACAGCATTAGTCTGTAGGTTTACTAAGGCCTTCTTCCAGTGTCATCCCTTGGACCGAGCCTCCCTTAGCCGTGGGATGCACTAGACGCTCCTGGAGCACATGTTTTGTTTTATAGAATCATAGAATCATTTAGGTTGGAAAAGACCCTTAACCCTCAAGCATTACCCTAACACTGCCAAGTCCACCACTAGGAACCGTGTCCCTAAGTGCCACATCTACATATTCTTTAAACACCTCCAAGGATGGTGGCCGAACCACTTCCCCAGGCAGCCTGTGCCTATGCTTGACAATCTCTCTGATGAAGAAATCTTTCTTAACATACTATCTAAACCTCCTCTCATGCAAATTTAGGCCATTTCTTCTCATTCTATCACTTCTTACTTGGGAAAAGAGACTGACTCCACCTCACTACACCCTCCTTTCAGGTAGCTGTAGAGAGCAATTCCCTCACCCCCTCCATTTCTCCAGACTAGACCCTGTTATCTAGACCCTTCACCAACTTCGTTGCTCTTCTTTGGATGCCAAGACCAAGACTCCAGCTCATTAGCTCTGAGATCCTTTTGTGATATGAACCAAAATGCAAAGTGAGGACATCTGGAAGATTTGCTTCAAAAGTGCACTACTGTTTCAGATTGAGACACTGTTGTAGGTCCATCTTAGACGTTCAACAGATTCGCTTGAAAGCTCCCTAAATACTTGCCTGTGAGGTGGTCTTAGGATTGGTCGTGAGGTAAACTAAGGAGATGTATGGAAGGAGTCATCCCCTGGATTTTTGTCAGAGTAAGTAACATCAGGAGTTGAACCCTTTAGGGGTTTACCCTTAAACTCTTAAGGCTTGCTATTATGACAGATCAGAACTACAGGAAACCTAAGCTTCTGTGCAAAGGAAAGCAGGCAAAGTATATAATTCTTCCTAGTAATTGTGACAAACTTTTACTTAGAATTAAACCGAAAGTTGTGCCAGAAATGCTCAATGAAACTGGTGCAGAAAACCTCTTTGAGTCTTCTGCCAGATCAAGCCCATTGCAACCACATGACATGTTTTCTAAACTCAGATCAGCTCACAAAACATTGACAGAAGCTTTGTTCCAGCAGGCTTCATGCCTCATTGTGTATCATCTGTTCTTCTGCAGCCAGCATAAACACATCTACAGTGCACAGTGCGCCTTGGTGAATTTCAGGGCAGTAAGTGCTGCAGCCTCAGTGTTGCCTGATTTGGAACATGCTCCCGCTGCTGCGTAAACCAACAGCGCATAGATCCAGCTCTTAGGACCGTGGCATTATGACTGTGGGACGCTCGCTTAAATCCACTTCCATTCTTTGGTAATGCTGTTTACCAAACGTAGAGTCCTAATTTCTCATAATAATGTTTGTTAAAGTAATTTTTAATGACACTGGGGTGGACTTTTCTTTCCAATTTTTCCTTCTGTTGCATTTGCAAAATGGCTTTTTAATGACTTCCAAGACAGGAAACTATTATCAGTATTAGTATTTCATACTCTCAGAAAACTCATTTTTTGCCTGAACAGATGATATGCTGCGTTCCTTAGGTGTGAAAATGCAAGCAAAATACTCTGCATTCAAAGCATAAAATGGTTTCTGCTCTGAAACAAAAAAAGAGACAAGACATAATTAGCAATTTGAATGTTGAATAGTTTATAAAGTGAATAAAATTAAAGTTTAAATGCGAACACTTTTTCTGAGCCATTTCTGAAGGTGTGGTTTTAGTCTGAGCTGTTAAAGTATTGAGTATATGTATTAATCAGTTTGAACAGATTGTCTTCCTTTCCACACACATACACTACTGGCTTTACTTAGTTGCACAGATAGACAAAACCATATTTTAGATTCACCTATTACTTATATTGGAAATAAAAGGTTTGGTATTTTCTGAGAGCTCTTATAAGACAATAATTATGGTACAGCTAAGACAATGACATCTTTCAGTGGTGATATTTTGACAAGTATCTTCCCTGAAACCAAAGCAATAAGTTACTTCTTAAAAAATACATTAATATATCTGTTGACTCTTTCGACACTGACCTGTGAGCCCTCAATAATCTTATGCAATGGTATTAGACTTTTTCAAAGAATTCCATGAGCTGTTTACCCCTACACTGAATGTAGTATCACAGTTGCAGGTGGTGTAATAAAAAATGATGCTACTGAAAACAGTTTATGAATATTAAAAAACTTACCTAGAATATATATATCTCTTTTCTGCTGACCGCTTAAAAATCAAGGATTTGTTTTCTCACTTCATAAGCAGCAGGAAACAAAAAATAAGTCTGAGATTAAAATATGTTTCATCTCTCTTAAAAGATACACATTGAAAGAAAAGGAACATAAGCAAAACCAACTTTTTTTTCCCTTGTTACATAAGTTTTATTGAATCTAATATTCCCTTAGGAGCAATTTTAATGCTTCCAATTAGATGGTGAAAGGACAGCTGAAAATAGAGGCAGTGAGCAATACTATGCAGAATTAGTAAATTCAAGGGAAAGCTCAAACTTTGGGCAAATTTGAATCCCTTCCAAAATGAAAGACTTGGGGCTTCTGAAGCACAGTTAGTGTGGATATGTATTTCACTTGCTTCTGCTTTACAGCAATGTAGCCACTTTCTGACAGTCTGGTCATTGTGTATGGTTTTATACCTGTAGTGTCTGAACAGTCTACGAATACATAGTCAGGATTCAGAGTCAGAAACTCAGAAATTCTCTGTAGTGTTTCAGTCTAACTATATCTCTCATCTTTTTTTTTCCCTTTTCTCTTTCTTCTCTTTTTTTTTCGTCTTTTCGCCTCCTTAAACCTAATTTCCTAAGGAAACAAGACTCTCATGACCATTCTCCAGATGTGTCTGAGAGTTGTCTCCTTTTTAACCAGCTTCAGGCAAATTTAACAGAGAGGTGGATTTCTAAAGCTCTTGAGTAACAGTGACTGTCGCAAGAAGAGGAAGCCAGGCTACATTTGTGCGCTCACTGTGCAAAAAACAACCAAAAAAGATCAGCCTATGTTGAGCACTAGGTAATGCATATTCACCTGGAGAAATCCATGCTTATTGGTAGTGATTCCCCCAATTATTTTGGGTTTTTATTAGCTGCATTGGACATTTTCTTCTTGTTGCAGACAAACTGCCAGTTTTACATCAGTCTTGAGTGTGTTTTATATATGTTATTTTACATATGCATACATAGATGTATATATATGTCTCCCAAGCAAAGTATGGTCAGAAAACAGGAGAACTCATCCTATTTCCCCTGTGACTTCAGACACTCTTACATTAATTTTCTAATTTCCAGGCCTAAAGGAAGCTAATGAGCTTTCCATGAGTTCACTGGGTGACCCTATACTAGGCCCAACTGCTTTGTGTAGAAAATGCCGATTTTCACCACACATATTTAAGTTTGATTCCATGCGAAGAGCAGTGCTTTGACAGATGTCGTTACAATGACTGAACTAATGTGTTCTTGGCAAGAAAACAATGGGGCTAGTAGCATAGAAATATTTACAGCAAAAAGCATTGGTGGTGGGACAAACAGAAAAAAAATACCACCAGAACTTAAATTTGGACAGACTGCCCTAACCTCTTCATTCAGATGCCGAAGCAAAGTACCGCCCAAACATTTACATGGGTGGCAGTATTTATTACACTTTCTTTCCTTTAAACCATTGAAGAGTTGTTCTCACTTAGTAAAGACTTTACTGAACAGCAGAGAGCTCTTGTAAGCCTTGCAGGGCTTTTTAGCTGAAATAATTGTTGTATTTCAACCTATATTGCGGTTCTGGTAGAATTAACTCCATGCTGCGTTGGTACTGAGGTTGAAAGGTAATTTATAATCTCTAAAAATATGCGTGAGCTCCATTAAAAAAGTCACCTGAAAATTCCTCTGTTGCAACCTGTCAGGTATAACACATGTTTTGGAATAGAGTGTTGCTATTTATTATTTGTATTTGTAAGAATGCACTGGGCTCATTGTTCTGAAAAAGGATTCTCTGGAACTGAAGAAGTGTCCCCAAGATCTTTGGTGCGGGAGCCTCCCTTGATGTCTAATAGGAGGTTTGTGTGTGGTAGCACACCAAGCTGCATTCCTGCCTGTTAGATTTCCAGCTCTGGACTGAATCCCACCAACAGCCTGTTTCTGTTTTCTCTTGGCTTATTGCTGAGCACAGTCATTGCTCTCCTTGCCATGTACCTGTCCAAGCTGCTCATGCTTGTGTGGGTAATCTCCGATGCTGGCATGCTGACACCACTCTTGAGAACTGCAGCTGCTTGTCCAGCCATGGACTGAAGGAGGTGAGAACTATGCAAGCAGTTCAATGACTGGCTGTCTGTTAACGGTTCTGGCATATATCAGGATGAAGAGAATTAGATGTGGTTGGGTTCTGCTCTTAACGTTCCTGGCTAGTGCAAGGGAATGGGAAAAGAATTATGCTGCATTTGCAGCATACAAGAGGGGTGATTGAAATGGGATAGAGGCTGGCAGTCAGTCCAACTGGGAAAACCTCTGCAAGATGCACAAATATATAGAAATATGTTTAGAAATAATGGACACAGGAAGAAATACATGCACATCTTCTGGATCTCGAATTGAAGCTGGATGCATCACTTGTGTGGTACTCACTGTGACTGTATGGTCTGCAAGCACAACTCAGCGCACAGAGTGGAGACAGACCCAAATGTCTTGTTTTCTGGCAGAAGTCCTGTGGCAGTAGTGCTAATATCAGGTAATTTTCTCCAGTGTTTTTTCTAAAAGAACAACTCTGGTTTTAAATTCCAGCCGATTATAAGCTGACATCATTTCTTTACCTCGGAACTAGTTTATTAAAAGTGGTGATGCAGCCCAGATGTAGTATTCTCAGGACCAAGATTTCTAAAAACAGTAAGAACTTGCCTGTGCAAATTGCCAGGCTAGTATGCCAAGTATAGGAAGAAAAGAGTTCTGGAAGAATGACAAGAATTCAAATATGCGCTTTTTATTTTAAAAGACTTGGTAATCAGTGATGTGTATTGAGTCAGGAAGTCGTGTTTCTCTGGACAGAAAAATGAGACTTGACAGACATTCAAACTATTTGGGTGGTTGGTGGGTGAACAGTTTGAGTTGCTATTTTTTCATATAATTTTAACAAACATTTTTGTGTGTGTGTGCACAAAGACTCTATTTTTGTTTTCACAGTAAAGTAAGAAAAGCAAAATATTAGCGTTCTTATTTGCAGAAAAAAAAAAAATTAGAATTTTGTAACACTGCAAATGGCTTTGAAAACCTTTCTATTTTCAGCGTCGCTGCATCTCCGGTTTACAAATGATTTAAGGCAGATGTTTTCCAAGGAAAGAAGCATGGGTTCATGCATGCATGGATATTGGTTGGGTTTTACAAGCAAATGTAAAACTCCAGTGATTTGTGTGCTCCTGAAATGTTTCATGACTTTGTCACCTTTTAGCAGCTTGAACTAAAGTAAATGTAGTACAGAAGATTGCATGAGAGGTATAAACTTGGGCAGAATTTGATGTGGTTTAGACATGGAATTTAGTTCTCTCACTTTGCCTCATAATTCTCCCATCTAAGTACTCATAGCAATTGGTCAGTTGCTTTGTGCAGGGCTTAAATCACTATCTAAACGTATCCAAAAAGAAAAGGTTATAAGTGAGGTGAAATTTTACTAGAGAGAAGAAAAACACCAAGTTTACTGAGGAAGGTCTGATATCTATCAAAGTGTGGAGCAGTCGGAATTATGTTACATGGTTTGGTTCACTGAAAAGCATATGTGAAAATATCAAAGGGCATGGCAACTTCTGCTGCAGTAAACAAAGTAGTTCTAGCATGTATCTCTCTAATTTGTAATGATTTAACAATGGAAGATTATGTTGAGATTTTTTTAAACAGTTTCTGAAGTTTCTGGCTGAACAAGATGACATTTGTAATGAAGTCAGTGTTCTTGCATTAATGAGTGGTGGAAGTGCTTTACAAGATTTCTGACTGTGGCTTCTACTAGCACTGCTCCCAGATGGAAATGAAAGAGTTTGGCTGTAGGTGTTATCTCTCTTGAGTTCAGAGGCATCGCTTCTCTGGGATTGTGTCCTCACTCAGGGCAACCAGTGTGTGTGGAAAGGGGAGGGTGTTATTTTACATAGCTTTGGCTGAATCCCTCTTGCAGAACCAGAAATTTCAAGGTCTTCGAAAAATGATTGGTGGCTTTTAAAGAAACTCGTGCCCTAGTCTGGTGAAGCAAACAGTCTACATCACCAAACATAGTATGGATTCACAAACCGTTACGTGATCTCAGTGACACTGATTTCAAACTCACAGTTTAAAGTAACATTAGACAATAACTTTTCCTCGAAATGTATTTTCATAAGAGGAGCTAGCCTTCATCACATACAGAATAGTTTCCTCGATTTGCTGTACCTGAAATAATCTCATCCTAATCCTCTCCCTCAGGACCATTTCCTCCTTTTCTGCATGCAGGAGCAAGCACTGTCACATTTGGCACTTGAACTTAGAACTCCAAAAGCAGGTGAACAGAGCCCTGCAAAGCTGATGCAAATACCAGTGGAAAAACCAGGCTGTCGAGGGAATGTTGAGCAACACAAAGGCAATGGGCTTATCCTCTCAACAGATCTGCTGCCTTCACTGGCACAGGATGACAGCTGCTTGCTCTCCAGTTCAAGCTTCCATCTTGTCAGGTAGTGTGCAGCCTCCGAGCCTTTGGGGCAGCTGTCTGATAGACTGCACGCATCAGGCTTGCACAGGAGTTTCTCACAGATGTTCCTTTACAGGAAGTAAATCTTTTCCTAAATATGCCACCTCATAGGTTCTATAATTGTGGCACTCCGTGTTAACTGTTTTTTAAATAATTGTTCAGCAGGAATTATTTAAAAAGCAGCAAGGTTTTAAGCTGTGAATGGAGATATTCCTTTTTTACTTAAGAATAGCACCAATATATGTTTGAAACCTAATTGTCTTAGATGATTTTATACTCTGTTTCAAACTATTCCTTTCTGGGATATGGAGTTGTAACATAGTCACCTGAAAATCGGTTTTTGTTTCAAGATCCAAATTAGGATCTACCAAAGATGTTTGGTAATCTAATTTTTTTGTTTAAATTTTACAAGGTTTTCTACTAGTTCTGTCATTATCTTGTTGTCCTTTCCTGTCACTTCTAGTATCTTTCTATGTAGTGAGCAGTTGAGATGTCACACCTCAGGATAGCCAGGGAGCTGCCATGTCGATATGAGGGCAGCTGGGGAAACCCTTTGTCCCCAAAAGAAACCGACGGTGGGTGAGGTTGCTCAACCAGAGGAGCCAAGTATGTGGAAAGATTTCTGGGAAGCAGGAATTCCTCAGACTCTGAGAAGCGGATCTGGGAATCTGGAATAACAGATAGGCCTGGCTTCCACAGGAGGATGCAGGGTCAAATCTTGGGGCTATAGAGAGGGAAGGGCTGATGAAGCAGGACTGCAAGTTGTGTCTGCTGTATTCTCAGTTTATGGAGTTGTGACCATGGTACTAGGATGCTGCAGTGAGCTTTTTGATATAGAGCTCCCTTTCTCACAAGCTTCCTTAGGATGAATTTCCAAAAGACATTTTATGAGTTTGCAGACATAAAGTGTCTCTCTGTTCCTCAGCCTGATCCCTTATCTAACTGGGTTACTATTGTTGCTCACAGTTCTAGACAATTTCTCAGCAAAACCATCTGCTGGGTTAGCTGCATATTATTTCTCTTTGCTCTTGTGAGGCTTCTCACAACGAATCTCTCATTGCAGGGATGTATTTGTTCATATTTTTATTCTGCTGAGACTGCCCTATCTTCTTCCTAGCTCTCTGGTGTCATGTACACCACGCTTCTGGTGAAGCATATAACACCAGCCAGAGATGCTGCTCTGAATTGGACACCTTGCTCTGTCTTACCCGGTATTTCACTTCATGTGACATAGTAAATGTTCAGGTGATTATTTGGGAAAAGCAAATGCAGTATTTTCCCCACTGCCTTTGTTCAACAGATGAGTTACTGTCTATTCTCTAGTTTTTAGCCTGTTATAGGCAAAATTACCTACGGGCAGATTGCATTCATTTCAACAGTAGTTAATTATTACAGCCATTTTAAGGATTCCCATTCAAGATTTGAAACATCTGCAGTGGGTTCTTTCCAAGGTCACAGTAGATTTATCGTATGCCTTGTTTGTGGTCACAGCTTAAATGCAAAAAAAAAGAGTGACTCTGCTGAGATAAAGGATAAGTTTCTGCGCCTTTGAACATGGTGCCATCACTGTCACTTGTCCTAGGCACCTCCCACTTTGACCAGAGGAACATGAATACTTTCATCAGCAGGATGAAAAGAAATTAAATGTGTGCTAACCAAGTGCTAAAGATCCTATGGTCTCTGTTTGGTTTTTATGGTAGCACACTGGCCTTGCTTTCAGACTGCTAAAGCGGTGCTTCTTAATAAGCCCTGTACCCAAGTTATTGTTGGGTTCCTAATTTCAATGAATTAAGCCTCACTAAGATGGTGAGATTCCTTTGCAACTCTCTGTCTCTGAAAAATTACGTAAGTGAGTACTGTAGAAGAGTTGGAGGATTTTGGTTTTATTTTGGAAAACATTGACACTATTTTGATAGATTATTTTTTTCCTTTACTATCTACTTCACTTCCTCTTCTGCTATGATTTTCTCTGAAAAACAATATTGTGTTTACCTGGTGACAGTGAAGGATAAGTTGTTCTCAGCTGTCAAATAGGAAACTACAATTTGTGTTTGACCTAGAAAGATTTAATGGCAACGTCTTTTTCAGTGTCAGATTGGAAGGCTGGGGAAGTTGGGAGCAATCTGTGAGATTTTAAAAGGGAATTGCTTCTCAATGCATGGAAAAATAAAATTGTGTGAGAGGGAAAATAGATCTTTCATTACTTGATAGAAAGCAATCGGGAAAAATAAAAGAAAACTTTTTTTTCTTCAACTGGTAAAGAGATTTAGAAAGCCAAGTAACATAAGATAGATTTTTATCTTAGAGTACCAGATATTGCTTTTTCTCCTACGTGGACTACCTAGGAACTACTGTACAAAAATCTTCTCTCTGCAGAATAAGTTACAGGGGATAGTAAAATTTATGCTCACAATTGCAACTGGATGGCTGAGGTTACTGCACCCTCTGCCTCAGATCTGGGGGTACAGAGGTGCCCAAGTCACTCACAAATTGCTTTACCATATTGAACAAGTCTGTCAGGCCTTTGGTCAGGCAAATATTCATGGACCTTAACACTCCAGATAATTATCTATTGCTACCCATTCTTGTTTTGGGTAAGTACAGGGCGAAAGTTACAGTTGAGGAACTTTGTACCATATTACGTGGTGACAGATTTGGTTTCAGCATAGTAATACATCTTTAACATTTCGTTAATTTGTCTCTTTACACCATGAAGTGCCATGGCATGTACTTATTAAAGTTGTACCTGAACATGAAGAACAATAAATAGTCTGCTTTACTTGCTTTGACCACGAGTGCTGTTGTGTCCCGCTGCAGAGCAGAATTGCTAGGACTCTCGACTGTGATAAAGCGTGAATCTAGTGGATGTGATGTTGCTTAGACATACTATTTGACTGCACTAACTTCTGCATATAAACTTTTATAGTCTGCTGAGTGCTTATTCCTCTTTAACTTTAGCCTTAAGTATCTCTCAGATTCACTTTGTTGTAGTTAATAGCCTGTTTTTATACTGATATATAATTAAATAGCATAAGATTTTGGGGGGTTTTTTATATTTTTTAAATTTCCTGGTCATATAAATATCAATGCCTCTGGTAGTGTGGGTCCTCTGCATTTGATTGTGAGAGTTCTAAGACTTATTACACCCTGATACTTTAGGGCATCCATATAATTCTCTTTTTTCTCCAGACTATGAAATTTATACTCTTTTCATTATACTAAATTGATGGGTTGTGCCTGTAGACATAGACTTATATTACATAGCTATACATATCATTAAAGGGGTTTTGTATTTTTTGTTCACGTAAAGGCTTTTGTCTTAAAATGCAGTAGCTGTTCAACTGATATTCTCAAAAGAATAGTCAGTCTCTCAGACAAGGTATCTGATTTTTTTTACAACGCCATTGACTGCACATGAATAATGTATGATTATGTCTGTCCACCTCTAGTATTACTTGAAGGCTGAAGCACTTAGAAAATCTATTTAATGACATTTTTAGCCAAGCTGCATTGAATGCTGTTGTGAATGATGTAATGGTTCTTGATAGCATTTGGAAAGTTGCTGCTGTTAATTTATGTTTGTACAACTTCCAGCCAGCCAGTATGTTTAAGCCAGCTTGGTTATCTTACAGCTGAGGCTTTTGGCAAACCATAACAATCAGGATTTCCAGATGTAGTGCAAGCAGACTCTGATTCCATTGACACATATTGAGTGGAATAACTCTAGATTTCCTTAGAGATCCTCTCTGCATATCATACGACTGAAAACTGACTACACTAACCCTGGCACTTTAGTCAAATAAACAGAAATAATTGTAATGCAATTTGAGCAAGAATTTCATGTCTGTATGGTACAAAGTCTGAAGAAAAGTAGTGATTAGAGCTAGTGTTTGCTTTGGGGATTATTTATAGACTTAGAAGAACTCTGAGCAATAAATGAGCCATCCATATCTTCAAAGCAGAGCTATATTATGAAGGCAAAACAAACTTTTTAAAATTAGTTTTGAATTAAGCACATATAAACAGGACAGCTTTTAAATGTTAACAGTTTGAAAATAGTGACATTCAAAATGGTAGGTATTTACAAAGCTGGTATTGACAGTAAAATGAATGCCAGAAGAGCTTTGCATCTTCTAAAGAAGTGATAGGAACTATTAAGTGAGCTTTTGAAAATAATTGAGGGATAAGTGATATTAATGAACATAGACTGAATTTTCACTGATGCTGAAGGTTGAGGTATTTATCAGGAACAGGGCAATTGATTAAAAAAATGCCATACTTACTGTTGACAAAGTTCTGTTCTGGAGCTTTGCACAACATGCATGGGCATGAAGAGTTCTTGGGATGGTAGCAACATAGAGGACATTTTGTTTAATAAGACTGAGGAAGAAGCAGGGGATTTGACAGTCTCCAATGTCCTGAATAAAGAATCTTCATTATGTTTGTCATAACTGAGTCGTATTCCTTCTGCTGCAGCTTGCGTACATCTAATCACACAAGGAGACAGGAGGTTTTACCCTGCTCATTTCCTTCTTCATTCAAGAGCAATTTGGCCTGAGATGATGATGATTCACAATGCACTTTATTAGAAACATTAAATAGAAAAAAGACAAATTCATGTCTCTGTACACAGAAGCCATTAGCAACTGATTCTCCAGGAGCCTATGAAAAGATAAACAGGAACAGATCAGAAAATTCAGGAAGATCTCTGAAGTGAGAGAAGTCTGACATAGTACAGTAAGGTGCAGATGCACTCATTTAATATATGCCATGTGCACTGAAGGTGAAAATATTTGGAATTAATTTCTCTTCACTAAAAGGATGAGATCTGAATAATGGTGACCTTTGTGCAGAAGTTAATGTAATTCCGAGACTGGAGGTAACCAATGCATGGACATGCTTTTAAGGGAGCATGCAGAGACCTGGGGAGAATGTGGAAGTCTCTGAAGAAAGGCACGCAATTGAATAGGTATTTTGAGTTCAGCATGAGTATGAAAAAACACATAAGATATTGCCTGGTTGCTATGACCTTAAACAAGGACCTTTCAGATGAAAGCCCACTTTGATACCGTCAACCCACTTAGGGTTTAGCTGAGCTGTAACCTAGCAGAAATTGAATATTCAGTACTGTCTTTGTGAAGAGCACAAGGTTTAAGAAGTCCTAAAAGATCTAAGCTAGGGTCTGTGCCTTACAATATGATAAAATCAATGTTGAACCCTCAAGTCCTACAAAGTGTTCTTTACTACTAGCAGACAGCTATGCAGTGATTGTCCAAGCAACAACATTTTCTTGTGTAAGGAAAAATTCTTATGTAGCATTGCTTGTGATCAACATGAAGATTCCTAAAATTACATTTCAATTAAAGATGACCAGGGTCAGGGAATCTGAGATGCCTGGGCCTCTGAATCAGTGATGTTAAGTTAAGGAGTTTTATAACCTTCTCTCCGCAATGCTTTTTGTGTCTATTTAGCACTCTTGAAACAAAAAAAAAGCCAATAGAGCCTAGTTGCAGCATAATAACCATGTGGCATGCTGAGTGAATGAGGTTTTTTTCCCCTTGTCCTGTTAAAACAGTTAAAATATTCAACTATTGTTTGCTGTAAGGTCTTAAGAGTAATTGTCAGTAGAAAAAGAACATCAATACTAAAGATCAAAAATTGCCTGAGGTATAAGGAGCTATTTATCTTGTTTTCCTCCTTAGTAGTCAGCATGGTTAGTTTTTCTTACAGTTGGATGTAGATGTTATTTTACTTCTTGTAGTTCTTACACATCTCTTCCATTGCAAATATGGATCAAATTAATCTATCATTTATATAATTTTTAACCTGCCTGGCACTGAGATATTCTTTCATTGTTTAAGTATAGGATTTGAATGGCTATAGTAGAGATATGTAGCATAGTGTATTTAAGCTATTTGTGATCCTCTTTAGGAAATCACTTGGTTTGCTACCATGATGCCATTCTTGGCACTGCTCTCTCAGGAGTACCAAACTTTCAGACTGTGTTCTTGGAAGAAACTATTAGCATCGAAAGGAATAGAGGTGGACTAAGCAGGATGTGACTGATCAAACTTTTGGTGGAGAGGAAGCTGTTTGTGAGTCAGCAGTGTGCCCTGGCAGCAATGAAGTCGGGTAATATGTAGGTACACATTAATTGGACTGCAGTTAGATCAAAGGAGGTGATTATTCCTCTTTGTTTCTTGGGCTGCTAATAAAAGGGAAATTACAAACTGGAGCACATCCAGTGAAGAATCACCAGGATGGCTGGGAAACTGGTGCGTTTGCCCTGTGAGAAGGGGCTGAGGGAATGGGGCTCATTCATCCTAGGGAAGAGTGGAAAGATAACAGTGACCAGTCAGCACCTATTGAGGAGGTTAGCAAGGAAACACAGCCACACTCTTCACTGAGATATATGGTAGGAGAATGAAAGGCAAGGGCTGTGAACTGAAAAGGGAAAATTCAGATGGCTGGATACAGCGAAAAACTATTTTAACTCTAAAACCGCTAAGCATGGGAACGGCATTGCGGGGAAGTCTTCATTTAGGAGGATTTCAAAGCCTGCCTAGAAAAAGCCCTGAGCAACTCAATCGGATCTTATGGCTGACCCTGCTTTGAGCAGGGGATTGGTCCAGAGACCTCCTGAGATCACTCACGACTTGACTGGTTCTACGAACCTGTAAAATAGAAGACTTCTGCAGACAGTCTTAAAGCCCCCTGTGAGCCATCTCACAGCAAACTGGATTCTCCTTTCTGTATTCTATTATTGCCACGTTTAAGATAAACTGAAAATGTAGACAGATAAATTGGGCTTTAAAATGTACACCTGAACAAAAGCAAGAGGGCGTGTTAGACCTTGGAGCTATATGTGCTGGATGATCTAGGCCCTATATTTTCTGGCTGCTTCCTAAAGCAAATTTAGGCAGAAGTAGACAAAGTTTGGGTCAGATTCATCTTCCTTGCTTGCTGTCCAGTCCTTCTGAGACAGGAAGGGACCAGACACAGTAACATATATCAGTGATGCATTGGAACAGCACACTAATGCACCAGTCCTCACAGGGATCTGATTATTTGAGATGTCACTGGACTGAGGATTTTTAGGTATGATCAGGTTTGAGATGCAAAGAGGGTGATTAAACAGCCCAGGTGTCAATTTTGGGACCACACATTTCTAGCTGGCTATTAATGTGTTGTAAGCCAAAATGAGAAACTATGAATTACACAATGAAGTTATAAGTTTGCAAAAAAGCAATTAACAGACTGCTATCTTACCTTGACAGAAAGTGCAATGCTACTTTGGAAGGCTATTTGTTTCAGAGAAGGCTTGATACTGGTTTTAAAAGACTCCATACTCTTCCACTGTTTGGTATATCTCTGTAGTTTTGGCATCCTACTCTGCCCACACTTATAACTTTGTCCTTCTCTAACATTTACTCTCTTGCTGACTGCACCTTCATATTCACCTTTTTAAACTTTATTTTTTAGAAGCGAATTCTTTTATCAGAAAAACTCACCGCATTTGCATCCTATTAAGAAACACTGAATTCATTCTTTATGATTGGTACAATGGTGACAATAATTTTCATTTGCACAGAAATTCATTTCAAAGCTTCTAACAAATTTATATATGGTGACAGGTGAAGAACTGTAATTTCATTACTAAATTGCGGTCATTTCAAAGGGTCAAGATAAGCATCTGTTAAATAACCTTGCTCTTGCAGAAAGCAGTGTGAAAAGTTTGAAAGAGAGAGATTTTAAGTGTTTCTTTTTTAATGCATCCTAATATAAAGAAAATAATCTTCGACTAAATAATAGTTTTCAGAATCCTTATGCAGTTATGATTAAGTCCTAGCAGGATATAAAAGTGCCATACTGCATAGGTATTTGCTGGAGATATTAATGTATCTGTCTCGCAGTACACTTGGAAAAGAAGTCACCCACCAACCTCAGATACCATGGCTTCTGTGTGTAGTGCCTTCAGTCATGTGTGGGCAGACTCGGGGAATCTAAATAGACTAACTGAGGAGACATGAAGATGGCCTGTTTGCTCATAATCCTCACTCAGAAAGGAATTAAAAGCAGATGGTAAATCAGAGGTTTTCTTTGTCTAGTCATTGGGAAATTATGCTCAGGAGTGATGTTTTGAAGATGCACTTGTAATCAGAATGATGTTTCATTTTCCCTTGGGGATATCTGGTTTCAAAGACACTTCCTGTGAAGTTTGTTTCCCTATTTTCCTTATTTCCCTGGTTTTATGTGAACTGAAATGCCTCCATGGTATTCCAAGGCATGAAGGGGAACAAGTGACTTAATTTATAAAGTAAATCTTGTTGTGGCAGGTCAGCTTTCAGACACAGAGAAGCAGATGTTGTTAGTGAAGTTGGTGCTAAAGGAACCTAAATATATCAGTGTGGTTTTCTTTTTAAGTCTCCAATATAAAAGCTTCAGGAACCTAAATACACTGGACAAAGTCTAAGAAAGAGCTTATCAAGCAAAAGACATCCAACAAATTCTTATGGTATGAGTTGTCTCCTAGTTAATATCATTTCTCAGAGCTTTATTAATGCAGCTTGTATGTTAAAATGATAGATAAGTAAGCCATTTTTCTTCCCTCCATGTTGTATTGAACCTTTTTTCTGCTTCTCCCATCAATAGACATCATTCTAGCAAAATCATAGACTGTTTAGTTTGATGGATGTTCAGTTTCCTGTAGAACTAGAGAAGTCCCTAGTTCTGGAGATTAACTGCCTTTAGGTATTGTTTTGGCACAGTGCTAATTGTATGCTAGCCTGCTGATTTAGAAAGCAACTTTTGTCTCAGACAATAAAAAAACTACTTGATATAATTTCAGGATAAATAACAGTTTTTGTACATAGATGTCTGCATGTCTGCATGTTTATACTTATTTGAATATCCATGTACAAATTTGGTTTATGCGGTTGAAGAAATCCTCAGGATGATAGAGCTACCTGTCCAGTCCCTCTCTTACTCTCTCTGCTTCCTCCAAGGAAAGACTACTGCTCTTTCTTTAGCCCAGCTGATATAAAGGCTTTAGGCTTTAATTTAGGCTTTGATGAGGCTCAGAAGCTTTAGCTTGGGTTTAACTGCTTATAACGTCTACATTTTCAGATGCAGTGTTTTAGAGCTCTGAACTAGAGCGAATGAGAAGCTATACATTAGGAGGAAGCAGTTGGGCAAATGTATCTGGTGCTTCTTACACTTTTTGAAAGCAGAACACTTCACAGCTGCTCGTGAATGCACCACGTTTCTGTTTCAGGGTACACCTCCTGGCTATTAAAATTGCTGCAGAGCATGCCCAACACAGTGTTCAAAGTCTTTGAACTTTGCTAGGTCAGAAGTCTTTCAAAAGATCAGGAGAGCTAAGCAAGGACCATGTGCTTGGGCAAGGAGCATTTCTCACATCCCACATAGTTTTGAAGTAGCCTTGTTTTAAAAGAGTAGAATGTCTGGTGTTCTACGTCCTTCATATAGAAACAGATGGTGGGGTTTTGGGGGTTTTTTTAAGTGTCCCTGAAGGTATGGATTTTATAGCTTAAGCTGCATTATGCAGCCTCTCAACTTAACAAAATTAGTTTTGTCTTTAATTTTCAGGTGCATGTTTTACCTGACAGTGCATTGAGGGTGAAGGCAGAAACTGGGGAGAGACATTGTGAGCTGTGCAACTCCACTGAAGTTCTGTGGAGTTGTGTTTCCTATTGAGGAAGATGTGACATCACACTGTAGAAAGAATTTCGTTTTGCTTTTCCCAAATTTCAACTCTATAGAGCAGTCATAAGCATTAAAGCCACGTTTCATTTCAGCAGGGATGCAGCTCAGTCTCATTCTATATTTAGTCAATTCAGAAGGATAAAACACAACTCTACTTGTCTTTTATATATAACTGACATCCACAGGTGCTCCAGCACAAGATGTGGTTACTGCTCGTGATAAAAATCTGACAGAGCAGTCAGAGCAGGCCAAGGGTGAAAACTTTCACATTTACAATTTTGCTAGTGGTTTCTTTACATGGATTCAGATTGAAGAAATCAATGGAAGAAGAACATCAATGTTTGCCAGATGGAAGATAACATCTTTGGCTTAGGGTGTCCTTGAGTTGCCTGAGTCTGGGAGAAGTATGTTTAGCCTTCACTCACAATTTTCTAGACAGCTACTGCTGGCGGTGTTAGCAAGCTTTGTTTGACTTTTGTAAGATTATTTGCAAAATTGCTAATAATACCAAGCATAGAAGAACTGAACCTTTTTCAGGTCATAGGTATATGCTATTCAGATGTACACAGCAGTGCATAATGCCAGCTGTAGCATTTGGAGAAAAGAGTATGCCAGGCTGAAGAAATTATGCTTTCATTGAAATACATCGATGAATTTTTAGCAAAGCAAAACAGAAGTAGCCAGAAACTTCCCCCAGGTGGTCCTTGGGATGCCCAGAGGATAATCACAAACTGAGATGCTGACATTTCTACTAGGTGCAAGAATAGAAGTTTGGGGTACTGCTTCTAAGGCAAGATAGAAAACCGTCATATCCTTAAGTGAACATTTGGTTATCTTCTTTACCAAATGTATACGAAATTAAAAACAAGCAGAGTGTCTTTTAAAGAGATCGCCAGAAAGCAACAGGGCAGTGGTATGTGTACTTCTAAAGAAATTGTGTCAATCTAAGAATTAAGATGGATTTGGAATTCATAACTAAATGAAGACATGAATGTAATAGTGTATGTCAACATCTTACTGGGAAGAAGACAATCAAATAGACACTAATGCCAAATATTTTTATAAGGTGTAATACTAATACTAATATAAGTGAAAGGAGATAAGATTCAAATTACAGTAGTCGACTCACTACAATTTATAATGTTAGAATTAATGGATGGAAATTCCAGGTGTGGACAGGAAGACTATATTAGTCGAGCTGCGTTAATGACCACTTGACCAGAATGGTAGAACATATAACTCCTCGATGGAGGATGTTACAAATGCAAAATGTAGACTCAACAGGAAATTGGAAAATCACTTAGACAAGAGACCTGTCAGAGACTGCTTTTGTTGACATTTTGGTCATTACACAGGCTCTGCTGTGTCTCAGCGCGGATTATCAGCATTTCACAGCGTACATCCTTCATTATCTATACACTTCACCACCAGTTTGTTAATTTCCCTCCTGCTTTATAAAACTGGAAGGAGAACTCCACATAACACGATGTTGAACTAGTGACAATCATACTGATGACTGATTTTAAAAGAAACTGCTAGTAGCAAGAATTTTTCCTGTGGGAAGCAGAATGAAATCTCTCCAGTTTACATCTCTTAATAAACTTTTGTGTAATGAAGTAAAGCGCTGATTCATTTATAATATGGTAGGTATGGTTCTGATTTTTAGTGCTCTTTGAAAAAATTTATCTAAATTTGATTGTAGGAGAATTGGATCAAAACCTAATATTCAAATTTTCATCTTCTTTATAATTGTTATGTGCTGAAAACTATTTATATCATTTTAGATCTGTGAAACAACTGACTTTTTGGGGTCTTGAGGGGCATTTTAAAGCAGAATAAAGTTGTATGTGGTGTAACTAGAAAAACAAATTCATTATTTTTCAAATAGGTTTTAGCTATTATTATGATTGAGGATACCTTGCTCTTGCCAAGAGAGGAGGACCAAATGGATTCATTTAAAAGTGAGTAAATCAGGAAAAGCAGTAACAGCTTCTGAGAAAAATTGTGCAGAAATATAAAAAGCAAATATAAAATACGAGGATTTGGATCTGGGAGTGAGTGGGTTGTCAAATGTCTTAGAAAAAATGACATGTTGACACTGAGTTGAGAAATTATAGCACTTTTTTATGGGTGGCTGAGAAAATTCTAATACCAGTAACTCATTGAAAAATCCTTACACTACATCAACCATGGTGACAAACTGTGACCACTGTGTTATAAAGAAATGGAGTCTCTCATGAGTCACCATGCAGGGGTTTTGAGGTGGGGGGGGGGTTTTGTTTGTTTTGTTTTGTGAAATCCAAACTGTGTCTTCAGAACACCTAGAACCCGTAGCACACAAGCAAGTCCACTTAGGAAGAATATAACTTTTATTACTTCAAGTTCATCACACAAAGCTTTTCTTGAGGTTACAGCACTGCTTGTTTTCTTGTAGTTTTGACTTGATTCTCCTCAGTTATTAATGTGCTTTTTGACAAGGTCCTTTTCTTTTTCACAGATTCAAATTTCCATTTACTCATATCCATATCTTAGGAGGTCTACAGTTTCCAGAAGGAGTTCTTTTTATAATGTTTCTCTCTGTGCTATTTCACTGGCATTCTTATGTCTAAGCAAAGTTTAATAATGGAAATTAGAGGAATAGAGCACTGCAGTGTGGGAGGATGAGAGAGAAAGACAGTGTTCTATTCTGAAAGGGAAAAATTTCTTTGTTGTCATTAAAAGAATGTGGGGGAAGGATTTTTTTGTTCATATGCTTCCTTCTATGCCTGATGCCCTAAAGAAGGTGTCTGTCTAAAACCTTACTGTGTCTTGTGCCATTGACAGTCAGTTGCTTCTTAACAGTGGCTTGGACTGTCATATGTATAGATAAACTTTTTCTATTCTTTAGTCAAAATTTCTGTAGAGAAAAGAAAAAAGAAAAAAGGTAAAAATAAATAAGAGAAAAGAGAAAAAGGGAAAGAGGAAAAAAAGGGGAAGGGAAGGGAAGGGAAGGGAAGGGAAGGGAAGGGAAGGGAAGGGAAGGGGAAAGGAGCATAAAATTTTGTCAGGATCCTTCTGTCACAAAAAAGATGATGACTTATAAGAAAAAAATCAGCTTCCCATAGGTATATTCTGTGTAAGATTTTCTTTGCTGGTGTTTTTTACCAGCCTACAGCTCTGTTTCCCACATTCTCATCGGCGTTTACTAACTTACACGATCTTGGTCTATAGCCCCGGTGGTTGCACAAAGCAATTTTTAAAGCAATTACAGAAACTCAAAACCCAGATGCAACTACGGAGAATTCTCAATGCATTATTTAAAAGGCAGGAGAAGCTTAAATTTTTAATTAGATATTAGACTTGAAAATACCTATTTAGAGGAAGCCTCAGGTTTTGACTTCCCAGTGGTGTCAACGTTGGAATCTAGTGAAACTAGTCTAGAATCCTTCCCTCATGCTAAACAGCAGCTGAAAACAAGAAACCAATGAAACAATCCTCCCATGTGAAAAAAGTTACTTTACCTGTTAAGCCTAAGTATGCAAACATTGATCTAGTGAAAGGAGTTTGAATAATTGATTTGAAGCCCTATCTTTGCAAGCGAGTTCAGAAAGGTTTTAGTTGATACAGAATTCTTTCCATCATGTCAAAGTGTTTACTACTTCAAAAATTTCAGCCATTGTCTGATTCCCAAAAACCTCAATGTGATTAAGAAATTTTAAAAAGAAAGTTTTTCTCAGCTGTAGGAAAATGAATGGAATGAAGACCTCAAGCAAAACATATTATAAAAATCAGCCTCCCATATTCTCTCTTTTACACTCATATGGTACTAAAATTCTTTGTAAACGTTACCCAAATGACTTAGAAATATTGACTAATCAAAGATCCCAAGAAATCCATTGGATAGATGGGGAAAACATGTAGTTTCCCTAAATAGCAAGGTATTGATAGAGATGAGAAAAGAAGGGCATCCAATTTCTGCAGACTTGCTGAAACAGGGACTGCTGCTCTAAGTCAAATGTTTGTTGAAGGGCCCTGCTTTTTTATCTGCACATATTTTAATTTTTTTTTAATGATTAATGCTTAGATAGGAGATGTTCTGAGATACATTGATTACATATCGGAAGCAATTTTAATGGAGAAAACAAAATTGTGCATAATTTTCAAATTTTCTTGAGTAAATATGTTCTCTAACAATTATTCATCCACTTTCTGCTTGAACATGCAGGAGCAGTACTACTTCCTGCTTGGCAACATTTACACAAAGACCATTTTATCAAGCTGAAATACTGATTCGGAATATTCAGGCTAATTCTGTTTTGCACAAATCTCATGACAAAACTTCCCTTGTCATCTGTAGTGGAAAGATTAGGATTCATAATCTAGTTCTCTGATAATGTAATGATGCAGGAGTTATGATTACTGTTCTTTCATAATAGCAGACAGTGAGTTAATTCAGCCCTTTCTGAAATACTAAAATGACAAATATATCACTTAATTCAAAGCATGACTACAAAGAATCACAGCTGGCATGGCTCGTAAATACTCAGCATCTCTTTGATTTTCACAGGGTTATCAATGCTTGTTATACAGCACTTCTTTTCTTGCCACATTGTGTGTTACTATGAATGTTTTTTAGTCAGTTTTTTTACTAACAGGTAACCAGTGGGTATTAGTTGCACCAAGTATCTTATTTACTGGATATAGGTGTCTTCCAGTCTTCTCAGACCTCTGTACATTAGTGTGTTTCTACAGCATTGCAAAAAGTAAATCAGAAATCAGATATTCTAATATTGTAATATGCAGTACTATCATCTCATCAGTTTTTAATTCTGTTACTTACTGTAAGCCCGAATTGAATTTCTGGCACCAGAATGGATGACCTCAAAAATTATCCTAGCACTCAAAATCTGAAAATACTGTGTTGGCAGATTGAGGTCAAGGGTTGTCAATATGAAGCACATTAACAAAATGCTAATAGAAGCAAACCTTTCCTCCTTTCCTATGACTTTAACATCTTGGTCACTCCATAGTCATTTATTCAGCCTAAGTCATTACAGTGTTATACAATGAGAATCCAAAAATTTTGCTTTATAATCAATGCTGGAAACAAGTTATGTATAAAATTTGGGCTTAAAAATCTTGCAGGGAAGATGTGGCCGTCATGGCTCATGCAGTCCAGAAAATTTTAGTAGAAAGTAATATTTACAGGAACAGTAATCAAAGGATGCCATGGAAGCAGGCATCATACACAAAAAAATGGAAAAAACCTGCCATTTTCCCAGATTCTGAGGACTGGTTGCTGGTCTGCCCACTCAGGTGGCTGCTGTTCAGGCCATGCTTCTGGCTGATCTTCCAGCTGATGCAAGGGTGCAGGAGAACACATGTATGTGTGCAGTGTACTGTGAACCGGGCCATTTCCATTCTCAGTGATGTATGGAAACATGGATCCGATATCTCTATAGTTCTCAGGGAGAGCCACGCTGATGGGTAAGCTTTAGGGTGCTCAGCACTCCCTGTTGCCAGTGTGGTTGGACTGGAGGGCAGCTTAGAGCCCAGATGAAGGCAAGGGTTTTGATGTGCTGCTCTGCCCTGGGTCTGGGCTGCAGCTGGGTCTGTGGATCAACGTGTGGAGAGGCATTGTCTGGGCTACGGCAAAGACTTGAGGATGTAGTACAAACCCATACTATGAAGAAATAGTATAAACTCTTAAATAGGCTATTCTCAGACAATAGCGGAAGGAAAACACGTTAAGCTTAGTCTGATGATACAAAATTCTTTTGGAAGAATTTTATGGTTTATTATTTAAAAGTAATAATAATAACAATATTCCTGTTGTCTGTTTTCCCATAGAGGTGAATCTCACCATGTCCTTCATCATCTTTTCCCAGACACATCTCTTGTTTTCTGTTGCTTTGTGTTGTTAGGGCAAACTTTTAGATTCCATTCACTATATCTCTGCTTTCATTTCACTTTGCAACTATTCCCTCTTTGCATCAGCCTTGACTATAAAAAGAACTTTAAGACTGTAGAGTTGCATTTAAATCAAAGAAAGAAAAAGAGGAAAAAAAAAAAAGAAAAGAAAAGAAGAAGATATTGGGAACACCAAGACAAATGAATATTTATTTGAACATTCCTACAACCATATTTCTTGAATGCTGTACTCTGCCTTCTCTGCTTATGAAAAAAAATTCATTTTTCTGTTTTTTCAAGTGTTCACCTTTGGGTGACAGTGAAGTGGTTTAAGCAGTGAGAGTGAGTGAGGTGACTTCATTTCTGAAACAAAGGCATGACTGGCTGATCACCTATGTTCCTAGCCTGGGAGACACCCCAAGGAATGTGGGAAGGAAATGTCCCATAACCCTGTTCTCTAAAGTACAGATACAGTGCGTTAGCTGCAAGGATGCAGCAAGAGCATCTTGGGGAATCACCGGGGAGATGTTCTCATCCATTTCTCCCTGCTTTAGCTCTTGCATGCCTCCCCTTCAGTCCTGTCCCTAGGTCTTTTGAAAGAAGTCTCTGATCGGCAATGTTCTGCAGCCAGTTTTGGTTTCAGAGTAGCTGTTGGTAGGTCTGCAGTGTACACAGAATCTCTCAGAAACAACAAAGGAATAAGTAGAAAATATTTAAGGGGTTCAGATAAACATGGTTTCATCTCCTTTTGGCTATTGTTCAGACACACATTTTATTGTAAGCCAAGGCTTGAGTATCAGCCTATAGGCTGCTGTCCCTTCCTGCCTGTGTATGTAAAAATAATTTGATAGGCTGTATTAATCTGGTCTACAAAAATCAGTGTGCTTCTCTTGCCATATGGTAGGACATTAACTGAATCTCTGTCTCTAACATAAGGTAGTGGGTACTAATCTGTCAGAAAATAGTAATGTGTTGACTGTGTTAGGTCTGTATAAGCACAGGAAAGATAAGCAGAAGAATGGGAAGCACCTCGAGTTTTAAACACTGACTTGTTCTTTGAAGTTTTGTTGCTCTGTTTAAGATTTTCATTTCAGACAGTTGGCCTTAACAGCTCTCTTTTGTTTCTGAATGATTTGCTGAATGGGAAAAAAGTATTGTGAGTTTTATATAAATTAGAAAAAAATGGATTTATGCATAAGTATTACAGAGCTTGTATTAGAATAAAGTTTCTTTTTGCTCTTTTTCAGAAGATGAAGCATTTTTACAGGGGGCTTTCATCATCATTTCTAGATGAAGCCAATTCATAAGCAAAGGTCAAACAAAGCATCTAGTTTTTTGGCATTTTCCTACTGCTGAGATGATGTACTCTTTTAGCCTTTCCATGAGTCAGACTTAATGAACAAATCTGATAAGTTCATTGGCATATGTTCACCAGCCAAAATCCTTAGCAGTAATGGCTGGTTATTCCATTTGTCAAACAATTCAGTAAACACACTGTGGGAGAAAATGTTCTCCTCTCCAGGGCTGCTAAGGAAGCTAAAATGTTTCTCTCTTCATCTTTGTTTAATTTTTCATTCAGTTAATGAAATAATTGAGAATCAGGCCTTAAAAACATGATTGCTTTATTAATAATGGATGGGCACCATTAGAAAGGGCTAATCAACCTGTTAGACTATTTCTTTAACAACATGTGCAACATAATGTTAGCATTGTAAAGCTCTCATTTGAAGGGATATTTTCCCCAGCTGGTTGCATTTTCATTATTACTGATTCATCTAGTGCAAGTGGTGATTTTAAATCCGTTTCTCAACTTATCATTGCTATCAACTGAAATATATTGGACTGGATTTTCAACAGGCATAAGGTAATATCGCTTTAGTTAAGTGAGATAAATACACTGATTTATACTACCCAGAACCTTAAGGTGCAGTTCAGCCCAGCTCTCAGCAGGACTCAGGATCACTCAGCCAGACCTGGCTGTCTCCAGTGTTCTCCTCATTTCCTGTGTGCCCACTTCCTCTTGTTCACTGCCTGACCTGCAGGGGCACTGCCTTTGTGTTGCACAAGCCACTGGTATAGCTTTTCTGGTTTTCTCTCTAGCCTTCATTTCAATTTGTATAATTAAGCTAAGCATGGTTCCAGCTCAAATTTAGTTATAATCGCAGCCCAAGACTGGCTTTCCAAATTCATTTTTCCTATGTGTTCTTGTGTGTCAGCCTCTAGCATGCAGCAGTAGTTTTGAAATGCTGTATATAATCAACAGTTTGGAGAAGGAGCATTAGTAAAATTGAACAGGACTTTATGATGTGTTTATTAACTGCAGTGAGAATGGGATGGCATTCCACAGATCTGCACACTCTTCCGGTTAATGTAATTTTTCTTAATAAAAAATGCATGTTAGTTACACCCCATGTTGGAACAGCATACGCTGGGGCATGCCTTTGAGTAGAAATATGCAAAATGGAAGAACATGATGAAAGACAGCATGGGCTGAAAGGTGCTTGGTAATGGATTTGTGTTTTGTCAGTCTCAATTTTTATTTGCAGCAGTAGTTGGAAGAGACCTTGCCAAGCTATATGCTGCAAATGTGCTGGTAATCTCATGATTTCCTGTCATTTCTGCTCTAAATTGCACCCTAAATTTTGGGCAATATAGCTCAGCAATAATAAAGCCTCATTTTATTTTATATAAATATGTATGTAACAGTGTAATTAGATACATGCACTTAGTAATGTGTGCAATACATATGCACACATGTATACATTCACCGTATGTGTGTTTATAAATATCTTTCCAATAAATACTCTAATTGCAAGAAACCCTGTAAATCCAATATGTCAAGCTTTCACAAGATTTTCAGAACAATTTTCTTATTATTTGTATTTTAATTTGTGGTATTCTTTGGCCACTGGGAAGAAGCTGTTCCTAGAGGTGTCTCTGCCAATGGACCATTCTTTTTTCAGCTCCTCTGAGTGCCATGGTAAAGAACTGCAAGATCTTATAGCACACTGTCCAGGAAAGGGAAAGAAAGACACCTTCAGTCAATCAATGTTTCAGCTGCCGAAGCTAAGTCAGGAATGATATTAATGTGTACACCCATGTGTGATGTTGGACCTTACAAGAGCCTGGGAGAATCCCTAGTATAGGGCCCTGTCCATGTGTGCAGAGTGAACAGCAGCGCAAGAAAGTCGAGTGCCTCCTGTCGGTATGTCAGTATCTGCAAAATGGGATTATTTGTGAGCTTTTCAGATTACACACTTAAATCTTGCTTCCTTTAATCTTGGCCACATCACCTCTCTGTTCTGTCTACCATGTCAGCCTGAAGGTTTCCTCACCCTTCAGATCAGAGATGAAGTGAATACTGAACACAGGAAACTTCAGGTTTCCAATACAAGGTGTATTACACCAAAAAAAAAGGTTATTTAGCTACCAACAGTTATAAATCCTGAGGACTAATAGGCTGGGTGACCTTGTAATCCATCTACACAGCCACTTTGATGTTAAATGTTGGGAAAAACAATAGACAGGCTGCAGAAGAAATCATGAATTCACATGAAAATGTGCTTTTTACAAAGTTCAGTTAGAATAAAACTATGAAGGAAAGCTTTTCACGCCTTTCACAAAAGAATTTATTTCACCGGTATTAACATTCCACTTTTGCCCTTGCCTTCTGGCTTAACCTTTTCTTAGGCTGTATAAGACAGTCCTTTGTTGAAGCAGATAGTGGAAACCTTTACATCAAAAGATAGTACCGTAATAAGGTACAGTGCTATGTCTAGCCCTAATTTCTTTCTGCTTACCTTTTCTTCCTTCATGTATTTTCAGTTCTTTCTTACCTCTATTGCTGCTGCTTCTCCCATTTTTTTCATCATGACACTGGCTGAATGTATGAATTGTACAGGCTAATAAAATAACTTTTTCACAATCTTTTTTCCATCTCACTTTTATTCTTCATATCTCAAACTCTGAAAAAAAAACTGACCACCAATAAGAAAACAAAATTACTTGTTACACAAAAGAAACCCGGTTGTGAATGGTTTATTCTGTTTGCAAACCGCGTTCTTCCCTCCCCTTCTTTCCTGTTCTACACCAATTCTGCACTTGCACCTGCAACAGTAGCAGGAAAAAATGTTCTTTTCTCCCATTAATTGTTTTTAAGATATTGCTGGGAGAGGCTTTCCTTGTGATGTAGTGCAGAACATAATTAACACTGCTAATAATTTAGGTTATTCTAGAAAATCCAAAAAGACATTATCCGGGATAATTCACTGCCTTTCTCTCGTGTTGTAAAATCCTGTCACAGAACAGTGCAAATCCTGCCTGGCCTTCCTGCAACACACTGTAGATGTGTATGGAGTATGCTTTTATTTTTCTGGAGGTCTCTGCACATTGCTCAGCTGGGAGCAGATGGCTGTTCATGCTACAGCCCTGACTGTAGCATGAAATGCCCCATGGACTGCTCCACTTCTCTGTTTGTTCCTGCATTTTCTGGGCACAACGTATCTCTGAGACTTCAGCTCAAGACAGGCAGATAAGGATGGATAGGAAGTACAAGGAAGAGTTTCCAGGGCCTGGAATGTGTGCCTGTGGCTGAAATCAGAGCCAGAAACACCTCTGCACCACCACCCAGATGAGGTGGCCTGACTCCTCCTGACTACCCAATTAGGGCCCATGACAAGCAAAACTCGTTGAAGAATCCCTGTAGTGATGTAGAAGAGCTGAAATAACACCTGTATTTTTAATGAAGGTTAAAGGGTATAACATACATAAAGATATATTTGAATATTATCATGATTTTCTGTCTTCATACAGTCTGAAAAGCAATCCTCCAGAAAGGGTCATTTAATCTTATGCTTCTTAGGTGCTTTTTTGTTCCAGTTGTCTCTGAAATGGTTTTCCCCCATTTGAAGAAAGAGCTGCTCTTCCTCTTCTAGATCTTGCTTGTTACTGACTGCCTGTTCCTTCTCAACTTACCTGGTCATCACAAGCTTTTATATTGCATGTAATTCTTCTCTCAACTTACAGTAAGAAGTCTATTAGCTATAATTGGAAAATTGAACCTCTTCCAGCTGTGGGTAGCTTATTTAGCCAAGATAGGTTTTGCATGTAAATGGAGCATATTACATGTCAATTGAATTGAAAAGTGACTCTTAAAACTCTGTTTACCTTTTATTACGTTTCAAAATGATTATGCCCTATGCCTAAATTAAGTTTAGAGGCATTTCATTTTCATTTTTTTTAATCTTGCTATGTAGTCTTATTTAGCTAATTAATGTCTTTTTGGCTTATTTGGCATTACCAGCAATACTTTCTCATGCGGAATATAATTGAAAAATGAAAAAATAACATTTCAATTAAAAATTATTAACCTTCTTCACCTATTATTTTCTAAATTTACGTATTTGGTGGATTTTTTTAGCAATTTAAGCAAAAATAACTTGTGACTATAATAATAAACTTATGAGGGTTTTTTGTATTGATTTAAATCAAAAATTATTCTAAGTAAGTTCTTGGTCTTATCTTTCTGGCTTTTATGCTGGAGCAGCTACATACAGAATTTTTAGAGCTTTGCAGATTATCACTTAAGGGTGTGGAAATCTCTGATGGTGAATGCTTTATCACATCTTCCATGGGGGCTTCAAACAGTAATTAAAGCAGTTTCAGTACTGGCCCTGTGTCTATGTTGTAGCTGATGACATCGTTAGTTGATTAGAGTAATAAGATTCTCTAAAAGAACCTTGAGCTTTGTTTTGGTTGTAAAATTAAGATGAACCTGAGAAATTGTGAGTATTTTCTCATCCTGGTATCTGAATTTACTGGAACAAAGGGAAATTAAAAAAATAAAAGCATTGCCTCAATATAGTCTGGGGTTATAGTTAAACAGGATCAAATTTGCTCATTCTGATAGTCTGATTTTAAAATCAGGAGTTAATTTTGATATGTTTCTGAATTATACTTGCTGTGACTTGATTCTTCTCTCTTGAAAATTTCAATGTACCTCTGATAAAAAAAAATACGGGACTGGTTCCATTTAGATACCATGTGATTTAGTTTAGGATTGTAGATGAGCTTGAAGTGCTGAATAGCTGATGATCTCACTAGAGACATGCTCTGAAGCCATATTGATTGAAACATTTAAATCACGAGTGAACAAATTTGTGGTAAATATCCAGTGCAGGAGTTTTCTAAATTAGTTTCTCCTTCAAAGGAAGCTGGTGCTTAAACCTATTAAAGGTTATTATTTTTATATGGCTTTTTTTCTAAATTAAAACTGAATGCTTCAGTAGAATTGATGTTAATCTCCTTGAAGTTGGAATACATTTGTCAAAATGTAAAGCAGCACAGAAGATGTGCATCCACAGTGATATCACACTGGTATTTTATATATTTCGTAGAAACTGCAGACATTAATTGAACATACCTGACATCAAAGAGGTTATCCAGTATCTTAGACTGCAAAAATATTCCTATGCTGTTTCTGTGAATGAAACTACTGTGGTTATCCAAGGGGTGTGTGTATGCTGTATATACACATATTTATAATTCCTTCCAAATTAGAGGACTGGGCAATCACCAGCCTCATGAAGTGCAACAAGGGAATGTGACGGCTTCTGTGCCTGGGATGGGCAGCTCTGGATGTACAGACAGGCTGGGGAATGAGAGGCTGGGAAGTACTGTTGTGGAAAGGGGCCTGGGGGTCCTGGTTGAAGGACAGTTGACCATAAGTCAGCAGTGCCCTGGCAGCCAGGAGGGCCAAGCGTGTCCTGGGGTGCATCAGGCACAGCATCACCAGCCGGACAAGGGAGGGGATTGTCCTGCTCTGCTCTGCACTGGGGCAGCCTCACCTCGAGTCCTGTGTGCAGCTTTGGGTGCTACCATTTAAGAAAGACTTTAAACTATTGGAGGGCATCCAAGGGAGAGCCACAAGGATGGTGACGGGCCTTGAGGGGAAGCTGAATGAGGAGCAGCTGAGGTCATTTGATCTATTCAGCCTGGAGAAGACTGAGGGGAGACCTCATCCCAGTCTACAACTTCCTTGTGAGGGTCAGAGGAGGGGCAGGCACTGATCTCTTCTCTGTGGTGACCAGCAACAGGACCTAAGGGAATGGCCTGAAGTTGTGTCAGAGGAGGTTTAGATTGGATATTAGAAAAAGGTTCTTCACCCAGATAGTAGCTGGGCACTGGAACAGGCTCCCCAGGGGAGTGGTCACAGCACCAACCTGACAGAGTTCAAGAAGCGTTTGGTCAGTGCTCTCAGGCACACGGTGTGACTCTTGGGGTGTCCTGGCAGGGGCAGGAGTTGGACTTTGAGGATCCTTGTGGATCTCTTCCAACTCAGCATATTGTGTGATTCTGTGATTTGAGGAGATTTTAGTTGCAAATATTTCCTTAAGTCTTCCTTCTGGGAAGTGTCAGTAACACACATGTACACTAGTCAGAGTTCTGCACACTTTGGTTTTGTCCCAACTTGGGGTAATATCTGAATACGGAAATGGTTCATCTGAAAATGGTGAAGTGGTGTAGCTGATGCAGTTGTTATACTTGACCCTAACCATCTGTTTACTTAAGGTGCTACTGTAGTATAGTGATATTTTCATTTCACATCTTCAGGAAAGTCCTTTTCATCTTCCTAATGACTTTTAACATTGTCCATACTATTTGGGAGTCATGTTTTGTAGCCCTCATCATCTCCTTAAATGTTAATATTTTCATTTTTCCCTTGATAGCTGATCTTCAAATCTACTAAAAGTTCACCTTATGTGTTTTCTTCTTTTTCTTTCAAAAGTGTATTTAAACCATACTTTTGCCTTAATTTTTTATTCCCTATTTCCATTTTTAAGGTTTTGCTTAATTCTCTAAAATGTCAGCTCAATTCACCTGCCTCCTACAACACCTCTTGTTTTAATTTAAATCTTGACTTTCAAGTAGCTACTGTCTCTCAAGCTTTTTCCTCTTTTTTTATGTCCTAAGTTGCTTCTCTTGTGGAGCAGTGCAGTCAGTCATGTTTTCAGCTTTCTATCACTTGAACTCTGCATGATCATTATTTTCACTTGGTTCCCCATATTTTTCAACTTCCTAATGTTTATGTTTATAAAACTGAAGTTACTTCAAAGAAAGCATCTTCCACCCTGTAATACATACTGAAGTTGAACTTCTTGTTGCTCTATTGTATTATATCTTAGGCTTTATATCAACAAAAGTAGTCAGAGTAGCATGCACATACGAGAGCAGATAAAAAGCTAGGGGAAAAAATATTCTCAGAAATGAAAGTTCTCTAGAACCTGATAGTCAGAAGAAATTCACATATATCTGTGCCAGGTCTTGCATTTGACAAGTTTATGAACTCTGGGAATCTTTTATTTTGTGTTTGACAGAGGATACAAACTGCACTAGTAAATAAAACATTTCATAATATCTAGAAATACTTGATTTCAGGGATCACAGATTTTGAAGGATCTATGAGGAAAGCAGCTGAATTAGTATTTTATATGAGTCTGTCTTGCATCCATTACCACTGGGTCTTGTAACTTCTTTTAAAATATATCTGTAATTCCTAAGATCATTGATCTTGAGAGAAATTGGTGAATTAAGGTTCGATTATAAAAACAGCTTTCCTGGTGCTTCCGATGTTTGCCACTCTGAATATAACTTGAGAGTTCTGGGTAATCAGAAGATTTCCAATACAACAGTCACAGACTGAAACTACCACAGGCTGAGTCATGAAGTGCAAACTGCAATCTTTCAAAGCTCTTTCAAGTTTGTTTTTGTTGGGCTCTTTTTTTTTCCCTAAATGAGTGACACTGGTAACTGATGTTCAACTTTTACAAGTTCTGGTCACACAACTGAGGCACACCGTAGTACCTGTGAGAAACATCCAAAGTTCATGTAAGATAGCCAAACACTTTGACCTGACTATCTGTTGTTCACTGTGAATATTTAGGGATGCTTCTGTGTGATGCGTATTAGAGAAACGTTTGAGTGATACATGTACATTAATATTTTTATTTTTATAGTTTACAGCAGAATAGGTAAGTGCTTCGTGTTTATTTTTGAATTAAGTGAACAGTGCAGATGAAATGAGATGCTCCAGGGCTCACAAGAAACGCTTTGGTAGTGCTGGGAATGAAACCTTGCTCTTTCCAAGTTCCCCCTTCTCATGGGACACTGTTAAAACTACATGAGCAGCACATAGGCATGTGCCCAAAGGCAGTCAGCTGTAGAAACTGAGCCTGAGGAGGTAAGAGGAGGCTGTGACCACAGGCATGTTTTCTCTTTTAATACAGCAGAGAAATTCCTCTCTGAATTCTTCTGGACAAGTGTCAGTAACAGGAATCAACTACCTTGTTTCAGATATTGTTTCTAAGAGAATGTAAATGCTTTGTCCAAACTCATTCACAAGTTTCTACTCATTCCCAGCTTTCAGGAGCTTTAAAAATCTGTCACTAACCTTGAAAGAATTTTTTCTTCCTACTTGATAAAACTTGTTCCCTCTTCTTTCACTTAAATTGAAAAATAGCACAAGCCAAGTGGTGCATTGTGGGTGGCACAGCCATTCCTACAGCCCTGGCTTTGGCTGTGTGGATCTTCACGCAACAGTTCTCCCTCCAGAGTTTCCACAAATCTGGTCCAGGTAGGCTCAGAAGTGGGCAAATCATTCCTCCTTCTCTGGACACTGACCCCAGATTAGCAGTGCTCCTATGGAATTCCTGCTCCTCAACCACCTGCTTCAGTTTCATGAAATTACCTTTATCAATTAAGCTGATGCCTCATGTGGTCTACCCAGAATCTGTTGCTTCCTCGACAATCATGTTTGGAAAAACCAACCTTCTCAAAGAAATCAATGTCTTCAGAAAAAACTAGAGACCGAAAGCAAAACACAATGATTGACCAACTTTCTGCTTTTTCCAAGAGAGACTCTGGGTTTTGCCCTGCTCAGTGTAGTTGACCACCAAGTAGGGGATATTTGTCCATATTTTACAGGTGAATCAGTAATATAGTTATATTAGGAAATTCTTTTTATTCATAGAATTATGTCGTATGATCCAAATAATGCATGACAGCACATACTTCAGTAACAAAAAATATGATTAAAGTGTCTAGAGAGGAACTTCTTTGTTCTGTAGAGGAAAACAGGCAGTCATTTGGGGGCTTATGTTTCTCCTCTTGCATTCACAGAGGAAATCTGTTTGCATTTATCATATCTGTCTTCTTCCCGTGCATCCCTCAGGAAACATTTTTTTGAAGACTAGGAAAAAATAAAACTAAATATGGCACAATAATATCCTCTTTTAAGCTCAACACAGTAATTTATATCTATTATCTAGCATATATTATTTTAAATACCAGAAAAATTATACCCTAGAATGAGCTGTGCTGCACATTGAGTTTCCTAGCAACAATCAAAAGAAACAATAAGGGCAATAAATAGCCAAATAGGGCATAAGAAATGAATAAAAATAGTGTCTCTGTTTGGGGAAATGGATCTTTAATCACTTCTTCTCTGATGTCCCTAAAATTGAAGGTTAGAACAATTAACAGTTTCAAAGAGCAGTTTCAAAATAGCCTCAGAAATGGTCTTAGTCTCCAGAACAATAGGCCCTTTCTAAAATAAACATGACAATACCCAGGGGATCTTGCTGACTTCAGAAAGTTCAAAAGACATGCATGCTCCCACACACAGAGAAAGGAGAAGCAGCAGCCTCAGGCCATGTCTTCACTGAAAAAAAGGGATGTCTTTACACTGCATTAAATTTAGATGGTGGAGGTGTTGCTTCACTATGACAGTGGGGGCAAGAGTAAGGTAGTTTTATCTTTCTCGTAGGCAATTTGAGGTCATCCTTCAGCTGAGGTACAAAGACAACCATTATGAGGCTCAGTAATTGTTTAAAGCCAGGGGTTTAGTTAGTTTTAATGGCTATCCTGGTTTATTTATTTAAATGCAAAATGGAAATGGTTCCCCATATCCATGTAAAGTCAAGCCTGAATATGTTGCACACCAGCAAGCTGACAGCAACCCCATAGCAGGAACTAAAACTTCAGCTGCTCTGACTTTCTGTGTTTAACAGAGTTGTATTAAAATAAATGACGGTGTCTCTTTTGGTGCAGGCTCAAAGGGTGGGTTTTGTATTTCCAAGGGCCAGTCTCCGACTGAAAGGGCTGAGCGGTTGAAGATATCTGTATTTGGGTAAATAAGTGGTAATCTAGGTAGTTCTCTGATGCATTGCTCTTTGCCCTCTACACTCTGCAAGGGAGCTGAAGTGTGTTTCAGAGGTTTGCTTCAGCACTGAAGCTCTGTTGGGAGACGTCTGTTTCAAAGCCCTGCTCGGGCTGACACACCTGAAAATGATGACTTGCAAAGTTAAACTCAAAGATATGAGGATGCAGTTTATCCTTCATTAACAACAGCTCCAAGGCTGTTTTCTGCATAAATGAAATATTCATTGTGTGAGTATTGTCCTGGTCTGTGGGTGGGAATTGATGCTGCAATTAACTGCACAGGTTGTCTGGACCACCAGTTCAACCCGAATGTGCTATGTCGTTGGGCTTCCAGTGGGCACCAGGGAGGATGACATTTTCAAAAGCATACAGTGGGAGCTGGGTACTAGTTCCACCTTGAATAATTCTTCTACTTGCTTCAATAATTTTTGTCTCTAATTTTTGCCTTTTCTACTATTATTTTCTTAAAAATAAATGGGTTAGTAGATTTGTGATAATACAGTAAAAAAAAATAATGAGGATTTCATGCTTATTAAGAAATGCAGTTGACAGAAAATCACTATGGCTGCTTTCAAAACAAAAAATTCTGGTTTCAAAGATTCTGCAATTTTTAAGATACTTCTTACCCTTAAAATATGGTTGAACTAAAAAGATTTTTCAAGGAGAAATGTTTCACCAAAAGCAGTTTTGTATTATCGTTGTAATGTGTTGTGGGTTTTTTAAGAGCCTCTGAGCTGTCCAGCAGGAGAAAAAGTGTAAATAAAACCAAGAACTGTAATTTTTAGCTCATCTTTTTAGAGAATCTGCTCTCATTTATTGTTCTGAACTCAATACAATTTGGTTTTTTCTTATTTTTTAATTTAGTCTTACAAGTTCACAGGAGAAAGCTGGCACAGAGAGAGCGTTCTCCTAGACAGCTATTTTGCCCATGTGGGTAACTTGACGAGTTAGCATGCGCATTTATATTAAGAGAGGTGAGCCTCAACATTTTCTGAAGAAGAGCGGTGTGGTGCAGTCAAGTGCCCTGTTGAGAGATGTTTCCTTATCTATTATTACCCCAAATTTGCTTTTTGTTATGATCATTCAATTACCACTAATTTTTGTGCATTAAGTGAAAATATTTCCTCTCCCATTTCACTGCTTATGACATTCCAATACTTGAAACTGATTTTCATACCCCCTATCTCCATAGCTTTAATTTAACGATGCAGTAATCTTTTAATCTTTACCCATAGATCACAATGTCCTGTTCTTTAATAGCGTGTTCCTCTTTTCTAAAAATTCCCTGTATTTTTTGTGATACAGACTTTTCAGAAACAGGAACGTAATATTTTAGATGTTGTCACAGTGGTATATTCATTGGGATTTTGTTGTGTTGGAGGTAAATAATACCATGTTCCTTGTTCTACTTTAAAATGTTATCTGTAGTGTGCAGCTAAAATGAGTATTTTGCTGCTTCTTTTCTTGTTAGCATTGGATGCTCATGATATAAAATAGATCCCACTGGCAGAATCCAGCATGGTCTTCAACTGTGAACCACTGTGATAGGGAAACTTCTCTTCGCTCCACCAGTCAGTGGTGCAGCAGGTACACTGCACTTGTTCTTGGAGAGCTTGCTGTCTCCTGAGCACCATTTTGCCTCACTTCTCTCTGCACAAATGACTGCAAAAGAAGAAGACCTGAGCCTGTATGTTAGCTGAATGTGTAGATAGCTGTAGATTCTGTATCTTTAGATAGCCGTGCATGGAAATCTTCAATATCACCTGCGTGTCAATTGAACATCATTGATGATCCAGAGGTAAAATTTTGTTACGTTTTCCTTCAAAGAAATTAATTAGAAACATGAGATGTAAATGCACGGTTGGTTTTACCGGTTGAACATTGTCTCTTTAGGTAGGTTTTCAAAACAATGGACACACTATGCACAATATTTGCAATCAAACTTTATAGCTACCCTTACAAAGAGTAACTTTGCTACAAGAGATGGAAAAGGGTGCAAATTTTTACATAAATTCAGCCTTTCTTCTCTTTTGTGAATAATTTTCAGGCAGAACTGAATTTCTGTAAACTTGTTTGTTACTAAAGATTGTGTCAGAAGCCCCTTCTGCCGCACTATAGCTCTGTGGCAGCAATTTGTGTTCAGAAAAAGAGAAATTTTAAAGATTTTAGTGTGACTGCATTGCCATGGGAATATTTAAATGCTTCTACAGGCTGGGGAAAGAGTGACTTGAGAGCTGTTTGGCAGAAAGGGACCTGGGCATGCTGGTTGACATTCAGCTCAGTACGACCCAGCAGTGTGCCCAGGTGGCCAAAAGACCAATGGCATCCTGGCCTGTATCGGGAATAGTGTGGCCAGCAGGATCAGGGAAGTGACCATCCCCGTGTACTCAGCAGTGGTGAGGCCTCACCTCGAGTACTGCATTCAGCTCTGGGCTCCTCACTTTAAAAAGGACATTGAGGAGCTGGAGCCTGTCCAACGAAGGGCCAGAACCCTCATGAAGGGACAGAGGATGTTTTATGGGGAACAGCTGAGGGAGCTGGGTTTGTTTAGTCTCGGAAGAGGAGGCCCGAGGGGGACCTCATCACTCTCTTCAACTCTCTGAAAGGAGGTTGTAGTGAGGGGAGGCCAGTCTCTTCTGCTGTGACTGCAGTGAGAGGACAAGAGGAAATGACCTTAAACTGAGACAGGGGAGAGTCACATTAGATATTATGAAAAGAAAATTCACCATTAGGGTTGTCAGGAATTGGAATAGGCTTCCCAGGGACATGGTAGAGTCACCATTCCTGAAGGTGTTAAGAGGCATCTGGATCTGGCACTGGGTGACGTGGTTTAGTCATGTAAGGGTTACAGTGATAGTGCTCGGTGAAAGTTGGACTTGATGATCTTAAAAGTCTCTGCCAACCTTCACAACTCAATGATTCTATGGTACTAAGTAAATCAGTGACCAAGGTCTTCGATGCACACAGAGAACTTGCCACAAATGTATTCTCTCTTGTTAGCCCTTCAGACAACTCAGACTCCTCCTCAATAAGCACACACTTCTTGCAGAAGCTATGCTCTCTCTTGGAAAGTATGCTTCAGCAATCACAGCTTCTAGTCTTCACCTCTTCTTTTTTTCTTGTCTTTTTCAAAAGTCATCTTTACCTCTGAATAAATGATGTTCACCTGGCTAGCTAGCTCCACCCAAAGCATTTGCACTTTATTCTCCTTTTCTCCCTCATAAGCACCACTAATCTGTATCACACAAATTCTTTGCATATGAATTTGGAGTTTTTTAAAAAGCTAAGAGGGAAGAGGTTAATTACAGACAGGTACTATTGAGGAAAAAAATCTTTGTCTATGTTGCCAGAGAGCAGCTTCAATACCATGCAGCAAAGTCAGAGCTTTTGAGGAACTGGAGATCTTTCCATTCAACTAATGGATTCCTATAGTCCTTTTGAAACGGTCAGTGTGATGGTGCAATCAGGGTTGACAGATGCCCAGTGCCTCCCAGAGCAGTGATTTTGTTTCATCTAAAGAGATAAAAAGCAATTCTGCCTGACACAGCAAGGTCTTTGGAGCCTTTCTTAGCAGGATACATCTTTCTACACTTTGCTCCTAAGCGCTCAGTATCCCATGGCAACCTCTTTTCTTCAGGGAGCTTTAGATTTTGACATACAAGTAATACATGAGTTGAGGAAGCAAAGCTGCAAAGCTGGAGATTGGTTCATGGATTTAGCTGAGGTAAATAGCAAGGAAATTTAAAGGCAGACTGGAACCAATTTTATGGTACTTCCTGTGGGATTAATGCCTAAATTTGTTTGTCTGGTAATGAAGAAAAGTTATCACCTGCAGGTGCAGGTAGAAATTGCAGAGGAGAGGTGTTTTTAAAAAGGAGAGCTGCAAGATAACAACACCAAATATTTTTTTAAAAAACTAGTGTATTTTAAAGCACTAGCTGCTAATTGAAGAAGAGGGCTAGTGAAATTCATTCAGTACAGAAGTACTGCAACCTGCTTGACTACAGAATAGATATTATTGAGAGGACAGAGGGACCACTGGGAAAAAAAAGTAGGGTGATGTATAAGCTACATATATTTATGTATGCTTTGGTATATGACAGACTGAAACACTTGAAATTACAACTGACTCAGTTCATCCCTTTTGTATGTTGAGTCTTCATCTCCCGGAGGGTAGTTGTTCACTTTTTTGGCTACCAGTTGCTCTAGCAGAGGGCAAAGTATGAGATAAAAATAGAAAAAGATAATATGGGGATGAAAAAGAGAAACCACTACATATGCTGGCTGTACTAGTCAGGAATATTCATCGACTAACCTCAAACTTTAATTTCTGTCAAACTCAGATTATATTAATTGACCACCAACATCCAAAATCCCTTTCCTCTGGAGTACACACAGCCTTGCTTAGCAAGAAAGATGCAAGTGTGTTAGCACCTCTTCATGCCTATTGCCTGCCTATGATGGCTTATATTAATATTTGGATTATATAAGGATGAAAGATGCATGGATGCAGGCATGGAACCAGATTCTTCTTTTATTTATGAGATGCAGATCTTAGTTTCCCACAAGATGCTTGCTGCTTCACCTGAAGGCAATTTCTGAAGTAAGAAACAGATCAACATAGGAACACAAGGAGACAAAATACATTCATTAATTTTATCTGCTGCTGTCTCTTGGTGCAAATTTGGAAGAATATGGCTTCAGATTTAAAATATAGTTGTTTGGGGTTGTGGGTGGAAGGAACTCAGGAACTTCAAAAAGCAATACCTTGTGGAATAATTTTACATGGAATTGGTTCATTTATTCCAGAGTAGACATGAAAAGGAACCTGTATATTTCATCTGGAGAGAATAGATAATAGGTTGCATAAATACTTTATTCTTATGTCTTATTTTACTAGTACTGACACAGAGCAAGGTGTCTGAATGCATTTTGGAAAGACAAGCTTCTTCTGCTCATACTTTATTGCAAGAACATATCTGAAGTTGCTGATCTAGTAAATCAAGCAAAAGGTCCTGCTTCATTATTTGTGATTAATAGTTTAAATGTAAAATGATGATCATTTGGATTGACGTGGTGACTTCAGCTGGGAGATAACATTAGCAAAGAGCATTCTCTTGGAATGCACTTGAGCTAGAGAACATCTGAGAAATGGTAAAAATAACATTTTAGATATTGAACTTTCTAAATTAGATCTGACATTTTGCGTTAGTTCTTCAGCCTTAAATTTTGTAAATGCACCTAGAAGATTCTGGGAGAGAAATGTCATCATATGTTCTGATCTCTTGCCTAGTGTAATTTTCCTTAGGACAAAATAATGTTTTAGACAATAGCACAGTTAATTTGTCCGTGTCCAGACTGAAATCTCAACTTTTAGATGTTAGGGAAAGATGACAGGGTGCTATTTGCTGGAGTAGTCAAGAAGCCTGTCAGGAAAAAAAAAAAAACAAAACACAATAATAAAAAGGAATATCTGTATGAAAAGTCTTACCTAAAAGAGCATTTGGCTTTACTGAGCCTGAAAAAATGACTTGTCTAGTCAGAGAAATGCCTCCAGCAGACATGAGATCGCCTCTAGAAGCTGTGGAAATGCTGTGGCTCTTCAGAAAATGGCCATAGCATTGGAAGTGCTGGACACTTATATAGATGAAGGTTTACTGCTATTTTTTTCTTCAGTTCACCATATCTGTGTATCTGATGCACCATTTAGAACACTGAACACATTTTTTGCACCATCTCGTCTATTTGTATGGCCACAGTCACACAGCGTGACTTGTTCATCCCTCATACCCAAACTTTTAGTGATTAAATGGTGCTGTTAATTTTGGGAGGTTTTGCTGCAACACAAGCAGTTGTAGTTTTTCTTAAATCTATAGTTCTTGTGAGAAGCCAATACAAGAAAATTGATAGTCTTCATGATCGCAGGGGAAAGTGTGAAAATATGGCCTTGCCACAGTTTGGAGGTTCAAAGCCACATTTAAAACTTCCTATTTTGTGGTTAGACAGCTTGTGTTTGGCTATTAATTATTGTCCTGTTTTGAACTGATGATGGAAATGAGATCCTCAGATGGGGGTTGCAAATGCAACTTTGAAATAAGCAATGACAGCTACAGTCACCTGAGATGTGTTGCCCTCTGAACATTAGAAGTGACTTACCTATGGTGGCTATCATGGTCCAATACTTACCCTTCTTCCCATATTTTTCAAGGAGGAACTTCTTACAAAGCAGATGGAAACAGATCCTCAGGAATCCTTCAGCTCTTTGGGGAATGGCAGCTTTTCTGCCCGCAAATGGAACGTTCAGGCCTGACCTAATGAGGTCGGAGGGAGAGACTTCACAGAGACTCTGAATTACTGGGTGTATGTGGAAGATGTGAGACTAAATAGGAGAAGATTGATTCAGATCTTGATTTAGAAAAATGCCCTCTGGTATACTTTAATATGTCTCTAAAATACATTCCTCGGGTATTTTATTCAGCAGGACTTGCTGCTATTGAAAGATATTTAAATGATAAAAGGCCCACAAAAATTGCAACAACTGAAAAAAATCAGCGTAAGTATGCTAGTTTTGTTGTCAACCCATCAATATGAATTGTCTGAACATGAGATGCTTTTTATAAGGGTGGTAACAAGCAACCTCCTGCAGGCCTTGATCACATTAACATCAAACAATCCTACAGCTACTGGGGAAAAGAAGGTGCAGCTGTGAAAGAGTAGTGCATTTCATATCATGTTTTTTTTAAGAGGCAGGTTCCATGTCAGAAACAGCACAAACAACAACAAAAAAGGGGCTCTCAGCTGTGACCAGGTTTAGGTGAACTGACTGGCTGCAGATGGCCTCATAAATAATAAAACAAGTAAGTGATAAAAGCATCTTCAAATATCCTTTCTGTATTAAGAGACATATACTTGAATGGGTCTTGCTGTCTTTATTAATTTTAGTTTCCCAGACACAGTATGTGGTTGAAACTCCCTTGTGATATGACTGGTAATTTTTAATTTTAAATTCATTTTAAAGGTACTGAAATGAAAGCACATAGAAAGGGTGAGAATAATGATGTGTCACATCCTTTTCTTCATCCCTCACCACTTCCTATCATTGGAGATTCTCAAATAAATTTTGTTACATTAGTACCTGTAATTGATGCTATTTTTCATTTGATTGAAAGCTGCTTACAGATTATGCAAGCAGAATAAAGATGCTGATGCTTGTTGCTCACATGGAAGTGGCAGCTGGAAGATGCCATGTGACTCCACGCATGCCTAGGAAGAGGGAAAGGTTGCTGATTGGAGCAGCTGTCCTGCCATGGTCTTACTTCACCTCCACTTCCCTGGGCCTCAGAACCTGACCCATTTGGAGTAGTCAAGCAAGCACTTAACTGTTACTATCTGTTCTGTACCCCTTCTCCACCCTCAAAAACTCAAATTTCCTTTCTGATACCTCTATAAGGCAAAAGGGAGCATGTGCTGTAGCACTTCACAAGCTGGGACTGCCCCTCCACTGGATTCCCATTTGGGTAGTAGCAGCCTGAGGCTCACTGTCTCTCAGGTATTTTTGCAGCAAAGCACAACTAGATCAAAGCAAGGTAGTAAAACAGAGTGCTAGGTGTAAAAGTTATCTTTATTAGTTCTACATGTCCTTCTGATCTCTCTGAACTGCTCAACTGTTACAGGACTTCATAATACTCCTTGACACCAGGTGCTCTTCTCCTTGTGCTGCCTGGGCAGTGACAAGACAAGAGAGATTTTCTGCTCTGACCACAGGATGTGTGTGGCCTTTCTCTGTGGATGAATATGCTCATGATATCTATCTATTATTATTTTAGTCCCCAAGTCTGAAGTAAGCTCAGAAACTAGGCAACAAAATATTTGAAACTGTTCAAAATACATAAATATTTAAATTTGGGGTGGCTGCTACATTGGGTCTTATGCATTTTGTGGTTTTTTCAAGCAAGTAAGCAGTGTACTTGTGGCACAGATGAGTAATGCAAGATGTCCAAGCAGGGTTAGTATCTTCCATTAAATCACTAATAAAGTCAGAAAAATGGACAGGCTTTTGGCAGCATCGTCCTTTATCTATGTCAAATATACAAATGAGTATGCAATATGGAGTGCATTTAGCAAGATATGTTATGCTTTAGTTTTATCTTTTCTTTTTTCCTATCATTTTAGTAGGCTAAGACTTGAGCAAAGGTAGAAGACAGTCCTGTTTCTGTCTGACAGAACCATATCTTCTAATAGCTTCATTTTTTTCAATACTCTCTTGTACATATATGGCCCCTCCATGTTTATGATTTTACCTATAACACGATTGTGTTACCTGTGCATGTAACAGCACCCCAGTGCAATTTTACAGAATTCTGATAGCTATGAAAACATGCCTACAATTTATAGCATGTTTGCAGGAAAGGTATAATTTTATCTGTATCTTAGATGCTCAGAACCAGAAACCTAAACAGAATGAAAAAAAAAAAAAAGGAAGCCTGTAACTATTTTCTTAAACACATATAATTGAAAAAACAGACTTAGGCTCAAGTGTTGATTTGGATGGTTATGTATCATCGTCAGAAAGGCCCTGGAAGTTGAGCCATTTTATGCTCTGATACTCTTCAGTGGTCAGTGTCAATCTATAATCCACAGCAAGGCAAAGAAGAAGAGGTATACAGAAGGGAAATAACAATTGTCTTCATGTGTCTAGTCATTCCTTTCTCTCAAAGGTGTCATTGAGCAGGATCATCTTCATTGTTCTTCATATTCTTGTAATATTAGAACAATTGTCACAGAAAGACTTTTAAATTATACTGTATCTGATCCTGCATCTTTTTTTCTTAAATGATGTTCACTGTCTCAAGCTGTCATTTAGTTTTGCAGATGGTATTTTTCATGTCTGATCTTTTCAATGACTTTATCATTTACCTTCACCCTCTCACAAAGGTCTTTGGAGTAGTCACAGTTAAACATGCTTAGGATTTCTCAGAGTTCAGTAGGAAGAAAACAAGTAGCAGAATTAAAACAGTAATGAGAAATCAATATTACAGTGCTGAACTCCTGAAGATCTATGGACCAGGGAATCAGGAATTCTCTGAGGTGCTGTGCAGACACTGCACTCCTCTACACATGTGTTCTGCCACATAGCTTCTGCAAAGAACTGGATGGGAAACAAAGCCGGAAGGTCATGTTCTGCTGTCCTGCAGGCATGAAGGCGTTCATCACAGGGCCAGGGCTTTGTCTGTGTTGTGTCAGCACTTCATCACATTTCATTTCCTTCCCTGTCTCTCTCCTACCTGTGTGTGTGGTCAAAAATACTTGGTAAAAAAAAATAGCTTCTGCTTTCTGACTCTTGTCCTTAAGCATGGCAGATGGCAGCTCCGTATCAGAGCGTGCTCTAGCAGACTTTGATTAACAGTTAGCAAGCACGGGCTTTCAGGCTTTGCTTCCAGTCGTTTGGCAGTTCCCCATTATTAATTGCTGCTCTTTTCACTAAAGTCTTTTTGCTGAATCAGCCAAAGCAAATTCCACGGTGACAGACTTCAAAGTGGAGAATATAGCTTTAAATAGAAAATAGTAGGATCTTGGTATGTATCACAGATAATTTAACATCTGTCCTTGTATTTTATCTATGGTAATTACCTTTTGTTAACCAGAGTCAGAGTTTTTGAGATAAACAATTGCATCCTCATTGGAAAATAATGTCTTTAGCATACTTTAATCCTAGTCCAGTTCCAGTTTCTTTAGAGGCACCCTGTGACACCTCATATAACTGATTTTCTGGATAGTTATAAGATGGTGTTGACAGCCTCCTGAGAGTCCTCCTTCAAGCTCTGCATGGTGGTAGGTGATAACTTTATGAAAGTAAAAGGGACAGTGTAAGACTGGAAGAAAATCAGGGAGCTATAAAGGTTTTCTTGAGATTCACTGGACCTCTAGAATGAGCAAAAGTAATGCCAGAAATATTACCCAGGAGGTCATTTAACATCCTTCCTGCCTCAAAGACTCAATTGTTACTCATACTTCATAAAGCTATTTATCTCTCTGTGGAGTTTAATAGCTCTAGGGTTTATGGTTATTTTTAGAGAAAACATAAAGCAAATGTCACCTGCCTTCTCTCTCTTACTTCTCACCAGCATTTCTATCCAATGCTCTGTGCCACTGATTGCAAAGCTTAATGTTGATGAATACTTGAAGAGTCCAACATGTGGTTTCCTGCCCATTTTCACTAGCTATTGCCATTCAGAGGAACGGGCTAACAGAAGTGTCCTCCTGGAGTTCCTCTAAGTTATACGGCAGCAGTTGTGGTGAAATTCTCCGCACAGAGGTGGTCTTTGTAGACTGTTGTGGGTTTCCTCATGCCAGAAGCATAGCAAGCTCCAGCAGTGGCATCTTTGCTGCTGAGGATTTTGCAAACTGCTCCCAGCTTTCCATTCAGGATTCATTGCATAGAGGTTGTGAGGTGCAGTGTAAACCTTTCTGGTTTTCTTACATACAGGAGCAAACATTTTGTGGTTCCTAGATGAGTGGAAGGTATAAATGAGTGGGTTGATGAAGAGTATCCTCTGAGGATTTGGGCTAAAATCCGGAACCTAGTGAAGAGTGGGCAAAATGGAAGGAGAAAAACACAGGGGGTATGTTTAAAGAGGTAGTTTAAACCAGAGCCCTGGAGATTCCCAGTAGTGTATGGCAAATGAGACAAATGCAAGAACAGTGTTCCAGGGGGGGATTGCCTGGTGAATCTCTTAACCCATAAATTAATTGGAGGCAGAGCTTGAGGACTGAGCTCTGGCATGAGCCTCCCTGTGGCTGAAGCATCTGGTAAGGCTCAAGTGCAGGTCTTACCACGGCTCTCATCTGGAGGCTGGACTGGTTCTCCAAGGCCTGGGGGCTTTGCACAGCTGCAGTGTGAGAATCCCAAACATGGATCCATATAAAAGATCATAACACTCTGAAGGCATTGAAGCATAGCTGCTTGCAGAGGTTTTTGTCATCATCAATACTGTAATCCCTTTGAGAATCGTGATTCTAAGGCAGTGATTTGTCTGATCAGCATTATTGAGGGAACGGCAGTGCTCACCTGGCTCAAATGGTTTGGCCTACATGGCTACAGCGCTTACTAAGTATATACTGATGTTTAAATTTTTGAAGCAATTTAATAGATGTTAATTTATCTAATTTAAAGTGCCTGTTACTTGAGATATCACTATTTTCTCCCAGCTTTAAAAAAAAAATGTAGATAATATCTCTGATAATGGATTATGTCTTAACATTTTCGTACATCTGCTTCTGGGAATAGTCTTAAAAGTAATGGAGTATCAAATTCTGCTTGTAAGAGGATCCATGTAAGTACTTCCATCAAAGTCCAGGAGTTAAGTCTGGTTTAGTCCCATGTAACTAAAAGAAATAAACATAGAATAACTTGCCTTTGCTCCAAAATTGTATTTTTTTTTCTTCTCTTAAGCTATGCATTCAGGCTTGCAAGATAAAACAGCCTGTAAATATATTGTTGGGAAAGACATAAGTTCAAACATTTCTTACTCAGTTTTGAAACTCAGATTCCAGTTGAGTTTATAAGGCATTTTAACTTCATGTTCAGAAAGTAGTAATCCCCAGGTCTCAGTTTTCTGAGAGGTATATTTCTGTTAGGTATAAATCAGCTAAAATGGTTTAGACTACCCAGTCATGTCTATATTCATGAAACTTCATATGCATTCCAGATTAGACAGTTTTGAAACCTGGAAGTACTTTAATGATGTCATTTTCCTTGATCATTGCCATTTGCACCTTTTCCTATAAATTTGGGCAATATCTTAGTGTTTCTGAAGCAAGCTATTGCAGCTGTTCTTCAATTAAAATGGTGTGGGATTGGCTTTTATCTCAAAACTGTGTGTTTTTGTTGAACGGAAATTCTGCTTACTGGTTAGTTCAAGTCAAAATACAGCTATTTAGATATGGCTTCAGAGTATGTCTCTTCTTACTTTTGAATATATGAAGAGCCACTTGAATTAACAGACAGGTATAGCATAATTATATCTCATATATATGAGATATAATTAAGCTATACCACAAGTAACATCCTATGAGAGCAATGCTTGTCATGCTGTCCTTCTGTTATATTTCTCATATAATAATAATACCGGCTCTCTCTGAGAAGATTTCAGTACTCTGGATGAAATGGGATATTTCTGGACTGTCCCATAAAGACATAAGTAATTAAGCATAGCTAGATGTCGGGATCACAGATGCATTCACGGTGTAATGACTGTGACTCCTTCTTGCTGAGAGCATTTTTACTCCCGATTTTCTTGCTGAATGTAAGTATTCAAAACATATTATTTTCTCATATTTGAGTCTACACTTGTAGATGTTACAAAAAATAAGATATTGAGAAATACAGGTTGTTACAGGCTGAAAACTGAATTAAGATTACAGAGTAGGGCTCGTCTATTGCATTAGCATCTATGTGTTTATGTATCTTTCAAAGACATAGAAGTCATGCATTCAGCTTGTTCCTTATTGATAAATTCTTGTGCTGGTCATAAGTCCAGTCGCTTTATCTCACAGGATTTCCCCCCTTTCATCTCAGCTAAATTCATACTGTTTTCATTTTTTTCTGTATGATGGAAAAGTTGAGGTGTCAATGCGATAACAAGGTCAATGAGAGTACTTCAGAGAACAAGAATTGTGGAACTGGGTCAGTTTTACTCAAGACAGTGTAAGTCAATATTCTCTGATTGGCACAGTGTTCATGGACCTGGGCTTGCAAAGGACAATGAAAGCTCTTTCCTAGCACAGCACCAGCCAGCAGCCTGGTGGGCACGACTGAATGAACATGTAACATGTCATTCAGCTGGCAGGCAATTCTACCACTAGAAGAACCCAGTGAGGACTTGCAGCTCCTCTGCTGTGCTGATCAAACACACCCATCCTCTTCTTTCCTTTCAGTTCAAGCCCTGATAAGAACTTCTCAATTTCTGAACAATCCTTCTGCCACACCATTAATGACAGGAAGCAATATTCCTTAAAATTTGCTTTTGTTATGTTTACTTTTCATCCTGCTGGGTTCAGGGAAGCATCTGTACTAAGAATCACAGTAGGATACCACAGAAGAATGACTGAGCAATGAGAAGTTTTCTGGGCCCTTTTAATCAATAAAAGGTTGAGGATGCTGAATCAGGCAAGTTGTGAATTGAGGAGGCTTAAATAGGTGCTGGGCAACCATAAGCTTAAATTTCCATTTTAATTTTTGCTACCCTTATTTGTGTCACTTCATCTTAAGAAAATTATTCTGCAGAATAAATCTAGTTAAGAAAATTCTCCTTAGGAGTTTCTCTTTTGAGTAGCATCACCAAAAAAAAAAAAAAAAACCAACCAATGTTTTTTCCATTGTTCTTTTCATTAAGCATATATAGCTAGCAAGTGATCTGATTAGGTGATTCCTCTTTTGACTAGTTTGTGGCAATTCAATACGTAATTCAGCATTGCAATTCAGACTAGAACAAAAATCTGAACATTTGAAAATCAGTAAGTAGAACACAGGGCTTCAGTGTGATTCTTTGATGGTACAAGCTATGGCAAGTGCAAATTAAAACTGTTTGTGCTGTCTACTGACTTTGTTGAGAATTTGAAATCAAATTCAAAATTACGGTCATTTGCTCTTGCAGTGATCCCCTGGAGGCATTTGGGATGCTCCATCCTAGGGCAAAACTTGTCTCAAACTGTTTCTCTTACTGTTTCTTTGTGATGCAATTTCTCACTGCTTTTAAATCAAAGTAGATAACTTGCCCTATCATGAACAAATCCGAGAGCCACACAAACACTTTTGAAAACAACTGATGGACAGTGTATTAGTTGCTATATTTATTTAAATTTATGACTAAACAAAAAAAAAAAAGGTTAAGTTGCTTTACATTATTTTTGTTTCCCTGATTCTATTTGTTTACTTGTAATGAATGAGAATGTGCATTGCATGTTTTTTAATCTTTGATTAAAACCAAAAGGTATTTTTGATTACTTATTAGACCCATTTCCAGTGTTTCCTTAGTCACTGGTTGAGTAACACTGTTTGGCGATATGGGTGACGTGCAGCTGGATGAAACAGAATTTAGGAGAAAACAGTTCTTGGCTGATGTTTCTTAAGAAGTGAGAATGATCACAGTCTTATCATTCTTATCTCCAGATACAGACACATGTCTTTGGCACCACTTTTTCTAATGAATAAATATTGAATTCTATGTCTATTGTATTATTATTATCTAAAGCAAGAAAAACTGTGTCTGAACTGGGCACCCCTTTGCACTGATAAGATGATAAGTTAATGAAAAACATGTGTTAGATGCTAATTATGCTATTTAATGCACTGTTGGAAAGTGTTGGCAGCATGTTTTGTAATTTTTTTAAATTTATTTCTGAGTCAAGTTACTTGAAACTAAATATTTACTTGATTAAAAAAAAAAAACAAAAAAGAAAGCAGTTTATCACTGAAAATCACTAGTGGATCATACCTCTGTCAGATCTTATTGTACACAGCAAGAATCATAACTTTAAAGAAAGACTGTGAGTTTGCTCTCAAATCTCTTTGCGCTTGGGTTCCCTCTTGGCCTGCAGTGCCAGACTTGGAAACTGAGCTTCCAATTTTCTGTTTCTGTTCTGCATACAGGTGTGAAGAATAAAGTAGCAATTTAAATAAAATATGTGCCTGTGAACCCTATTCTTTCTCTATGAAAATCTGGTTGTTACAGTCCACAGATGAAATGATAAATGAATGTTCTGACTGAACTCCATTTAATATTTATGGTCACATGCAACAAAGTCTTTAACAGAGCTGTGGATGAGAACAACAAAATAGTTTATTTTAAATCGTGTTTTAAACTTCAGATTTCGGAAAGATGGCAGGTGAGGTCTCCACATGTACTGTGCTGCCATGGTTAAATCTTTTGCCAAATTCAGCTGTGGAATGGAGATGGTGTCTGTTTGCTATAGGAAACAATAAGTACGTGAACCTGAGAATTACACTTGTTTGCCTTGTGATATTAAAAGTCTGGGTTGTGGGAACTTGCATGGCACTGTATATAAGACAAGCAATACCAGGTCATACTTGCCACTGAATGAAAGGAAGTGAGAACTGGTGTGAGACATGTCCCTGCGAACTGCCAGAAAATCAAAATTCACCTGGGAGAAGAGAGTGAATTTTTAGAAGAGAGCGTGGAGTCAGGAGGTTCATCCTTCTCTAGGAAGATGGAAGTGGTAGTGCTGCATTATGACATAAAGACACTGAGTAGACAGCCCTGCAGACCAGACATTGACTTCTATGGCTGTTACCAAATTTGTGTGATAGCATGGAAATTTTGGCACTGGAATGGCTATGGGCAGTTACCTGGAAATTTGCAATAACATGGCACTGCCTCCGGCAGGTGTTTTCAGAGCTCAGATCAGTACTTTTAGAGGTGGAGGGTGTCTGTCTGCAAAGGTACTGTGCTGATACAGGGACCATATCTCACTTTCAGCTAAAGAAAGAATGACAAGAACTACATCTCTGACACCCCTTGGGATACAGAGCACTGAACGGTGCTGCTTTACGCAGCACGGACCAGTGAGGATGTGCAGAAAGGCTAAAGACAGGCAGAGGCAAACAGATCTTTTGTTTAAAATCAGGTGCAGAGTAGTGATTCTTTTATGATTCTTTGTGCATTAATCAACAAAATTGAATTTAGGATGCTTGTTTGTGATGTGGCACTAGTGACGGAAATCAAACACTTTTTCTAAATAATCTGGATTTCATTCCCACTCACTCTGAGCTAGGCACCAGGAGGCTGCTCTGTGATAGCTACAGCAGCATGGAGCAAGCTGGCAGTAGTCTCTCAAATATCACACATCATCAAGTGCAAGAAACTTCTGAGAGTTTTCGAATGACTTATTGGCAAAATGGTCAAGGAAAGAGTGTGGCTGGGAAAGACTGAGGTGAGTGCACGTGAAAGTAAATATTTGGACTGCAAGCCTCACAATACTGAAGAGGGAAACACACGAATGGTAGTGAAACACAGGAATGGTAGTGAAATACCTGTAAAAAGGAATGCCTTTGAACCACAGGGTCAGATCATCCCAGTGTTTTCGAGAACTTGCAGCTGCCACTGGAGCAAAAGAAGGTTGATGGATGTGCAAAGTATGGATGGGGATAGCAAATGAAAGGTGACACCAGTGCAAATTATTAATTCAGCATTTCTTGATTTCAGAGCTTAAGCAAGTCCTGCTGTGGTTTGTTCTGTTATGGCAAGTATTGAAATTGCTCAAATCGAGGAGTTTTACTTCTGTTTTACTGGGTTTTTAAATGCTAGGTAACAGTGAAATGTGAACAAGTTTTGTTAGTGAATAGACTGTTGTTTAAGGAGGTGATGAAAACCCAGTTTGCTTCTGGTTTCTTCAGGAAGGCTTTGCAGTTCTGCTCAACATAAACTTTGCAATGATTGTAGGAGATGGTGGACTATGAGGTCCAAATAGAGTATTTTTATTTCCGCTGAAATATGAGACACTTTTTCTGAGAACTTTCTTGCTTGACAAGGACCCCTGCATATGTGATGGAATTGAAATGTGTGCTAGTTCAGCCTCCTCTGTTTTGATGTCACTGTAAGTAATGTCTTGTGCTTGCTTGAGGTCTTGTGCATAGAAAATTATCTACGCAAAACTGGGACAGGATTAACAACTTAACATGGTCTGAAAAGGAGAGTAGCTGTGAGGTATGAACATTTGGCAAAGACTGATGTAAAAACAGCTTACTATATATAAGCTCTGCCATTAGCAATGGGACTAACATAATAGCTTTCAAAGCACTCAGAGAAAATAAAGACCTGCTTATGAGGCATATACCGGTGTATTTTACAGTTATCCATTATTTGTTGTACACATCAAACTTAAGACATAAGCTTGGCTACTTGCTTGTTCCAGGACAATACAGGAATGCCTCAGCAGAAAATGGCTATTGTGTATTGCTTATGATAATGAAACTGCATTTTACTGGGTTTTATACAAGCAGCAGAGGGAAAAAACAAACCTGTTTTGCCACTATCTCAAATTCTCCTTTATAAGGGCAAGTCTAACTCTGTGGGGAGCGGAAGGAACTATTCAACGGGACACTGAGGGAAACTACCAGCTTGACATCAAAGTTTTGATTTTTATTATAATTAAATTTATTATATGTTATCCCTCTCTGTCTTTAGGTATACTTGTGCACATACACTTGCTTTTATAGAGTCAGTAAAAAAGCAAAATGAAAGCAAAATATTTCTTTTTAGCATATAAATAAACACTACTCCACTGAAATCATATTCACTGTAGAACTAACTTGTCTATTAGAATATGTTTTACTAATTTATATATTTTTCATCTGGTGACCTCAAATTCTTCAATGGGTTTATCTTCACAATAGACCCTAAAGTTAATGAAGAACACACATTTTCACTTTACAAGTTGGAATTAACTAGACAAAGACTATCAGAGATATCAGTCCTAGTCTTTTTCTAAGCCCCAGTCACTGTTCTCCTTCTACCCCAACCTCTCATCAGGCTAGCAGAAAAGTAGAAGAAATCAGAAACTTGGATTCACTTTCTGCTCTGCAACACACCTGGCATTTGGGACGGCTGCTTTGAATCTCTGATGTTCAGTAGTTTATTTGCAATACAGGAGCTTTAACGCGCTCCAAGCACCATAAAAAAGGGTACCTGAGAGATTGTGATGAAGAGCATAAGTTTTATAATGAGACTCAAATAAACCTCCAACAGTGTTAAATTTTGTTCTTTCCCCGTATTTAAGTCCAGCAGCTCCTGTGTGCTGAGTAGTGGTGAAGAAGAGGTAGAGTTGATGTCCTCCATTACACTGTCCTGCACTTCTTCAGCCCAAGGGGTTGAAGGAGGTTATCCCTGTCTCTCTTACTGGTGGAGCAGTCTGAGCTCTGCAGGGCAGGTGATAGTCTGGAGTTAAGTTCAGTCATAGACAGGGACAGGGAAAGAATGGACCTTTCTTAGCAAGAACAAGAGTTTCAGGCATTTAATCTAGCTCTGAGAAACCTCCTGTAAGTGCGTTAGCATTTTCATAGCAGTAGTTCCCATTTTCATAGTTTGGCCAACTTTGAGAGGATTTGCATAAGAATAAGGAGCGTATTTCTGACACAAAATCTTACACACCAATCTTCCAAATTGCAACTTACTCTTTCAGTGCCTGAGATGCTGCAGTTTCTCAGGGAACAATCACCTGAATTGTATGAAATTGCAGCATATTGGGCTCTTTAACTACTTTCATGGAAATGTCTGAACAGTTGTGTCTGAAATTGGGTGGTGTGATGGTGTATGGGAAATCCAGACTGTCAGAAAATAACAACCCAGTTGTTTATTTCGCCTTCTCTTCAAGTCTTTGTAAGAAGAATTGTCAGGTAGCCCTAGTGACCGGCAAAGCTATGAGTTCTGCCAGTGATAATGTTATTGATACAGCTACCGATGTTGCTGGCTCATTGGCTAAAAATGACTACTGCTCTTCTTTCCATGTTGTCAGAATTCAGTGTAGAGTATTTTAACTCCTAACCAAAGACCAGTCTTAATGAGGCCCAACATATAACATCTGGCACACAAATTTATCATTTACGTTAGTAAAAATGCTGGAAGTTGAAGGTTTTGATGTGTTTCTCAGCTGGTTACTTTGTAGGTATGTGAACATTTAATATATCCACTGTCATGATCTAGTTTGCTCCTTTGTACTGAGATGTACATGAGAGTTATTCCAGAAAAATGCAGGAAAGCAGAGTTTGGCAACTACTGTAAGTGGAAAATTTAAACATGATTCAGCTTTTAATGAAGAGAGTCATTCTCTTTCATCTCTCTGCTAGACATGTAATTCTAGCTGGTCCTTCATTAGTACAGCTTTCATCAGTATGAAGATAAAGCTGTGTTTAAGAAATTACTTAAGATTAGAGTTCAGTATGAATTTTGTTTGGTATCTAAAAATGTGTTGCATTTTTCAAACTGGCGTTTGACTGAATATGCCACAGAAAATGTGCTTCTTCTGATTTTTTTTTTTTCTTTGAGGGTAGTATTCTGGATGCCAGAGCCACTGTGAAACTCTTCCAATTGACATAATGTCTGTCACACACAGTTATGAACTAGTGAAGGAAAGGCTCAGAGTAAATTGTATTAGCAGAGGTGCATGTACTATTACATAATTCATTGCAAGCAGTGTTTTGTGAAATTAATATAAAATCTAACATAGTCTTTAAAGGTTTAAAGTGAAAAGACTAATTGTGTCAGATCCATTTTGTCCTGTTTCCTGCTTACTGAATTCCAGCTGACAGCCTAGGAAACCCACACCTCATTACCATATTTTGAAACATCTGTTAAGGAAAACAGATCTCGTTGCCAGAATTCATCTTCCTTTCAGAAGTGCCAAGTATGTGAACAGAACCATTATTCCTTAGGCAAAAAAGACCATGTTCAGCTTTGCTGTCATCAGCCACATTAAGGCTTTATTTGGTTCAGAATGTATGTAATTAATTGAGGAAAGCTATTCATACAATGTCACTGTAATTACTGAAACATGAATATGTCTCCCTTGTATTTCATCTGAGAAATAATCCTTAGGTATCAGCCACATTTATTTTAATTCTACATTTTAACAGCTTGCTACCTGTTAATGCTGTAATTATGACATCAGAGCTACTGCTCTGTAAATGAGCTGCCATCAGAAACCAGATGCTGAAGTTGTGTTTTACAACTGTGAAGGGAGATGATGTCCTTCAGTCCATGATTCTGGACCAGTGGTTCAGATACCTCCTGTGCACTGTAACTACCTGTCTCTCAAAATACCCCTTGCGAGAACAGCACCTCCCTTAACTGTAGTCATTGAAGACTCCAGTAAGTCTTGTAAAAGGTACTTATTTAAGACCTGTTTCACAAAACTGGTGAAATGTTAGCCTTTTATATTCGCATACGTTTTTCTTTTTTTTTTCTCTAGCGTTGCTTATTCCAAGTGTCTGTGGCCTTAAAGGGACTCAGTTATTGACATGTAGGTAAGTAGAAGATGATAAGGTTCTGGAGGACATCAGTTTTCTTCTTATTTCCTAGAGTAGACAGCTGCGTAAGCACACTGTGCCTATGTACTGCTTTCCATTTCATCTTTCGGCTTCAGTTTCTTAATTAGAACAGTTTGCTGAGAATGAAAATGAAAAGCAAAATAATTAAATGCAACTTCCTCCTTATCTCTTAATGAGACAGTGGCAACCGCTAACAAGGCAGAGATCCACTCCTCCATAACTGCCCAGCTCTCCTGGACTCAGAAATGTGCCTTATGGAGTCCCAGTATGGATGGCACAGTTTGGTGCTGTGAATGTGTTGCAGGGTTGTGTTGGGTAGCAGGGTGATTGATGCTCTCAACCTGTCAAGTACAAGCTGCCACTGCACTAATACCATTGCTGATCACGCAACCATGTGGTCAGTTAGATTCAGGAAGGGATCCAGCTGAAAAGTAAGAAGGGGATGGCCTCACTTTTCAGCTGGATCAGTTGTTGTTCAGGCTCATCACACTGCAGGTGCTGGTATGAGGAGAAAGAGGGCAGGGCATTAGCACCTGAAAGTTTACTTTAGTGGGAAAAGCTTCATGGTACACAAATGTTAGTTTTCAGATGTTCTTTCCACTTTCACCTTTGTATGTATTTATGTATGCTTTTGTAATGCTTTTCTCTCTGCTCTTTCCCTTTACACTTTCATGTCTTTCCTGCACTTCTTGATCGTCCGTACATCTGCACATCTGTACATCCATAGTGTGAATTTATCCCATTAGCTCTGCATGTATCTCTAGTCTCTGCTAGAATCAGGGTACCTTTCTTTATACTGCATGTTAAATTCATGCCCAGACACATGGATTACTAGCCCTCTCCTGACCCTTTTCCACCTGCTTAAAACCCTGTCACCTGTGCATGCTCATCACCTGCTCTGGAGCCCTCAAATGGGGTCAACTCAGTGAGACAAGTCAAACCTTTACATTGTAATGGGAGCATATTTGAAGGTGTGAAAACAAATAAGCCTTGAACTGATCTAACAACTTCCCACAGCCACTGAGAAGGGATGTTGTTATACTTCTTTCCGTCACCTTCCCTGGCTGTCCTGGTAACGCAGTTCTGTTCACTACCTTGGGCCAGCTCTAGTGCCTGGTCAGCCTCTCCTGGAAATGCTTTGTTCCTCTGATCTATTAGGAAACTCGCCCAGCAAAGGGAAGGTAGATAGACACAATCCAAGGAAAGAAGAGTCATGGGGCTGGCTGTGGGATAGCAGATGAAAGGAGCAGGGAAGGAGAGTTAGGAAGCAAAACCTTAAACTTGTGACAGCAGTGAGGTGTGAGCATCCTTATTGCCAGACTGACCTCACTTCTGGGGTCCCATTTGACAAATTATCAGCTGAGTGCAGAAGCAATCAAGTGCACAACATCCCTATACATTGGTACCGACTGTTAGACCACAGCCAAGCCTAACCTCCTTTGTAACTGTGCAAATATTAGTGAGATTCCTATTGCTCTTAGGAAAACTAGTGACACTCAGAGTTGTCACTAATCCTTGGAAAGGCCACCATAGTGTAATCCAGAAGTCTCCTTGCCAAGCTCTTCATGTCCTCAGTAAAGTAGTTACACTGCTCTTTCCTTTCCTTCCCACTTTTCCCACTGCTGGCTGAGTAATTGCTGCTTCTCTTAACTCAGCCAGTGCTCTCTCAGGTGAAGCACCTAAAGCAGGAAGTGTAATAGTCACAAGATAGCTTTCTAACCACATGAGTGATGTTCATCAGTCACCTGTGAATTATTGTCCAAACACCTACTCCGTGTGCGTGTTGTGTGTGTGTATGTGTGTGTACTCTGCCTCTGTTGTTTGGATCCAAAGGACCTGATACCATCACCAGAGTTTAAGAGAAGGTGTCTGTACCTGCAGGTCAGGTGGACCAAGGTCGACATTCCTGGCCCGAATTCAGTGTGCCATGTCACCACATCCACTAACCTGTTTTTCAAAGCTCTGTGTTTGGACTTCTGAGTCTTTGATCTCCATTACAAATCCAGGTGTAGGCTGCTGATCTCAGTTCTGCTGTTTGTGTGCAAACCAAGCATTCCGAGTGGTTTAGCAACATATTGGTATGTCATGTCTTTATGTTCTGGTTTACAGTTGTTAAAAAAATGTATCCTTCCTTTGTGAGCCTCCTCTGAAGGCTTTCTTCCTATGATGCAAAAAGGTACTGGTAATTAACTGCTGCTCCTGCCACATCTAGAAACACAGGAGAGGGACTCCAGTCCACTGTCACAGATGTTGGTTTGCCTCACTTTTCTGGGTTTGGAACTTGCTTTGAAATACTATTACTATCTCTGTTTCACTAACATATGTAAACAGGATCATCTCTGGCAGCATCTTCAGCACTCAGATATCAAAAGTAGCCAAGACAGGGCAAAATTCATGCATCTTTCTTTCTTCTGTATTAGTGGTGGACAATGTCACTTGTAACTCTGTGCTTTTAGTAAAGATAGGCCACTTTATTACTTTTGTTCAAAAGGTACAAAACATATTGCTAGACATTCCTCAGAGAAATGTGCCTTGATGATATACGATAAATGAAAAAAAGGAAGATAAGGAGAGAATGTGCCCATGGCAAGGGGCTTGGAACTAGATCCCTTCCAACCCAAACCATTCTATGACTCTATGATTTTTTCATATTTACCACTGCTCAGATATGGGATGTAGGAAGATGGAATGAGACGGCAACTTCAAGATGAGAATTTACCTGTAAGAAAGGGTGGTTAAAAGGAGCTGGCTTGCTTGTCTGTTTAAAAGAAAAATAAGACATGCTGTTTTGGCTATGGAGCTGGAACGAGAAAAGCATGACTTACCAAGACCCTTGGCAGTCAATTCTTCATCCCTCTGTGCCTGTGAAAGCAATTATTCTTCATTTGTCTGCCTTTTTGGGTTGAAAATTCTTCCCTTAGTGACAGCTATCTGTTACTGAACGCTTTTGCAATTTACTCCAAAATGGGACTCCTTCTTCAAGAGGGACTCACTAGTGAGACTGCATTTTAAATGCAAGATAGGATTAATAAACTCAGTCTTATGGAGGATGTATGTGAAGGCTGGTGGAATTTCAGTTGCTTGATCTCAGCTGTATCAAAAACATAGAGAATCTGAATGTTCAAACTCATAACTGAAAAAATGAAGAGATCACTTCCCTATATGAAGGCAATCCTGGGGTCTGGGAGCATCAGAATTTGTTATTGCTGCCTTTTGCACATTCTTCTGTTTTCTTGGGAAAAAATCCTGTTCATTATCTCTTCCTCTGCATCGAAGTTTCACCTTTGAGAACTTTCTCTGCCTTCCTCTGTGCAGTTCTCAGGAACACATTGCATGGAGAGCATACATGGCTGACAAGTTTAGCACATCCCATTCACCAGGAGTAAGACAAAAAAGGACTTAGATGTAACACTCCAATTTATCTTGGACCTATTCCTTGCACCTGTAGGTAAGATGGCAAATTTTACCTCAGATGATTTCCCTCCCTATAATGGCTTCTGTTTGATTTCTTGGAGGCTGAACTTCCTGAGAAATTCCCATCGATTCTTTTCTTCTTTCTTGGATGCTGTCATGGTTTGACAGGTTTTCGAGTGAGTTTTACCCTGCTAGGTCCTTTAGACTTGGCAGGGCCACTCAGATGTTTAGACACTCCCTCTGTAAATACACTATTTCAATAAGAGCGGAGTTTGAAACATCTCTCTTTTTGCTTCTGGATAGGTAACTGGGTGGAGGGAGCCTGTGCCGAGGCAGGCTCCGCCAGGCCGGGCCTGGCCAGGCTCCCCTCCCGGCCCGGGCCACCCGAGCTGGGCCGGGCCCCCCTCTAGGTGCAGGCCAGCCGGGCTCAGGCCGAGCCCCTCTCCAAGTGCAGCCCCGCTCTGCAGCGGCGCCGGCCGGGCCGGGCCCCGCTCTGGCCGCCTCCGGCAGCCCCTCTTTTCGCGGCCTTTTCATGGCCCCTCCCCCCCTCCACCGCAAGCCTCCAGCCACCACTTGGCCGAGATCACATGACCATTCGCCGGCCTGGGCAAGATTAACTCTTCAGACATCGATTCTTCCCCCGAGTCAGGGAAAAGGTTGAAGACACGAGGGAAACGTCACAGAGACACCGAGGTCAGTGAAGAAGAAAGAGCTGAACCCAGATGGGAGGAGGGTGAGGAGACACCCTAGCCTTGAGCTGAAATTCTCTTGTAAGGCCATGGTAAAGATAATGATTCATTCATCAGACTGTTTCCTGTAACTCATGACATGTATGGGGGGATTGGAGCATTCTAACAGTAGCCATGGGCAAAAGGTGTCTGTGTTGCTGAGGTGGCTGTGATTAAATGAGAAGCTTGAACGGAGAGAGATGAGTGCTCCAGGGAACATGAGACAAAAGAGAACTTTGCCTCTCAGAAACAGATCTGTGTTCCTAGAGATGCAAATGACTCTAGAGAGGTGAAGAGAACCTCTGTTTTGCACTAGAACAGCTCATCCTTAAAACTGTACCCCATAGGTTGACATGGCCCACAAAAACAGCTGTGGGAAGGCTGCAAGGCATGGGAAGGACTTTCATACCGTGATCAGATGCTTTTAACCCTCGGCGGGCTATTTCGCTGTGATATTAAAGCCACGAGAGAACTGTTTCTTGTGGAGAAGTCTCCATGGCATGGCAGGAGAATCTCCTCTCCCTAAGTGAACTGAAGAAAGATTATTTTAGAGTCAGTAAACTGATTGAGAATACCAGGTTTCGTCTCTTTACGTTGTCAGTAGGGAAATATCTGAAAGAGAAGTTTGGGGGGAGGAGAAGTGTTCTGAAGGTTTATTCTGATTCTCTTTTTTTTTCTTTTAGTTCTGTTAATAAAGCTTTCTTTATATTCTTTAAGGTTTGAGCCTGCTTTGCCTCTCCTAATCTTTATCTCACAGAGGGAAATGAGTAAATAATTCTAGTGAGTGTACTGGTACTAGGCCAGAGCTCCAAACCACTACACTTAAATTGGTGCTGTGACTCGGACGGCGAGCTCAAACCACTACAGATGCCTGAAAAAGATTGGCAGTAAAATGTTGTTAGTCCTTTTTCTTTGTCCCCCATTTCACATTCATGTTACCTCTTTCTCCCCTCTTTTTGCTTCTCTCTCTAAAGTTTGAGAGTGTCTAAAGTAATTTATGCTCCTGCATTTTGAATTTTTCTGAATTGTTTATAACGCAATTGCCAAATGCTTTTGTGACTGAAAGAAACTACAGAGAACCCAAGGATGTAATATAAAACACTCTGAGTGTCTTGAAACCAGAAAAGAGTTGGGTTCAATTTACCATCAAAATTTGACCTTTCTGTAATTTTACAGGACTGTGAAGGTCTACTGGGACAGAAACATTTTTTTAAAAATAAATTCTGTTAGTAATCCAGTCAGCACACTAGGGTGCAAGTCCATTCCTGAGTATACTGCAGCTCAAACAATAATAACCTGTATTTGTATGTGTCTAACCTGCAGGTTATCTGCTTGAAAAGTAGAATGTCATCCAGCAGCAGAGTGCGTTGTATATGTGTGTGAGTAATAAAAGGAAGAAAAATTTTCCTGGGAGTCCCTCCATTGTCTGTTCTCTCTCCCTTGGTAACCCCATCTTCACCTTCCTTCATATTTTGTTTGAGTTATCCCAGGGTGCAATGTGTATTTTTAAGGAGTAGTGCTTTTAAAGGTGTGTGTGGTTGTCTGAGCACAAGAGCTTTACATATGAAAATCCAGTACTACTGATAATATTGTCTGAGTTTGTTTTAAACTAGTGCACTGAACTATAAAATTCACTTTAAGAAAAAAATCTATCATCCCTCTCTCAATTGGACTGAAAGCAGGAGGGGATTGAATTCTTAGCTGTGGCAAAGGAGAATTGCTCTGAGTAAATTTTCATTACCTGCTTAATTACTAATACTTTTGAAATCGTATTTTAACAGCTAGCATTTGTCTGCCCTGTGCAATAAAAGTCACATGATTGTGCAATTCTACAGGACACCCTGTGGTAAACTACATCAGTGAACAGGCCATAGCTGTGTCCATGCTTTTCTTCCTGTAGAAGTGAAAGGGACTATTTTACTGTCTCCCTCACTCTTTGTGGAGCCACAAGGAGTGGGCATCTCTATAGCGGAGCAAAGCAGTGGGCCAGATTACTTTCTCTAGGTATAAGATTTGGCTTCAAATCAAAATATATACAGTTTCTGCTAACATGTTGAGTGTTGGATTGGTGCAAGATCCCAGTGGCCTGTGGTAAAAAAAATTTGCCACTACTTTCTTGGGAGCAAGATTTATCCCTTGGTAAAGAGAGCAGAGCAGTATTAAGATTTCTTATCTAATCTCTGCAAAATGTTATTGCCCAAGGGATGCTTCAGAGTGTCTCATACCCTGTCTAAGCTCCATGAACCCTCTAAATTTGGATGCTCAAATTTTTATTGTGTTGGAGACCATTAAACTTCAGCTGTATGTACTGTGAGAGAAAACAATATAAATGTGTTGTAAAACCCTTTATTCTTTCTCCGAGGAAGTTTTCAGAGACCTTAGACTTCAGAGGGATGGTCTGTGCAGGATTAAGCTACAGCAATAAGTACATTACTGCTTCCAGGTGTCCATAGCCCCAGCCATGAGAGACCGGCAGATATGTGGTCGAGAGGCAGAAGGGATTGCTGTTCTCCTCAGCATCCTGCTGAGGGCTGGTTAAACGCTGCAGCTAAATCCAACAGTCTGAGTGAGTTTAAACTAATTTACTGAACTTGTGAACTCCAGTGTCCAGAGAGCCATTGCTTTTTTTTGCATGCTGTTTCTGCTGTCCTTGCTGTGAAGACAGTAATTGCTAAGAGGGTGATGTCCAAGAATGTAATATCTTAAACTTCAGCAATTTAATCCCACAGAATAAGTCTGTGGGAACACTGTAGGAGGTCAGATTCTCTGTTTAGAAACATTGGTCAATTTGTTTCTTTTGCTTATAAGATCATGACTAAACGTTTATATCCTTTGGGATATGTTTGTTGTTGTTTTAATTTTCACACTGGATATATAACTTAGTGTGCAACTCTATGATTGCTTTCTCTTAGAACACATTCAGTGTATTTGCTATGAATACAAATGTACAATGCAGAAAATAAGTGCCATAGTAGACAACAAAACCTAGCTATCATAATTTATTCACTCAGCAAAGCTCTAAAAAAGTTTAGTATATAAAATACTAAAGCTATTCCTTTTGTTCCACCATTTCTTTTAACTGAGTTATATCGGGGGTAAATCATGGGAATCAATAAATCTGTGTAATAGCTCCTCACCTGCTACAATGTAACACAATTCAAAAATTATTCAGATGTGTTTCAGTTGATGATACCGGGCTTTGCTGTCTCTGACTGTGATTCTTTCATAACTGTCCAGTCATGCTTTATTTAGTTTCATGAAGCCAAATGACAATGAGTTTTATGTTACTGGTTCCATTGTTATGTATGTTTTTATGGCTACTGGCTTACACATTAATGCAAGATAAAATAAACCATGAAACTACAGAGACATCTATACCAAAGATTACATCAGAGGAGCTAAACCTTGAACTAAAGCATCCTTCTCCACTTGAGTGCATTTACAGCTGTGATCGGACTCAGAGAGGGAGCTGTGTAGCACAGCTGCTGTCCAAAGAAACCTTATTTCAGCACTGTGTGTACTCCTAGAATATCCCACATATCTGCCACCGAGATGGGGTTAGTACAGATGGCAAGTGTTTAGAGAGAAGGATTGAGGAGTATTCAAGCATTAACATAACAGGCACTGTAGAAGAGCTCGTGATTCCAGTTTGTATTGTCTCAAACTGTATTTTTCTGTGGAAAAATCAGAAGGGCAATTTATGCCGATGTGTTTGGAAATCCTGGCTGCAGTACATCCTATCCTTTTAGAGCCAGCTAGACACCAGCCATGTGCATGCAAGATGTTGTGGTTGTTTTTCCTTCACTGCTTGCTTGGAAGCAGAGATCCCTAATTTTATCTTCACCACATGCAGGAATTCAAGATTATCTTCCATTTTCCCCATGATGAAAATGGGGAAATTCTGAAATGAACATTTTGCCAGTATTCATGGTCCTTACAGACATCAGTCTTGGCAAGCTCCTTTTGTCTGAATTCTTGCCTAGGATAACAGACACTCTATGAAGCTGGAGAGGCTTGTGGCAATAAAATAAAATAAGTTCAGAATCAAACCAAAACACCACTCAATAAGAAAGGAAGACAAATTTTTCATGTGGGAAATTCTTCCTTTCAGAGATCTTTTATTGTTTGTTGGGAAGACACGAATGGCTGATAGTCTGTCAGGTACCAGCTGAAATATCTAGTTTCATTTTTGTAGGCACCCACCAATTCGTACATTAAGGCTTGTCTTATTATAGTTTTGTTACTCTGTGTATAGCTCTCAGCTCAATAAGGTAGGAGGGTGCATTTTTTTTCTCATAGTATTTTATTCAGAGAAAAAGTCTCTGTCTGTTGTGAGTCTCCCCACTCAACTTTTGTGAAGGTTGTATGTGAATAAAGTTAAGTTGAACTGCCTGATCTAACAGAGAGCGTAGTGCTAACACTGTTATGTGAACTCGAAGCCAAATACAAAAATCCCTCTGACTCAATGGTTCCTGATGTTACTTTACCACTTGGACTTCAGGACCTGTAAGGCAATCCTTTTGAGCACATGAAATTACAATGGATTATCAAATCAAAGCCCAGATAGTCTGAAAAAGAGAAGTCAGACTAAAGCTGACATACCCAAGCCTCCAAACTATATTTTAAGGTATAACATTACCGTAGATAATAAAACCATACTAGGACTAAATGAGGCCCATTACTTCTTTTTTTTCTCCATTGTCAATATGAAATTCTGATGATAGTCACTTTATTGCTCTGCGTGAAGCTGCATATATTATTTAACTAGTATGAAAGATTTCCATCTATTCAGCTACATGGGCAGCTTTCATGCGATAAAGTTTTATTCTGGCAGGGAAGTACTGCCAAGCTTTACTTTGGTTAAGTACATTAAAAGAAATTCTATCATTCATGTGAGTCTGCATTATAAAATTCTGGTTTGTTCCCTGGATATTATTGTCACTAAGATTATCAATGTGAGAAACCTTTTCAGTAATCTTTAGCACATGTTTGCTATGTAAATCAAATTATAAGTAGCAGATAAAACCTTGCTGGAGCTTCTGAAACTGTGGGTGTAAAATGGATTTGATTTCAACACTAAGTCTAACTTAGAGAATGAAGAGCTTTGTTGTCTTACAAAATTCTTAATATACAGCTGTTAAATCTCTAGTTTCTGGCACATTGTTTTGGTGACCTTGTCACACTTACTTCAGGTGTCTTCTTCTCTCCTGTAAGAATCAGTAGCATATGATTTTCCAATCTTTATTACAGTAAGAGAACACTCTGAGGCACTACCACAGTGGAAATGATAAGCAGGAGACTGCATTTCAGGAAACAAAGCGTTTAGACTACTTTCTTGTGAGTTTCTAGGAGGCAGAACTGTTCATCCTTTGAAGACCCTATTCTACACTCTGGAAAGAAGATGCTGATAATGGGGCAGAATGGCTCATTTTGAGCTCGGGATTGAGATTTGCCTTGTCTGCAGTGGGGCAGTTCTTCATACTTTTGATCAGATAGTTTTTTTCTGAAAAATTGAGGAGTTCGAAGGCCTCCATTCCATTCTTTCTTGTCATGATAGCTGCTTTGGAGGTCGTGGTGGCATGGCTCAATACTTCTCAGGTCTGCTAGATCTACAGATAGAATAGATTTGATACAAGTCCTTTTGCAATCTTTCCTTCATTCTTTCCCAGAATTACTTTAGGTTCAGAAATCTGATACATCTTTTCAGTATAGTCCAGTTATCACCAAGATCCTTGCATCCTTTGAGATGGACTATGCTTACCTCCATCAGAATTTGATTCCTCTCAGCCTCCACTGTATTTTTCCGTCACTATTCCTCAGATCAGTCACATAGCTTCACGGCTGGTTCTGCTCTGCATTGTCTTCAGCTCTTTTCTTGACCACCTCTTTTCTTTTCTTAGTTCATCTTCCCATCTTTGGTTTCTTCTCTTGCCATAACTGTTGTCTTTTGTTCCTGCAGCTACCCATCAATCCTAGACTGTGCTCTGGGCTTACCTTTGTAGGCAGCTCTAACAGTGCCTGCTGCTTCTAAGTGCTGAGCGCTCATGGATTGTGTATCCAAACTTCTGGTAACACAGTATTCTCAGACAATCACCCTGCAGGTCCTTGTTTTCCCACAAGTGTTTAAGGGTCAAACTTTACTCTTTAAATAGTTGCCAAGAGGTGAGAAGAGCAGTGATGAGTCAGAAGCTCTATAAAACCAGCTGCATAATAAAGTTTAAGTGTTCAATGAATTAGAACAATGGGAACAGTCATAAAGCCTTCAGTGCCAAAATGGTCTTTTTGTTTATAAACACCTGCACAGTGGGATTTCCCATTGCATGACTGTAGTGCTTTGGCTCTTTTTCATTAAAAGATAATAATTTTTGAAAATGACACAAGCACTCAGGTTGAAGACTGAGAGAGTCCATGGGGAAATTTCATTTAGGTGAAGAATCCTAGCTATATAACACACTCTCATCTTTTCTTTTTCCTGTTTGGCATTCTCTTTTGGACTTTACGGGGATGAAATAAGAGAAGAGGGTAAATTTTAGAGAGTTATTGCTGCATTTCTGAAATAGATGCTTACGTCTTGCTGTAGACTCTGTTTAGAGACCTAGATTATGTCAGTCCATGATACTGGACAATAAATCAAGGCTTGGAGGATTCTCTAATTTTTCTACAAATGTTGGCTGCACAGCATAACATTAACTTCTGTACATATCCCTCTGCTTTATTAAATAGAATGAGCAACGGCAAAAATGCTTCAAGTATGAGCTGTGCTAGAGATCATATTGATGGCTTAGGAACTTTGAACAGTGGTGAGGTTACACTCACAGCACTCCATTTTTGGTTTCTTCCCCTTCTACCCCAGAAGGGTTCCCCTTCTGTACTTTCCTAAAATAGGAATTAAAGCTATTTTAAAGAGCATAATAGGCATGCCTAAAGGAGGGTTTAGCATTTCCAAAGAGCTCCTAATTTTACTGAGAAAATAGAAAGAGGAAAAGTAGAAAGAAAACCCTTCAAAATAGTAAAGCACATTTTAAAAGTTGAATTTCATCTCAGTAGAAATATCACAGGTGTCTGTAATCAAAAAGAGCTTGACTAGCACAGCAATAATCAATGTGAAAGAAAACACATTCAAAGAAAGAAAACATCCAAAGAGAGAAATAAACTTAAGATCAAAGATATCATTAGTTTTCTCTGTTCTTGAAATAGTCTCACAAGCAATACTTTCTTCCAGAATTACTAGGAAAGTGTGATGGAACATAATCTTATTAACCTTAATTTAGACTTTTTCTTTTTGATGGCAAAATCTGATAGTGCTGTGTCACAAGCTTCTATTACAAGCTTATTTCCTTCAGTTCATGACTCCTGTGCATCAAATTTTATGCAAATCTACTTATTATCAGTATCAGGAGAAGGTAAAACATTCAAAGGCAACATACAGCTGTGACTCTGCCTTCCCAAACTTAAGGCATGCACTTAGTAAATCTCCTTAAGAGCCATGCATAGGATTTTTCTAGGCTCTGAAGGGAGAATTTTGTAAGGGAGTATCGTAGACAGTGAAGAAGAAAGAAATAAAAATGTAAGTATGTTGAAATTCCTTAGATCACCCTCTGAATTTTACCTAATTTATTTCTGCTGCAGGTTTTCTGTTCAGTATCTTATGGTTCTCTTTTATTGGTATGTTTTTATGTGTAATACTGGCAAGCAGCTATAGATAGAGATCAATAATCATGAGAATGCTGAGGAAGCAGCTAAAGGCTCGAGCAGTTACAGAGATGGGGAAATGTCCTTTACAAGTACAAGAGAGGCAACATAAGATAAAGTAAGCATCTTTCATCTGACCAACAAAATACAAACAAACTTGAAGAAAAACTCTTCTTTCTAGGCTGAAAACAGACACAACAGCACCAAATGCAGATTAGGAACAATTTATGTTGATTTAAATTAATTGTCCTGTTCATTAAGATAATTTAAAAGACAAAAATCACTGGCACCTGTGAAGCAAAATGATGATATGACAGTCGTTGTCCTTTCTAGAAGGGACAGAAAGACAAGTGTTTGTCACTTACAGAACAAGATCTGGATAGGGAGAAATTTTTACAGCCCTGGAAAGCATAACATGCTCCTTATGGAGGCATACTCGTTCTCAGTTATTTTGCTCTTAGACCTATTTCCTATATCTTCCTAGAGGATCGGAGCTAAGCTGGAACCGGAGCTCTGTGGCAGTGGTGTGTTATGATGTTGCTGTCCTCTATCAATGTGAATGCATTCCGATGTGTAGAGATAGTTTATTTCTGCACAAAGGTTTTCTCTGAAGACAACTTAGTGAATAATAAGCACATTATATTTGGGAACACTGATAGAAGGCAAATGAGAGCACTGAGTCCTTCCCATCTCCATACTCTACAAAGTATTTACAGTGATCACTTTATGTAACTTAAAACACTTTAAACTCACGTAGAATCTCATTCCAAAGCTCTCCTGAGTATAGCTTAAAACACGTTAATTCAGTCACAAACTGCTTTACATCTTTCTGTGCTAATTCCACGAAGGGACTTCAAATTTTTCATTGTTTTTTTTTTCATGGTTTTCCTTGTTCTCCCATGAAGAAGGTCCTATTATATTTGTGAACAGTTGTGTGAATGTATACTTTTAAAAATAATTCCTGAATTTAAAAGACTGTTAAATCAAATTAAAACACACACAATCACAGAGAGCACTGAATATTTTTCACACTGGCTGCAAGCTAAGTCCACCTATGAAGCATGTCTACTTGACAGACCCAAGTATCTGCTGAAGGTTCCAGCAGGCCCTCCAGGTATTGCCCTGGTGTAAACTGGCTTGCAATTAGTGTAAGGAGGCCAAAGCATATGCAGAGATCTGTTCTAAATTTGTTTGACCTTGACCCACAAACTAGTCATGACTAATAGAAAAAAAAACATCTTTACCACTAAGCATAAACAGCTTTGCAGAACACACATTTTAAGAAACCTTGTCTCATGTCACCTTGGATTAGCATAGGTTTTTTGCCTCTGTGGAAGGCCACTCAGCAAAAGCCCGTAACTTTCTGCCCAAGGTTTCGTGGGAAAGGCAACTACACATTGAAGTGATATATTACAGTTTCCTGAAGTTTGGTGATCGCATTTAAATTTCCCTGGCACTGTAACTCCTCAGCTTTCCTGAAAGTTGTGATGGAGGAAAGAGAATTTCATCCTGTAGCACAAGCATGGTTTGGTGAGATGGGGTGTGTCCACATTAACTTTTTAGTTTAAATTAGGAGGGTACTTTTCAATGCAACTCTCCTACCTCTCCCTACGCACTGTGCTTTGGTTTGCAGTGCAGAGCTGTCTCAGAACATGTGAGATGCTTTCTTTTGGGAGGAAACAAGGTTGTAAGATTTTCTCCAGAGGTGTTCATAGTATATTCCAGCTGAAAACAAGTATTCAGCCAGTGGAAATAGACCAGGGCCACTCTGCAAGCTGGGAAAATTGTAGATGTGGGATCTCCAGTTACAAGTGTTTTGCTCCAGAGAGCTGCTTTTCATGGTGTACACATCTGGCTAAGATAGGGTCAGCCCCAGTGATCTCAGGTGTGCAGCATGTTCATGTGGGCAGGGATTTCCCCAGTTTCCAACCGAGTACTAGAAAATAATTTACTCCCACGTATGCTGGGATAAGGGACTTATAGGTATATATAGGCTTATATTGACTTTACAAGCTGCCTATAGGCAAAGGAAGAGCAAGGAAGATTTACAGTATGGATTGTTTGAGGAACACTCTTTAAATACAAATATGTGCTGTAGGGAGCTACCTGTCCTGGTTTGACATAAATGAATCATTCCAAGCACTGGAGGAGTCTGCAGACACCTAATCCTAGAGAGTCAGTTCAGCAAAATTAAGACCTAGTTATTAAGTATAATCACCAATGTTTATAGAACAGATTACCGCTTTTGGGTGCCGCTGATGTAGATATCTGATATACCACCAGTGACGTACCAAGTGAGAACTTGATTTTTCAAGGTTCATTATGTAATTAGTTCATATTTTTTGCTGGGTGTTTTTTACTGTAATGTCTTCATATCATCTGCAAAATCTTTAACATAATTTTCACAGATAAATTATCAGTGCAGAAATTCTGCCATGCTAATTAAATGTGAGAAATGTACTCGTTGCATTTGTGAATATGCATATCACTTCATACGAGTTTGCTTGCAAATGTATTAAAGGAATTTCTGTAAGTAAGTATGTAATTTCTGTAAGTAATCATGTTTTGGAAAACTTACAGTTGTTTTCACTGTGTTCTTGTGTTTCTTTTTCTGTAAATGTGTGGATGCATTGCACATGTGTGGAATAAATTATTTATTCATATGAGGGTGAATTCTGCTACTCCCTCAAGCCTCCAGATAGAAGGCAGTTCACCAAAATCAGGATGAAGTACTCATGGACTTCATGTCCTGGTTCTTCTTTGGTCTGTGCGCATTTCTTTCTGTGCTTTATTTGGAGAGGGGAAAGGGTGTGGCAGGGCAGAAGGGTAGCCTCTTATGAAGTGGACTCTGGCAAATCCCCTTGGGCTTGACCTCCAAGTTGAATGTAATCATGTAGCTTATTTACTCTGAGTTAATAGAGTCTGTGTTTAACATTTATTCTATTTGATTAATGAAGGTTTTGCTGTTCCTTTGCTGAAGGAACGGACAGATGTGTTTGTGGTCCACTGCTTCCACTTAAACAAAAACAAAATCAGGTTTCAAACATTACTCAAGGACATACTTCATCAAGAGGACAATATATAGCCTTCACTCTGAAATCAGCTGTCAGAAGCAGAAAGTACTATGTGGTTTTTTTAATCATAGGTGAGAGAGCAGCTGTCCTTGAGCATCTAGCTTTCCATACCACTGAACACTGCCCAGTATTCAGAACCAGTGGGAGAAAGAACAGCCCTGGAAACCTGAGGTTGGTTCAGCCTTTGTATTCTTCATGTCCCTTAGCATAATATCCCACATTCCCTGCTCCAGGTTTCCTTTCAGATGCCCCGTTGCCCACAGCAGACACTGTCTAATCTGAATGAAAACAGTCATGTCATGTTTAGTTTGATGTACAGTACTAACTCTCAGAAACCACATGTAATTTACTGTCGTTTACAGCAAATCAAGTTCTGTATACTAAATATGGAAAACTTTTAGTACACTCCTCCCTTAATCTACTTTATTTACTCTATTGAATTAGAGACAGAAGAGATCTCAGTCATTGTCTGTGCATCTATCCATTTGCCATAAGGACAGCAGTGGTTTTTTGACACTCAGGCTTGTTTGCCCATTCAGAGCAAAATCGGAGGAAGAATAGCATGGTTGCTTACTGTGAGATTGACTTATAAGTAAGAAACTTGGTTTGAAGCAATAAGACGTGGGTTTGTTTATGGAAGAACAACAGGATGATGGAATATTTTAGTAAACGTGAAGCACATCTCAAAAGCAAAATCTCTTTGCTATCAGATATGTCCCACGTGTAGAAGCTGAGTATTGTAATGTAGAAGCTTAGTATAGTAATAAAATAAATAAAAATGTGTTGTGATTTGTGTTGCTTGAAGGCAGATATCCCCAGTGGCCACACTTGAAAATCTTATACCAGTGCTCTTTCGTATTTGTAGCTCACTTAGTAAGTACAGACACTGTCACTAAAGTAGCATCTTCAACATATTTGTTTAATTTGCCAGCTCTAATGCAAGCTGCTTCAGCTGAAGTTCTGACTTGATTTACAAGAACGTAGGCAGTATCCATGATATGACACCACCGTGACTCTTCAGCTGATGGTGCACACAGCAGAATGTTTTGACGTAAATGTTTTTCAGGACAGAGACTCTCAGTAAGATGTGCTGTGCTATAAAATGTTTGTATTACTGCTGCTGAAAAGATTTAACTAGAAATGACAATTGCCTGGCATTTTTCAGGTATTATTACTAACGAAAACTGGAAATATAGCAGAAGAGTGACTTCATGCAGGCTTGTGCTGGGTGGTGACTTACTCTCTCTGCCCAGATAGCCTAGTAGTTTGTTTGGATAGTCAAGGCCCTGAAATGGTGTTCATTTCTTATGTATATCTGAAGAAGGGGCAGCTTATCCAAGTCCAGTATTTCCAGGTCAACAGATTGACCTGGAACTTCCACAGCAATGAAGTTACACAAACAGTTCTTATCAGTAGCAGCTTTTCTCACAGATTTTGACTGATAACAGATCCTCTTTGGTCTTCTCTCAGCAGAGTATTATGCATGCAGTCGTGTGAGGCTTATGGGGCTTGCAGCTTCCTTCACTGAGACAAATCTATCACTGGGCTTCCTGCTGTTGAAAGGAAAAACAAGCTGACAATGCTTTATCCTGTGACACAAAGGCATTTTTTCTCCTGAAAAGAAAAATATATAAAAGGTTTTCCTAGAAAAAATTTATTACCTACATTCTAGATGTGGCCAAAGGCTTTCACATCACTTTAAGGCAAATGTGCTTAAACAATCCTAAATCTATTTCAGTACAGTTGAGAACGTGTGATAGACACATAACTTTTGTGTCTCTACAGATCGTTCTGGGTATATATAAGTGCCAGTTCAGGTTTGCACTAAACTTTTCAAATCATTTCAACAGCTGCTAAAGCATGGTAATGAATTTATTTAGGAAAAGGATCATATTTTCACTTTATGTGTGCCTACAAGAACCCTTGTCATAGGGGAATCATAGGTAGACAACTTTCTGATGACATCTTTATTCTAGAAAAGCAGCTGACTGTAACTAACACGTCTAAGAAATAGCCTAGGTGTATTACACCATTACATATCAAGTCATTCACCTTCAAGATGATTCAAGACAAGAATCAGCAAAAAATGCAAAACATTATGTGCAGCTTTATTTTCATCATGAATTTGCCAAGTCAAAATCTTTACAGGAAATCCATGAAAAGCATAAACCACCATGTGTAATAAACCTAATACATGGCATTCCTGCTTTAGGCTACTTCTCTAGTGATAGTTTCATGGTATTTATTGAATTGTGATGGCTTCTTTATTCTGTTCTGCTTTTTCTAATTTCTAATGATGAATCCCAGCAGAAACTGAGGTGCAGAGAGACAGATAGCATATGATGTAATATGCAAATGAATCTGGTAAACTGCTTTCTGTGCTAAATATGGTTAGACCTTGACAGAAGTAATTAGCAAAAGTTCTTTTTTAGGGATTCCTGCCAATTTTCAATATGCATGACAGCTGAGAACTGCCTGTTCTTGAACACGAATGCTACCGCAGTCATTGTTTCCTGTTTCTGGCATGAATAACACGTCTGTTCTGAATCTGTGGGCCATAATCTTATTTTAACACAATGCCGACTTCCAAAGGCACATAACAGGACTCCCAACTGCTTTCAGCGCTTACAGCACCGCTATACATCCAAAGCAGGCCTCCACCCAGCAGCTCTCGTCACAGCCTGTGGAATACCAGAACGGCCTTCACAGAAAGATGGGTTTGTTTGACTGTCTAAGCACCTGCTGCATTACCACAGCAGTACATGCTGCAGACATCACGTGCTTCTTGCTGGAACCGTGGTATAACTCAAGTGTACCTGTGAAGGTGTTCTTGTCTTTCAATGGTAAGCCCAGACGCAGTGCTGAAAAGAAGCCACTTACATTTTTCCAGTTCTATATAGCCTGTCTTAGGAAAAGAGGACCAGAATCAAGTTCATTTCCCTGTTGTGTTAGACAAGACAGTTTTTTGTCTCTTTCTTGAGCATTGCTCATTTCCCTAATGTGCCTAATACACTGTACTTCTGCTTGCATTCAGGGGGATGCCCTACTGTAGTAGAATTCTTTAAAGGTTTCTTGAGAATCTTTATGATACATCCATGCTCCACATATATTTGGCATCTATTTCAACCTCACCAAAGAGGGCGAGGAACATAACTTTGCCAGCTGCATAGAAGGTGTTGAATCTGGAACAGTGATAAAGGTATTTCTTCAGATAACCTCAACGCAGGAAAATGCAGTGCAGGACAACCTTCACATTTACATTTTCAGTAAATGTATTGGAGTTGTCTGGTGTTCCAGAGGCTGGTATGCAAATCAGGTCCTGTGATGCAAAAATCCTAAAAGAAGCTGCTGAAGTGAATTTTTATTATGGTTAGCATTTCTCCTGAGAGGAGCCTGTCTTTCAACCTAAAAGCATCCCACGTTGAAGCAGAGGTTAATTATCAGACTTCCACTTCAGCATCTACCACAGAACCCAATGTACAAACCAATGAAATGGTCACTGCATGGCCCCAGACCCAGAGTATGTTTACAAAACACCTGACAGATGTATGGGCAGGGTGAAAAGAGGTCAGACGTCATGAAAGTGCTTTGATTGCCCTGTGGTCTGGAGAAGCTCATCAATTTATCTGTTTCTTAGTCCTAGTCATATTTCTTTAACCAAATTATGTGAATATTCTGGGGTTTGACCTGCTTTTCAGCCTTGTAGGGGACAAAATATCCTAACAGGTGTGACCAGCATGACCTTAGTGCTTGGGCAATTAGAGTAAGTAAACTATAAAATATTCATAGCGCATGATACTGTTGTGATTTTCTGACAGATTGATTGCTTCAGTCAGGCTGAGGAGACTGGCTGCCAAGGTTTTGCCCTGGCTAGCTAAAAGCACTCATGATAATAGGTCCTCCTGGTAAAAATGACAAAACCTGGAGGTCAAAGCACATAGAACAACAAGTGAAATAAGAACTGCTCTGTTGTGACTCTATTCTGATGTAGGTGGGAGCAGCAAGTTCGGCATGCTAAAATACCTGGCAAATGCTTAGTTGCTTTTCCCAGTGCAACATTCCATTAGGCACAGTGACAAAGCTCTTCTTTTAAAATGAATTCCTGATAAGGAACTACTGGAAGAAAGGTTATAAGGTTATGCTAAAAGCTACTTGATAGAACTTGTCCTTACTAAAGAATTGGTTTAAATTGCATACACTCAAGCTAATGCCCCTTAAGTTAATGTGGCTTGAATGAGGAAAGCCACCCTGTAAATTAACACCATAGCAATGCAGAGTAGCTGAGCTGATCAGCTCAGGAAATCAGTTTCCTGAGCTGATTTCCACTGTTGGGTAAGATAACTCCTGTTGAAAGCATAACCACTCTCGAATGAGAGTTACTGGTTTGTTGGTGTTTTGTTTGGTTTTTTTTCATGAATGGGACCTGAGTTATCAACAGCACAAAAATTAACTGAAGCTAACTGCAGTGAAAAAAGTCATGTTTCCATGCATCCACCAGCCCTCTTCACAGGCTGGGAGAGGAATTGCCTCTTCCTGTGGCCAAAGGCAGATCTTGGCAAGGATGTTCGCACTGAAATTTGCATGCTTCTCCTTTTTGCTGAGGGCATCTACACTTGGAAATTTAGCAAACAGGATTCCATCTTCTCACTGAAATTCACAGGAGTTTTGCTCAAGTAAAAGTGAGAAGGCACAGCTTCTGCTTTGCAGATAGGCTTGTGATTATATTTGATGCAAGGGAAAGATATGTTTAAATAACAGAATGACTGTCACAAAAGTGCCAAAAGACAGACAGGTGTATGACACAAAGGAGGAACCAGCAAGTGAGATATTATCTACTGCCATAAAAATACAAAACCAGGGCACTGCTGAGACACTGAAGGACAGAGTGTCACTTTCTATTTCTTTCTCTCAGTGGCTACTGAGGAGTAGTAGTTGAAGATTTAAATTCCCTTTAAAAATCATTTATGAAATTATAAAAATTGAAAATATTTGCCTGTGAAGATGAAATACCTTTTTTGGATGCAGCTATATCTCTTGAGTAAATACTCTGTTAGGCAGTTGTTTAAAATGTGTACAATTTTCCCTGATAGCTGCACAACTCTGACAGTTAAAAACAAATTTACAAGCAGATTAAGAGCACTGCTTTATAAATTAGATTTAAAATAAACTGTAAAAAGGACAGAAGGGAATCTCCCTTGTAGAATTTCCATGTTCAACTCAATTCAAGGCAGGCCAAGCTTCCACATCAATTCAGATCAGAGAGGACCATAAGCTTCTTTTTGTAATGGCCAGATAGCCAGACTATCTCACGTGAAAGGTCAGAAGTAATTTCCTTCTTTCTGAAACACCGATGATCTGTGTCTGTGCTTGGGACAACATGGGGACCACAGTTTGCTTTAATCCAACTAGTGATTTAGCCTTTCATTTCCTTTTTCTCTCTTTTCTTTTGTATTGCCTTCAGAAATTAAGGCAATTAAACACAGCTGTATTTTGTATTCTTTAAAAGACATGAGACAGCCCTGTGAGAGTGTAGAAAATCTAGGGGAAAGAAAATGCAGACAAAGCTAATCACTAAGATCTGGCACTTTTTCCTTTTGTCGCTACTTAAGCTGAGCACAAGGACTTTTCTTGGGAGGGGGGATTTATTTTCTTTTTGGATCAAAATATTTTTTCTTGAAAAACACTAACATTATATTGATACAAAACTCCCTAATGCCAATATAATGTGTTCCCCACCCCATTAAGGTCCAGTGCCAGTCATTTCAGCAATTTCATTCTGATATATTCTGCTTCACTGATCAAACTGCTTTAATAGGTACAACCATCACTTATGTGTATAAATACCTTTATTGTGCTGATCATATATCATAAATATTCAGAGCTGAGCACTGGTCAGCTACACATGTGCAGATCAGATGTAGCACCAGTAAGCACAAGAGAAATATTTCCTCTTGCACCTTACTTTGCTGGAAGTAGTATTTGAGCCTATGAAGTGTTACTGGATCTTTGGGTGATGTCATATTTATATATCACTTCCAGTATGTGAGGTCACCTTTCTGCTCTGCATTACCTTTGATGTCCTTACCCCCAAGAATGAAAACTGGAAAAATAACAATTTCCCTCCAATTCTGTCTTACTGTTTATAGCTATGGAGCTAGCACACTGGCAAAAACTTTATTGTTGTAACTTTTTGATTTAATTCCTCTAGTTAATGCTTAGTTAGGTATCGGAGTGGTTCTCTCAGTATTATAAACGTGTCTTAGAGGATAAAATAGCTATTTTGGTTGATGAGTTTTACAAAAACATCTGCTATCTTTTGGCAGTGATATGGTGTATTGGGTTTGTGTGGCCAGGTTTTGGTAGTGGGGGGCTACAGAGGAGGCTTCTGTGAGAAGCTGCCAGAAGCTTCCTCCATGTCCAGCAGAGCCAGTCCCTGGTAGCCCCAAAGTTGGACATGCTGCTGGTCAAGGCAGGGCCAATTAGAAATGGTAGTAACGCCTCTGTGATGACAGATTTAAGAAGTAAAGAGAAAGTTACTGTGCAAAAGTAATTACAACCAGAGAAGAGCGGGGTGAGAACACATGGGAGGAACGACCCTGCAGACGCCAGGGTCACTGGAGCAGGCGAGGCAGGGAGAGACGTGCTCCTGGCACCAGAGCTGGGGTTCCCCTACAGCCCATGGTGCAGCCCATGGTGAGGCAGCTCTGCCCCTGCAACCCGTGGAGGTCCAAAGGGATGCAGAGATCCACCTGAAGCCCATGGAGGATCCCATGCCAGAGCAGGTGGATGCCTGAGAGGAGGCTGTGACCCCGTGGGAGGCCTGTGCTGGAGAAGGCTCCTGGCAGGGACCTGCAGACCTGCGAAGTGAGGAGCCCAGGCTGCAGCAGGTTTCCTGGTAGGACTTGTGAAACTATGGGTGTCCCACTGTGGAGCAGGCTGTACCTGAAGAACTGCACCCCATGAAAAAGTGACCAACGTTGGAGCAGTTTGTGAACTGTTGCCTGTGGGATGGACTCACATTGGAGAAGTTCATGGAGAACTGCCTCCCTTGGGATGGACCCCACACTGGAGCAGGGAAAGGAATCCTCTCCCTCAATAGTAGGAGAAACAATGTGTGATGAACTGGCCGTAACCCCCATTCCCTGTCTCCCTGTGCCACTGCAGGGGAGGAGATAGAGCTGGGAGAGAGGAGTGGCAGAAGCTGTCTTTAAGATTTATTTTCCTTCTTGCTATCCTGCCCTGATTTTGTTAATAATAAATTCAGTTACTATCCCAAACTCAAGCCTGTTTTGCCCATGACAGTATTTGGTGAGTGATCTTTCCCTGTCCTTATTCAACGCATGAACTCTTGGTAATATTTTCTCTCCTCTGTCCTCTTGTAGAGGGGACTGATAGAGCAGCTTTTTGTGGGTGCCTGGCATCCAGCCAGGGTTAACCCACTACATAAAGTAACCAATTTCACAGATTTCTGTCCCCAGCGCACGGAAAATACTGTTCAAACAGCAGCTGAACACCCAGTTTGGATCATAGGACAACCTCAATACATTTTTAAGTTCTTCATGCACAGCTGACCAACCACCACTGATAATTGTGCACTAAAACGCACAGAATGGATACATCATGTATCAATAAACTGGTACTACAACCACTGCCCACAAGTGCACTTTTTACATCTCTCACCTTGAATATCTTGATGCTGAGGGACCATAAACACAGGTGGAACAATCCTGGAAATGTAAGATCTCATCTCCCTTGTTCTCAGTATCCTTTGATAGCAGCTCTTGCTCCTTTGGAAGGCTCAAATTTCTCCCCATTTTTTAAGGAATCAAGTTGGGTGGTTTGTGGGTTTTGGAGACTTTTCTTATATCTTTACTTCAGGACATAAAACTAGATCACCTTAATCTGGTGATCACAGACAAAAGACCTCCTTACACTATTGTCTGTTGTCCCCTTAAGATCTTCCCCTTCTCATGACTTGTTGTCCAGGAAGGAAAACAACTCTTGTAAGTTGGAATAATGTAAATTGACTGCATGAAACTCTAGGATAAATAATTTCCCAGTATCATTTTCTGGTCTGGAAGAAGGAAGGGCTCCAGTACTGTGTTATAAGGTCTGAATTTTCAAATGTATTTGCCAGTTGAAACGCAAGATGGATTTCTGTGCTAGGTCTTTCAGACAGGTGTTCTTCTTCTCTTTGTGAGACAAATACTTCTGTATCACATTTCACCTGTCCTCTAAGAGTTCCCACTGGTTGGTGGGAGAATCTCATTATCATTTCAGAGAGCTTTAACTTATTGATCTTCTGCAGGTGACTGTTGTAAGTTGGTAGCATGGCAAAGTGGCAAAAGATTCAGTTGCTTTATATCTATTCTTGCAGAGCTACAAGTTGTGTTTCTTTTTGGGGACAGAAGCTCTCAATGTTCTTTTTAGCATTTTATGGAAGTTTAACGAGCCAGTAGGATAAATATCAATTAACCTGTAAACTTTTTTCTTTTACAAAACTGATTACAAGAGACTAGTACAATCAACAAATCAAATTTGTAGTTGGAGTTGTATTGATTGTGCTTAGTTGATTAAATTGATTTGTTAATGAATTAGTATCTGTGTGAAATTAAATCAACAGCATCCAGTTGTAGATGGAAGGAAAATTCAAATTATGAAGTTGTGCAGCACAGCTAGAGAACTGCAAGGAATTTAACAACTCTCCAGCTCTTCAAGACACAGTTCTGACAATCAGATTTGCTTCATGAGTTGCTTTTTTCTTTTCTTTTTTTCCCTTTTTATTGTTCTGCTTTAGAGAAGGTGGGATTCACAATGCTAAAATAAATATTTACAGTGTAAATGTTGATGTAGCCAAGCTTCTCAGTTAGCACCTTTTTGGTTCATAGAAAGTAATAAGCACTTGTAGGATGTACATGAGTCCATTCTAAGTTATGTGTTTAAAAATGGTCACATAAATCATATTGTCCAAATTTTTATTTCTCTTCATTGACTCTAAAGAAAGTGCAGGGTATTAGCTTGACTGTAGGCATCTTCATTGCAGATCTCAAATATTAGGTGGAAATTATCTTATCAAGATGGGTCAGTTTCTTTTTTCCAGAAGATTAGTTCCACACAAACACACTCTTGCTGTCTCCAATGAAGCAATCTTATTGAAGGTAACATTTGCTAAAATGTAGATACTGCCGTGTTAGCACTTCTTATGCCCACAGATGTGTAGTCCCACTTTGTGAAGTGCTACGTCAAAATCAGTAATCAGGAGGCAGAAAACCCCAATGCTATAAAATACAGAAGGAAAGGAAATAGCATTTAGAGAAGAAAGGAGAAGCTCCTCTGCTTGCAAGGAATTGAGCTCTTCAGAAGTGGTAACACAGATGAGGGAGGCTCCAAGTAAGCTTCTGGTTTGCAAAGCAAGCTTGCAGTTTTCTTATTGCATAGACCTTACTGCATAAAACTACCAAGCTACTGATCATTTTTCGCCATAGAGGTCCAGAAGAAATGCACTATCTCTGGAGCAGTTGGACACATATTTTCTTCTCAAAGAGGAGCTAAGAATAAATCATATTATCTGGTAAAGTTGCCCAGTTTGGAATAACAGCTAAGAATATAACTTTTAGTTAAGGAATTTCTTCGACTTTCTTTTCTCTGTAAATTAGATATCATATCCTGGGTTTGGGGTTTTTTTATGATATACATACATTCCAACAATCATCACAATCAAAGAAGTAAGAAAGGATAGTCTTAGCAGTAGGAATTTGCAAGTAATACTACATGCCTCCTTGAGGAGGGCAGTGGGAGTGTCACTGAGTTCAGGTTCTTTGCTCTTTAGTTTTGGTATAGCCAGTTACTTTTCCATCCTTTTGGTCATTTAGACTTACCTTTTTCATTTATCCTTGTTTTGTAAATGGGAGACTTGATAGATTCCTGATAACTTACCAAGCAGCAGAGATACCCCTCGATGAGTGCTTGCAAGCACCTCTGGTACTTGCACCCTGGGAGAAGATCCCATGGGAACTCACACTTCCTTAGTGAGTCGGTCTGGTGCCTCAGGTCCAGAGACCATGTTGTCCTGGTGTCCTGTCTCATGGAGCTGTTTAAGACATTTCCCCTTGTGCTGAGACCTCGTATCTGCATTGGGGTTTTACTAGGGCCACTCAGCAAGAACAAAAGGAGGAGAGGAGGAGGCCTCTGGTTGATAATTTCCCCTGGAGCAGGAGCTCTGGTATGCAGCAGTGATTCTAGCACAAAAAGAGATGATTCCATGATTTCTTTTATGTGACTTGATGTATTGACTGTCAGCTCTACTGGTAGAAGGCTGCTTTGCCAGTTCAGCTGTGCCTCCACAAGGGAAGGCTTACAAGCTGTATCAGTATTTTGTCAAATATTAAATTATTGGAATAAATGCATGTAAATCTTCAGATATATTCAAGAGCTCAAGAGTAAATATTCATCACTCCTAAGATTAAGGAATCTAATCATGTTTTATAAGAGATACACTCCTGAACTCTAGCTGTTTCTTATCTGGTACAATAACTTTGTAAATGATTCTGAATAGGAGATCCTTATTCATTTTGTTAATGCACTCTCTCTGATACAACCATCCTTCGTGAAGGATGCTTATGTTTTCTTGACTGTCATTCAGCTGGTCAGCAGATAACCTTCTTACCCTAGCATTCTCTAAAATTTTCCAAATAGAACTTACTCTTATCTAAATTGGGTGCTCCAAGTGCTGCTCTGACATCTTTTTTTCATGCAGCTGAGAGCTAGTGGCAACACCTTCTTGCTGAAGCTTTTCTTGATCAGGAAAAATAATCCGGAGAAAAAAGTAGGATAAAATAATAGAGCTTCTGAATCCGTCAGAACTCAAGTACAGTTTAATTCACATAGACAAGCTTCATTAAAGGAATATTAATATTGTAAGCTAAGAAAGTGAAAGGGTTAGGGCTAGGAAGGGAAACAGGAAAAGTTTCAATAGCAAATGAGTATGCATGAGAGGTAATGCAGGTTTTCCATCATTCCTAGCCATTAGAGATGTATACATTGGTAGTTTTAGGTCTAATGATAAATCATAAGATTTATAGTTTAGATGGGAATGCTTCAGTTTTAATTTGTTTTACAAGTTTCACCTTAAACATAAGACAATTGGGACCAGAACTGGCTTTCAATAAAGAAACTTGATCTGCCTGCTCCACTAGGATTATAATGTTGCTCTGAGCTTGTAGAGTGTTCCTGTGTTATGTTCCCTCTCCTCTTGTGAAGCAGAGATCCCATTATACCTCTGTTGAATCATGTAATAAGGAGCTAAAAAAATTCCTGCAGTGAGTTAAAGACCCAAATAGAGTAAGATTTCTGAGAAGGACATAAGACCTTCTTTTAAATTAAAGAAAAACATCCTGTCATGTTTCTTATTTTTAAAATGAACTTCTCTGCCAAAAAAAAAGAAGGGAAAACAAATACTAATATATTGAAAGCTAATATATGTGCATACACATACTCTGCTCAGTTTAATTAAAAAAAACCAAAAAAAGGACTGCAGCTGTCTAGCCTTTATACATATTACTGTATACTCTTCCTTTACAATCTTTTATATTTTCTATTCCTGTGTAGGGGTGAATGGAAACCTTACAGAGAAAATCTCCCAATGAAATAATTTTTACTCCCTACCAGTGTATTTTCCCTCTATCACTATTTCATTCCATTCCCTTCGGTTACAGCTCTAGGGTGCAGTATCTCTAAGTGTTCATTTTTTAGATTATTGAAATTTTAGAAAAATTGAAACAGGTTTTTGTAGTATCCAAGAATTCCTTCAAAGAAAAAAAAATCAACAAATTGATGTGCTGTTTTTCTGCCTTTCTAACAGCAAAAAAAGGTATTTGAGGTTATTTCAAGTTGGTTAGGAAGATTGCAAATTGTATCCCCAGAACAATAGCTTTAACAGAGGATGGCTATAATGTACTCCTCTGTGTTTATAAGCCAGCCTGCAGAGCAGACTGTCACTTGGGAAATTTCTACCTGTTGTTCCATTAACAAGCAAGGAAATAACAGATCATTTCAGGAAGAGGAAATATTCAGAAAAGGTTATAGGTAAGACTTCCAATTAACTCGGCTTACATAGGTATTATTGAAATTTGGAACCTTTGACAGTTTTTCCCAATAGATTTATATGCAGTATATTAATATTCAGCTTCTTCAAGTGTATTTTCAGATACATTTTTTGCTAGGTAGTAGATAGTTTATTCTCTCTAATGAGGTTCCCTGTGAGCATGCTATTCATGAGACCTTGGTTTTAACAAGTAATATGGTATGCTGGCGTACATATACCGAGTTTGCCCCTCTTGGCACAAAAATTTGGATGTGGGCTTTTTATTGACTATTATCTAGTAATCATGGTTTTCAAAGCACTAGTTTGAGGGCACTAGTTGTAATATCTCCACTACAAATGATTAAAAATCAACAACTTGATGTTAAATTTGCATATTTGTGTAACTTGGTGGGGAAAGAATGTAGGACCTATGTTGTTGTTGCTTCTTACGCAACTTGGGTGAGCATGTCTCTTTGCCGTGTAGCAATGTATACAGTGTCATCCAGTCACACATTTTCATCCCTAGGCCCCAATTCATACTGACCTCACATTTTTCCTTCTACAGAAGGGTGTCTCTGTGTACATTACTGATGCTGTTCCTTAACAGGATTTTCTGGTTTCTATTGCTAGGTAGGGCTAAACAGAAACCTCTAAAAAAAAATCTTGCAATGCAATGCTTATTTCTCTCTAACTGTCTATCTGCCAGAGCATATTCTTATGCTGTGGCTCTGCCACATAGTACCTCTGAGCTGACTATATTTCCTTGCTTTGGCTGTGGTGTTCCTTGAACTGTTCAGGAGGACTCCTCCATGACTCAGTTCCCTTTAACAGCAGAAAAGAAAACTCCTCTAGCCTGAGTTTCAGAGTATGACTTGATCTGGTTTGTTAGTGCCCAGATGCAGAGCTTCAATTCTTGCCCCTCAAAGCCTAATGTCTTGCTCACACCACCCACCTTCTGCTGGCTTGAGTGCCATCTACAGCAAGCCAGTTTAGGTCACTGAAATGGCACAAAAATAACTTGGTAAAATCTGCTTAGACAGACCTTGCAACTTCACCCTTTGCACAGTATGCATCCCTCTGTGAACAAAACATCAGAAAAGGGCTCCTAACTTTTGGTAAGCTGCCTTTTTCACCTTGCCATGACGCTGGGGAGCTGTGTTGTGCCCACAATAATTGATGGGAAAAAATTAGCACAATATGGCAAAACAGGAAAATGTAAGCATTTGTCCCAAGCCTACCTGAGGAAGAAAAAAATCTGAGAGAGTCTATCTAATGTAAAAATATTCTGAATTAAGCTTACACTTTCAAAAATATAACTCAGAATAATACAGAGGATCTGTGTCAGCATTTGTTATTGTCCCCTGAACTTTCAAAAATAAGCTTGATCCTCAAGGCTTATAGTATTGCATTCCACTGATTTAAGCAGTTTAGAAATATACAAACATATACCTCCACAGCTGTAAAACATTAAACCTGTAAAGCTCTTAGTGCTACTGCCTAGGATCAATGTTCCATTTCCTAAGCTCTGTAGTAACCTGTATATTTTTTTACTGACCTGGATTGATGCAGATGGCTCAGAAAGTACTGGCTGCTTTCATGTCTCTCTTGATAAGACTATCCTATTAGTATGTGGAAAAACAAAGAGATTTAGTACTAAACTCTTCTAAAAAGGTAAAATTAATAGACAGCAATAGCATAAAAAGAAACATAATATGTTGAAAAGAAAAAAAAGGACTGTCTTTCAGAGCATGGACATGTTTTAGGTGTGCAGCTAGTTTAGATCTGTCTGAATGCTTCGGACAACAAGCATTGCACGGCCTAGTGCTGAGCTTGTTTATACTGCATGCAGTCATACCCATCTCTGCAAGCTTGCCTGGGGCACAGACCTGCACCATGAACCTCTTCTGAGCCCTAGAGCATCATGTTCATTCCCTTTCCTTTCGGAAAGACTCCAGAGACTCAAATGGGGCATCAGCCCTAGGCAGTGCTGGGTTGCAATGTTATCATACTGCTACTCATGGCACCTTTCTGCTTGGAGATCCCAGTCGACAGGACAAAAGAGTCTTGCTCTCACCTTTAACTGCAAGAGAATGCTGAAAATACTGTAAGCATTCAAGAATATATGCGTGCTAAAATGAGAGATAATGTACTTGTAATGTATTTTTAGTTTATTTTCCCAGGGCAACAAATTGTGAAGCCAAATCACTCAGCGAATTAAGAAAGTGCTAGGCTCTCTCTAGTAAAATCCATTTTTTGTATGTCAAGGCAACAATATGAATCTGACTCCTGACTGACGACCATTTTTCCAAGCTTGACACACAAAAGGAATGGACAGTTCTGCAGTCAATACTTTCAGGTTCTGATAAGCAGATAATAAATGTCAGTCTGAATAAGAAATAGGCAGATTTTGGCATACTTCCAGGTTGATATTGAGGCTTGTCAGGTCACTGTAATGTTTTCTTTGGTCTACGAAAAAGTCGTCTACTAGCTAATATGATGTAAATAATGCACTTTTTTTATTTGTGAAAATTAGGCCTGCAGGCAATTAGTGTAGGTGAAGGTATATACAAAGGAGTTTTAGTTTAGGATTGGAGCAATAGCTGTCCAATTTTTATGTTATATTTTCTCAGTAATGTCAGACATGTTCAGAAGCTTATCTGTCAGACAGCTATGGACAATCATTCAACTTTGAAGCATTCCTCCTTAGCATCATCCTTATCAGAGTCACATTCATCCACTTGGGCATTGCAAATCAATAACTGGGAATTATTTGGGGGGCATTGTGGCAAAACAGTCTCCCAGAATATAGCCCTTAATGAAGTGGATATTGTGTATGTTTTTTGAAGTTGGCTAAATTCATATTCTACTTACACGTTGCTGCTAGTTATGTCCTTTTAGTGATTCAGTTTTCTGTAGGCATCTTTTTAAATTCAGTTTTAGGCAGAACTAGTTTTGCATTAAAGGACTTACTTATGTTCAGAAATCATGGCAATTCTCTTTAGTGAAATATGTTGATGACATTGTTTCTGTAAGTTCATTCTGTGTTATTTAAATCTTTCAGTAAAAAAACACAACCTGTATCCAACAGCTTTACTTGAACCGCAATGTAGTTTTTTAGAAAAGCATCAATCCTGATTTGACATTACTGGCAAAGTGTAGCACACTTTTTTTTTCCAGTAGTTAATTATCATTCCTGGCTAAAATGAAATACACTAGTAAACAAACCTGCCTTCTGTCTTTTCTGAATCTAAATGTATTTATATTCAGCTTTCAACCACTGGACCTCTGATAATTAGGCAGAAGATAAACTCTTTTGCTGTCAAGCTTGTGCTTCTTGTATTAGATGTGAGACTATGATTAAGACCCAACCCTTAACCTTCTCTTTGATGAGTTAAGTAGATTAATCTTCTGGAGTCTTTCACTAGAAGGCATGTCTTCTAATTCTTTAATCATTCCCTAGGCTCTGCTCTGCTTGTCCAATTTCTCGGCATCCTTCTTGAAATTTGGATGCTTGAAATAGGCACAGTGTTCCAGCCACAGTTACACTGGTGCCAAATACAGAAGTAATATATTGTCCTTCTGCCCCCCTCAATCAAGTCTTACGAGTAAATTGGGAGTTGGGCTGCCTCGTTTTATACAGATGAAACTGCGACACCGTCTTACCCTTGAGACTTACTGTCATCCTTTTTGTCATGCTATGTCTGTGGTAGCATCCAGATTCTTATTCACAGTGCTGCTCTTCTGCAGGCTTCCTGGAAAGGGGGTTGGTGTGTTTGGCAGGCTTAAATTTAGCTTTCTCATAGAGCTCTCCACTCTGAAAAACATATTTTTTTTCTTTGATGATGCTCCATTCTAGAGAAGATGTGTAATCAGCTGTGGCAGCAAGCTGACATTTTAAATAGCCACACTGAGCTTCCCTCGAGTAGCAGGAAGTGTGTGAGCTAAGAGAAGACAGCACCCCAAGCTGTTTGCAGCTTTGTTCCTGCACCCAGTGTGTTCATGGATGGGGACAGCAGGAAAACACAATTGCTGCGTGTTAGACCTCTGTCAGCCTCACACCCCAAAAGAGAGGAGAGGCTAAATCAACACCTGGAATGACACACAGAAGCAGACCGGAGTTAATATTTTATACTTTATTTTGTTTCTAAGTACTTAAAGACATGCAGGTGCTTGGTGGTGCTCTTTTCCAATATTGCCTCGTATTTTTTAGTAATTTCTGTTCCCACAGTGTTCTTACCACCCACAGATCTGTCAGCATGGAGAATTATTTAAGAGGTACAATTTAATTCCTGTTCTTGACACTTGGCCCCCTTATGTTTTGGGCCAATTTCCCTAGTTGCTTTATAAGTCTGAGGGTGAAATCAAAGCTTTGAGAAAGTCAGAAGGTACTCTGATGTCAGTATGGCTAGGGCTAGGCTCTTCCCTCAGGCTTTCTCTGCACGTTCTTAGAGGCATTTAAGTAACCAGCTGCCTTTGGCTCTTTTTTTTTTTCCTGTGTATTTTAAAATTGAAGGCAATATTTCAAGTGTAGTCTAGTTGTTTTGACCCTTACACTGCCACCATCTTTCAGGGGAGTGATGTCACTCAGTCCAGTGCAAAGACCAAGCATACAATAGAATGTTTTACTATTTGCAGACAAATAAGAATGTGTAGTTTCAGAAAGAGAGCTCAAGGAAGGTCAGTCCTTGGCTTCATTCACCAACAAAGGATGGTTCCCACTGAAAGGCAAGGATAGAGTAACTTGCATCAGGCTTACATAAATCTGACATCATAGAAGAGCCTTTCTTCAAAGCTAATATGTGCAGTTAGGATCCAATTAAAAATACCAGCAAAACTGAATAAATTATGAGTAGATGAGGAATATTACAAATGTTTTTGTTAGAAGTTGCATTGTGCTAGGATTTATTTTAATGCAGGAAAGCGTTCACTGAGCTTCTAACATGTAATCCAGTTTTTCTACATACAAAGTTGTACAAATGACCTTTAAAGTTTTGTGAAAACAAGTTCTTGTTTTGAGGTTGGATATTATCCATGATGGAAAACTTAAAAGAAATCAAACAATGACCAGAACCATAAAGATGGAAAATGCAGCTGCAGACACAGGTACTCAAGTGTATTTATTTTGTCAAGCTTGGAATTGTGAGAATGAATGAATGAATGAATGGATCAGTAACACACACAAAGGGAACAGATATCAGATTTTCAGATGTTTTTATGAAGGACAACAGGAAATGCTAAGGGAGTTTCACAGGTAAGAGATACTGCTATTTTTTTTTTTCTTATTCTCATTTCTATATATGGATCATGTTCACATCTACCGTACATCTTAGACATGTTATGTTTTTTAGGAAAGCATCTGCCTGACTTGGTTTCCTCGCCACTTTGCATTAGCAGTAAAGCAGCAATATTTCTGTGTGTTTTATTTTACTATTTTCTTCTTTCAGTAGTAATTGTTTATGAGAAAAAAAAACCAACAAAAAGCTAACAATGTTTATCAGCTCTGTATGGATCAAAATTAGCCTTTGCAAGTTGGAATGGTCAATAGTTTTATAGAAAATAAGTCCACGTGTGACAATGAACTGTTGATTAAGCAACGTTATAGACTGTGAAATCATTGTGTCTTAAAATTATTTCATAGTTCAGATACTAAAAAAACATTTTAATTAGTATTGCTCTTAGAGTTTACACTGTCACATTTGTAAGGTACTCCAGCAAGGGGCAGTGCAGGACACAGAAAGCAGTTCTTGACAGTAAATCAGGTCCTCCCTAGTGAGGTTTGAAACCTGTTTATTTCGGTTATTTTCTTGTGTTTATTTATCGTAGAAGTTCAAACAAATTAAAATAATTTTAAGTTGAGCAAACTCTCCTGTTGTTGGTCTACATATAATTTCTGAAATGGTGTTAAAAAGGCAAAAATCTTTCTTGAATTCAATTAATGACTGTATATCATTCCTTGGAATTTTTATCTATATTAAGTCTAAGATAATGGAACACAAGGTAAGGGCTGCAGAATCAGACCTGTATCTTAATTCTTACCTTTTTAAAAACAGCTATTCTGCCAGACAGATGAAATTCATAAAACACCCAGTTATATATATCCTGTTACAAGCAAAAGACAGGCAATGATTTGCAGCTTTATGCAAGTCAACCGAAAACATTAATCAGACCAAAATGTCATTCAAAAGCATTTATGGAGTTAAACAAGACCTGCAAAGAAGTTTTTATTGAACAAAGTTATTTTCTATAATGGAAAGAATTTCAGCCTTTTTCTTATTCTTCAGTTGATTACTTCAGTAAGGCAAAAAAAGGACATTAGAGAGCACAAAAGTTGTTCCAGGTTATTTAGCACCTTGGTTTACATTCACCTCCCGAGCAATAATTAACCTGATGATTGATAGTGAATTGAAACACAGGTGTCAGAATCAGAACTGTATTTCTCTGTTAAATTCTGAGCTTGACAAAGACGTTTTTTAAAAGTGGCAACCTGTTTGCTAATGGCACAGCAGTCTGCAAAATATCATCAGACTGAAAAGACAGAACAGAAAAATATAAGCGTGTTCTGAGGTAAATCTGACATCCGGTTTGTGAAAGCTTAGATAAATTCACCTTGTCAGAACCAGTAATGTTGCTGCCCTGGGAATCTAATTCTAGCTGTCTCCCATATATTTAGTTATACATGTTTTACTTTATTTTACTTTATGAATTAAATTTTGCAAAGATCCTGCATTCCTCAATTCCCACTTAAGCGAGCCTTATCTTTTTTTAACCCATGAGCTTGCATTTTTCTTTTGACAAATTCAAGTGGTGTGGGTTTAGTGTAGTTCTAGGAATGACAAACCCAGGTGACTTATCTTTTGAGGATGTGCAAGCTGTTTTAAAGCATTTTGGTATTTTATGTCAATTGTTTGGAAATTTGAGAAAAAATAATTAGTCTATCAAGAATAGCTGTTTTAACCTCCTGTTCCTCATTAAACTTCACCTGTTTGAATTAAATGCTTTGCAATGTTTAGGTTTTAATACGAAGTGTGAATGTCCTCAGCAGGCTGGGGTTTAGTCCTGTGTGTTGGTATGGTAGGTTTGTACGCTCTTCTGCAGTCACCAATGGGTAGAGGAGACTTTTTAGTAGCAGAGCGTTAACATCACTCAACTCTTCAGACCCCAAAAAGGAAAAAATAACAAAAGTCAATTAAATTTATTCTGAGCATTATGTCACATCACTAACACATCATATTTAAATAGATATTGAAGACCAGCTAATATATAAATCCTTAATGGGTTGAGTTAGGCCTCTGCCATGCTTGTACAAAGAAGTTGTCTCACTCCCACAGTTTTATTAAAATAAAACGCAACCTGCAGTGGAGCTGACAGCTGAACAGTCAGGTTACAAATCAGCCTGTGATGGTAGGGCAGACCAAATGAATATTGCCATGCAGCTTGTCAAAGGCAGGGTGAAAAACAAGGCTTGATGGATGGTGGAACTTGGTCTGTGTAGTGCAAGGATGTACAAGCGTAGCGTGAGAGACCCTGGCCGACGGTACCTTCAAAAGGACGTGAGCTGAGAAAAGAGAGCACCTCAAGCTGTTTGCAGCTTTGTTCCTGCATCTGACACGTCCGTGGATGAGGACAGTAGGAAAATTTCTGCGTGTTAGACCTCTGTCAGCCTCACACCCCAAAAGAGAGGAGAGGCTAAATCAACACCTGGAATGACACACAGAAGCAGACCGGAGTTAATATTTTATACTTTATTTTCTTTCTAAGTTCTTAAAGAGACATGAGCATGTTTATTTTCACATGTCATGTGGGCCTGAGGCTTTCATTAACAAAAATATTCCGGAAGTCGGATTCTGGACGTTGAAAAGGAGCGTTATTAGGAAAGTTGTTATTTAAATAACACCTGTAACAGTGACAAGAAGTGACTGAAAAGCAAGTTGAACCAAGACTGTGAGCTTTTCCTTCCAGCACATGAGTTAATGGGCTAATGAGAGTCTGTCTGAATTACATTGGTGTATGGAGTTGTAACCAGAAGGATCATTTTAACCAACAGTCTTTTGCTGTGATCAGTTAATGCTGATAGAATGAGTTCTCAGCACCTATTTGGATCGAGTGATAGGTGATCCCTTTGAGTGATTTTAGCATGTGATTCTGTCTCTCCAGGGCATGCACTTCTCCGCAGCCTTGCCTGGTAAATGTAATTGTCAGAGTAGCAATGGTGTCTTCTGATTTTGCTTTCTCATCTTGATAGATGCCCACAGAAGGTGCTCTGGAATAACATTTTGGGCTCTCAGAGTCTGAGAAGTAATAAATAGTTTTAAGAAGTTAGAAATTTTAAAATGTATTGTCAGGGACATACAGAACTATTTTACAGATCAAGATGTTTCAGATACAGAACTGCAGCTCATCATAACAGTAGTAAATGTTGTCACTGAAAATAAGAGCAGATACAGGTTAGAATAAAGATATCAGCACCATGGAGTATGATTTGGGACTTTTCTTTTTTAATTAAGGTTATTGGAAAGCTACATAATTATTGCCCGCACACGGAAGAAAGAAGATCAATGTGTGCTATAGAGGAGTTCAAGAAAATAATCTGTCTTAAGAAGCTATAAACGTACAGCAATTTAAAGAAAAAATGAACAGCAGTGGAGAACAGTGGTGAAGCAATTACGAGAGTTGCTGCAGAAGAGTGTAAGAGACGTGCACTATTGGCCTTGGTTTCTTTAGCATTTTCAGTGGCTCTGAGATAATTAAAATGCAAATGTGTAGTTCTGCCTGGCAAGAGAATGGCAAGCACCAGTCTCTGCTGCAGGTTGTCACTGCAGGCTGGTAATCCAGGGCGGGCACCCAGCAGACCTTCAGTGCCACCTGCACCACAGCCCACTCCGTGCTCCCGCGGACAAGATGCCTTCGGACCTCTTAGGCTTCAAATCAGATAAGCCAGCTTTGTCTCAGTTTGCAGCCCAGGCATGTACTCTCTGTCACCACTGTTTTCATGTTTTCCAGTGCACTTGGAAGCTGGCAAACACAATGGAAACATCTAAAACCCTCTGTTCCTCAGAATAATTATTGCAATATCAACACCAGTCTCCAAAGTGGTTTTGTCTCCCTCCACTTGACTGTCCTCTTCGTAGAGGAAGGAGATGCTTCAACAATATCTTGACAGCAGAATATTTTAAAGGAAGATCAATAAATAGAAATATTGATTGACCAGTGTCCCTTTAGCTGGTACACTGTGGCCTTTCTATCATGTTGTTAATAAAAACCATTGTACTAAGAAGAATCTATTGAATAGGTTAGAGCTATTATTATGTTGGTTTGTACATATACATACATGTACATTTATATCTATTTATTTATTTATTTATCTATCCTCTAAACTAAGTAAGTGTTCTATAATAGTTATTTATTTGGCCCGAAGATGCTGTAATGCAAGATGAATGGAATCTATTCTGGTCGAGATTTCACTGAATATTTCTGAATACACTTCAACAGTTCAAAGATGGTACAATAATGTTTTATTAAAACACTGATCAGAAAAAACGTATTTCAATTCCATATGATCCATTTAATTCTCTCAGAGCTGTAAAATACTAAGCCTTAGTACCTTCAACCCTTTCAACATGATCCACTCAGAAGAAAATTGCGTGTTTGTATTAGGCTTTTTAGGATGAGGTGTAAGAGTAAAAAATGAGATTTGGTGCATGTTTTAGGTGACATATGACTCAAATATACAGCATACTTTATAAATAAACACAGAAAGTCATGCCTCTGTCTGATTGCAGAGACTGTTAAATGAAATCTTCCTCATTTGTAAGGAGACTTTTGGAAAACTTTAGTTTAAATGCTGAAATGACTTGAAAGTAGGAAATAATGTGTTTAAAGCCTGTGGAGGTTGATATTTAGTGAAATGTAGGTCAGTCAGATTACAGCATCCAGTCTCAGCTGCTGTGTTTTGTCATCTGCCTGTAATAAGAAGAACCAACGTAGGTAGCAGCTAAACTCAAGAAACGTATTTTTCTCCTAAGGAGAAAAAAGTGATTGATAGGAATGTAGCCATGCTGAACTGGAGTCTAATGTTGATGGTGAGCTCTGAAAAACAAGGAATAGTGAGTGACATAGGTCAGTGAAGGAATAGACAAAATAACACAGATTTTTTTTTCCCCCTCAAAATATCCTGCATCAGAAAACTTATTTTCTTTGACCTAGAGAAAAATACAAAAGGATCAGGAGGTAAAAAACTGAACTCACAAAACCAAGGAAACAACCCTTCCTTCCCCAGCACAATTTCTGCTCCTGAACATTCAGTCTCTCACGTGCCATGAGAACATTGGGCTCTGATGCCGTCAGGCTCTGCACCAATACCCACATGCACCATATTCCTTCCCTCTGAGGTTCATTGGTAATTTTCCTCAATAAAGTGGGTGGACACCACCACAGAAAACATAGCAGCTGATAGGTGCTATTTTATACTGTGCTATCTTAGGTGTAATGTTTCCTGTCAGCAAAGCATTTAACTCATAAATTAGAATGGCTGTTATTAAAATGTTTCAGAAGTTATATCAGAGCAAATGAATTTGTGATTATAGTTGCTGAAGATGTAGTTGTCTTTTTTCTATATTGAATGCTGTCATTTTTCCTTAAACCTGACAGTTACGTGTGTTGATCTTAATATACAGTTTATTTATTACTCTTTAGGGATTTATATTTTTTTTATTTTAATGAGTGGGAGGTTGTATGTGCACTTGCTAATAAAAGTTACTTCTTGAGAGCCACTCAGAATTTTTGGACTCTCACAAGATTCACTTGATTTTTCTCACATGGCTTTCTGCAAGTCAAATAGATAATTTTGGTTATAATTATTCAAGAAGAATTCAGCAGCTGAATCTGTGTTTAAAAAGGTAAGCTGCTTGCTATATTCCTCCAAACAGTGTGGGAAAGGCTGATGCTTATCTCTAGGAAGGAATTTAAATGGTGTTCACGTGGGTTCACACGAGCCTAGAGAAGTCTGAAGGAGGGAGATACTGGACATAGTGAAATCTATGGTGCAGGTGGAAGGGAATGTGCTGCCAGAGATGGTGCTAAATCTTTTTGCAGTGAACTGATGGGTAAGGAAGAGCTCAGGAGGACTGACTTTCAAGAGGAGAGAGATTACAGTGGTGTGAGATGTTTTCTAAGGCTCAGGTTGTGCAGTCAGTGCTTTCAGTAAGTCCATGGCTCCACAGGCACCAGGGTATACTTCACAGACCTCTGGATTTTCACCTTCACAGCATATCCTGTACGTTCCTCTGTCTTCATTAATGACAGCAAATCACATGTCTCGAGCAAGCAGGCTGGCTTGGTTAAAGGCTATGTTTAAAGGCATGATTTCACCTCCACTTTTGCTGTAGCCTTCCTGGGAACAGGGAGCAATGTACCTGCCTGTCATCTTCTCTGCTGACAAATTATTATCCCCTTGGCAGCTTTCCCTCCTCCTGCCCCTTTTGGGAAAGGAGCTAAGGGAGTCAGCCTTAGCCCACAGCTCTCTGCTGGTGCTCTGTACCTCCCCTTGTTGGCTGCTCACGTGAGCTGGGGGCAAGAGGACTGACAGGTTCCTGGTGTCAGACTCAATGTAAGGCATTTCTTACATCCCCCTCAGTGTAGTCAGGCTGCAGGAGCCACCACTGCTGCTGTGAAGTGTCTGGGTGTTGCACAAGGGGCATGATATTTGGCAGCTGTCTCAATTTAAACAAAGGAGGGCTTCCTGCTGCAAATAGAACCATGTAAAGATAAGCACATCATGACAGTACCAATCCATATCACAGGCAATTCACGGTCTTGTCCTTGAAACGGACACTTCTAAAGGAGAAAATTATGGTATCAAGTCTCTGTGTTACCTCCAGGGCCTGGAACAAGTTATTCCTTCATTACACATGTATGAGATTGGTTATTCATCTGCTAATGTGTCTGGGAGTGCAAACGCCTATTTACTTAGTTGGTGTCTCAAGGTATTAAAACTCCTATAACAGCATAGTTACAGACAGCTTAATGGTTTTATAAGCTCAGCCAGTAACAGAAATATGTTTCAACTCTTTCTTTCCTTTTGCATATCATGGAATTCAGTGGGGATAGAACTGAACAGAGGTTTTCACAGGTTGTAAATGTAAAGGGACTCAAATGATCAGGAAGCCCATGTTAGTTGCAGATTATTTGGTAACATTTCTAATGGACTACTCCACCATCCAGGATCTTATCTTGAAATAAAGTTTTTCCTTGTTTCTAATCTGAACCATCCTTTTTGTGGCCTATGTTCATTGTTTCCTATCCTGCCTGTTGAGGACATGAAGAACTGATTTAGTTTTATACCCTCACCTGAGTCTTCCTGTATTGGGAGAACTAGAAGGATCCTTTCATTTCTCTTGCAGTCAGTTGTTCTTTTATGTGTCTTCAGACAGAATTTGCCTTTCTTACAGCAGAGTGAAACTCAATGGCAATCTTTTATGAGTCTTACATCCTTTTCCCATTGTTTTCTTTCCTAGGCATTTGTTTTTCCATCCTGCTATTGCATGGACACTCAGGGAGAGTGACTGATAAAGAAAAAAATTTGTGAGGATCTTATCATAGAGGAGGATCAAATCTCCTCAGCAAAATAGTTGGTGTTTTTCTGGTGGTGGCAGGAGTCTCTGCTGTAAGGGCACTTGCAGCAGCATTTTCAGCTGTATGGGGTGAGCCCTTGAACCCCTGCTCTGCTCACTTCTTGTAATCCAGGCACCACCCAGCACTTGTTTAATTCATTGCTGCTTATATATCTTAACTACATAAAAAATTCCCCTTAAATATCTTATCTGCATATAAAATACTATCTTACCTGACCATTTATGCAGGAACAATTTGTATTGATTACTTACAAATGTCTTATTTATGCAAAATTCTGCAGCAGCAACCAGCAAGAGCAGTCTTTGGGACACAAGGTGTTAACACAACCAGCTACACAAACTGGACTAGGCACAGCATGACCTGTGAGGAGGGAGTCATTTCCAGAACTGTAAATTCTCACCAGGAGGCCTCCTGTAACTCCTGTGACTAATAGAATAGGAAGTCTTTAAAATATTTCTCTTTGGAAAATTAATATTTAATATTTGGTGTCTTTTGTGGTTATGGTAATGCCATCTGAAAAAAAATGTTTCTTTTTAAAGTGATACATACTACTTTATTTCTAACTTTTCAGGTGTATTACATAAATTCATTTCTTTCTGTTTGAACAGAGGTATGATGACAGTTCATTTTCCCTTTATATTCCTTTCCAGAAGCTATAATTCTCTCCCTTTCTCCCTCACCCAATCACTTATTCTTTCTCTGGGCAGAAGAGGAGATTAGGAGGTTTAATGGTGCAGTGGAATCTTCACTTAATTTCTGAATCAAAAAGGGTTGTCTGGGTGCAAGCCTTGGTGCTCCTCAATCTGAATCTCTTCTTCAACAAGCAAACAGTCTAACCAAAGTGAGAGTTTTGCATCCAGAAGGGTTCCTAGTTACAAAGAGTTTTCTTTTTATATTTATCTTGGAGTCCTGACACTCCAGGAACTGAAGTAGACTTTAAAACTTCACAGAATCAACAGAGAATGAGCTGACGTGTGATTCCTTTTCAGGCTCTGGGCATCTCTCAGTGGCACAGGCATCAAACCGACCTTAGTGAGCAAGGCACATACCTTGAAGTACCTGGTAGAATCTCTGCTATGCAGAAATAGTTCACTGGTTCACTGAAGCTTGACTATTTTGTTATTTGCTAAATTTTTTTTAAGGAATGTGAACATGGAAACTTTGATATGATTATGTGATGAAAATAAAGCATGGCTTAGATATGGATTCAATACCTTAAAAATAAGGTACAGCAGAAAAAGGTTAAATGTTTCAAATTTTCTGTGGAAAGAAGAGTGAATTCTGATTTTCTGGTCTGTCCTGAAGGATTTGCTCTGATAGCTGGGGATTTATTGACTGAATCTGCATCATTCAAAGAAGAAAATTAGTGCTTTGCTGTCAGATTCTGAGAGTTCCATGCTGTGATTTGGTCTGTTTCAGCGAGAAAACATTTTTTTTTCACAGTCTTTTCTTATTTGTTTTACTCCTTATGCACAGGAATAGTCTTCCCACCTTGTTTACAGCAGTGCTTCAACACATTCACTGCTGAAATTATAGAAACAGATCAATGATAAGGGACGTGCTCACTTCATTTCTGCTGTAGACAAATTACAAGTTTACAGAAAAGACCGTATCTTGATTTCTGTTAGCCAGATTCGACCACTAGTTGAAATCCCTGGTAAGGTCAGTGAGTGACTAGCAGTTGTGTGGGCGAGGGGTGGACCATGGCTCTGGTGGTCAAAACACATGTGTGAGTCTGCCCTCAGCTGGGCTCGTGTGGCACCATGTTATGGCTTCAGCGGGGTACCCTCAGTAGAAAATGTTTTCCTCAGTGGAGTGGTAAGCCCAGCATTCGTATTTCTTTTGAAATGGAGTTATGTTGGTATCAAACCACTATACTAGGCAACCAAAACAATCTTTGTGAATAATACTGAAAGGCATTGTGGTTTTATTTGCCAACAGTGGTGTTTATTTCCAAATTTACCTTGATATAGATGCATTTCTGATCATTCTTTCTTGATCTCGTAAATCTAGCAAAACTAGACAGATTAAGCTCTTACTATAATCAATATATATCTTGATCCATTTATCAATGCCAATAATTTCTCTTTACACTAAGCATCCCTAAAATGTGACCTCTGTCAAAATCTTACACCTACAACTGAGGAAAGCAAGGAGCATTGTGGCTTCTTGAAATATTATAAGAGAGAAAGTATATTGGACTGAATGGAGGAAGTCTATTACAGTAAAATAGAGCCTGTTCTTTCAGATGATGTCAAATTCACTTGGCTTTGTTTCTCATTATTGCAACCAAGACTACGGTCTATGCTAGATATAAGTAAATTTATAGGCAGTGAAAAATAGTCCTGTCACAGAACATGAACATTTTAAATTGACAAGGGTTAAGGGAAAGACCATTAGAGTTAAATAAGCATTTGAGAATGTAGTCTATACCTCAACACACCTTCCAGGAAAATCAGTGCTCAAAATTATTGAAAAAATATTCTTATTTTTCCCCCTATTTGTTTTTAATGCTTAGAACATTTTATACTGTCCTCAGGGAAGATGTTCCTTGGTGCTCAAAAAGCTGCCTTGGTAAATACTGGGAAGGCTGAAGGCATCACTTGATCCCTTAATCCAGTGTATGTACAGCTGGGGAGAGGCTGTGGAGGCTATCCCAGATTGTCCTGCCAGTGTGCATAGGCCATGCTGTGGGGAGGCAGAGCAGCTCCAAAGCTACACACCAGCTGAGTTGCTCAGGTTCTCCAAGAGGGCATCTTGTAAAATGCTAGCAACTCCTCATGATTGTTTTCACAATTTGTTTTATAAAATATGCAAACCACCAAAGCTTAGCAATGTGGGAGCCCAGCACTGGATGCTTTTTGACTTGTGCTACATCACTAGCAGGGGGAGAACCAGTGTAGCTCTGAGATTAATGGTCTTAAGGTTATTTCTACCAATTGAAGATGTGACCCGGTGTGTTCAGATATGTCTTGACCATGCAGTTCGAAATTTCTTTTATTTAACTGCCCACTTCTTCTGGTTTTGAGTCCTTCACTTTAGTGCATCACTCCATATTCTCTGCTCCACTGTAAACTCAGAATAAAGTATTGAGGGTGGCTGGTCAGTAGCCAAAAAATCATAGCAATATCCTTCTGCAGGTGGCCTGAGCTCAGGTTGGAAGATTGCATGTAGGAAATCCAAACAGTCAAGAAAAAAATATGAAGCCTCCTTTCTGTTGAACATCCTACCAGGAGAGCAGCTGGGGGAAACACTAGGAGGTTTTCTCTGGCCCTTTGCTTTGATAGCTCTTATGTTCTTGGCTCTGAATGTGCAAAGGGAAGCAGCAGTATAGCAAAGAGGCTTTTTCTGTGCATGCTAGGAGGCCACACTCGTATGTAGGGAGACTGCATGATTTCAGTCTGGTATATGTTTTTTGTATCAAGAGCTGGGTTTCAGTTCAGGTAAGATTCTTCTTGCAGTTCAGGGTGTTTTTTCAGTTCAGTTCATCCAATTATAAAACTGCATTTCAGAATTACCTTTATGCAACTGCTATTGCAGGAATCAACTTTCACGTGGTGCATGGTGAACATACTGCACTACTTCTTCAGCTTAGTACCCAGCATTCGAAACTGAGCATTGTGAACCTGGATGGGCAGCAATATCCTCACTTATGTGTCAAGTTCAACATGCGCCGTTGCACAAATAAACAAAATAAGCTCACTCAACAGGAGAAGTGTGAGTCAACAAAACAAACCAAGGCACAATGCTAAAACAGAACCATAGTATGTCTTGCCCATTGCATTCCAAAGCCAGTTTTTCCAGGTTCTCTGAGTAGCTGAGAATAATGGAACTCATGGTGCCTTTCTGGCTTCTATTTGTTCTAAAAGACCAGAGAGTAATTAATTACCTTTATTTTCAGCTAGGTTGACAATAACTTAAAATAAGCCATGACATTGCACATGGAATATTTGTGTCTATTTTCAGATGGCTAACAATGCTGCTAAATACCTGATTACTTAAAACCTGAAGCTCTTTGTTTATGTTCATGCTCCATAGATATGGCTTCTTCCATGTAGTTACAAGTGGATGTTTTCATCACTTTTAATTGGCATCTTTCTGTTTCTTCTGTGCTTTCCTAATCTATGGTATGTCAGCCACAGAAAAATTTTTAGTAGGTACTTGCAATTTCTATTCTTTTAAGGGATGCTTTTCCATATGAGGATAAAGTCATGCAAGTAAAAAATATGGTAAATACTCTAACAAAACTTATCGTTATACTCAAATTAATATCTTTTTACTCAAATTAACATATAATAATGGTTATAGTATATAATATAGTTTAATATATAATATTATAATATATATATATATATAGTATATAATATAGTAATATTTGCTCAAGTATGGTACAGTGTTCTACATGCAGATGCGTACACAGGTACATGATCCTTATCCTTGACCTTCAAATTTCTCTTTTTATATCACCATTAAACACCGATTTGTTACTAATGCATACTTTGCAATTAAAAATTTATTGCTTTAAAAGCAAAGGCAGTTTCCTGCCTAGTCCTTAATTAATCTTTATTTAAGACACTTAAATATTTATGGTGACTTACTTCTTTTTTCATTATAAAAACGTTATAAGCACTGTAGCGCTTCCAAGAACTTTTATGTTTCTGAAGAGTTTCCACTTTAACTGCAATGGCTACTCATAAAAAAAATTCAGCACCTGCCTCAGTCCATAGACTGTGATGTTATTGCAGCTGTAGGCACAAAGATGCGAGGTTTAATGGTGGCAGATTGGTACAGAAAGGGTCAGGTTTCCCTTAGGCCTCATTCTCCCTCAGTGAAAATTGGAACAAAGTGCAGGTAAACTATTACTGTGCCTGCTAGACACAAGCAAAGTCCTACTAACTTCAGTTCATGCCAACTGCACAGCTAAGGAAACAAAGAAGTATTGGATCTATTGCTTAACCTTCTGCCTGCATCAGCATTCATTGTGCCAGAGCAGCACACTGCTCTCCCAAAGGACAGCAGCAGAGAGTGGCAGGGGGGTTTTGCCACACCAAGGCACGGTGTTTCCTGGCTCCTGTGCTTTATGAAAGCCACTGTCCAGTATCTGCATGGAGGGCTGGGTTATGCTTCCACCCTTGGCCCACCAATTGACTGTATCGCAAATCACTTGGCCCAATCTCCAAGACAATATTTTAGGCTATCTCAAATTTGCTGAACCCCTGCTTATCTTGCAGATTTTCCGAGGGGTGCCTGGACTTGAAGGCATCAACTGAGCCCTGATTCAGTAGGCAACCTTGAAGTTCCCCCAACTACTTAGTGGTTTTGGTAATGATGTAGCTGTAGATAGAATAGATTCTGCTTCCTTATTTTATAGACAAACCTACCCCGGAGCTGGATGGGAGGAAGTGGCCAGCAGTAATTCCACAGCGCACTTTCTCTGACCTTCTTTCAGTCTGTAGAGCCATTCTTTCTCTATCAGCTTTTCCTTTTCTTTTCTGTTTTCTCTTTAGAGAAGAAGGGAAAGCATAATTTATAAGAGGAATCCTATTTTCATACACTAAAACAAAAGAGCTTTGCTGTTGAAAAGCGGGATACAGGTGGGAAGGGAGTAGTTTAGGCTTGTAGTCAGGGACTTGCAAACTAAGTGGGATTCTGCATCACATATCCTGCAGGAGGTCACACTTAGCGATCAAAGAAGACCCATAAGAAGGTCTTAATCTGTAAGCAATGGAAATAACCATGGCTTTCCTTTTGGCACAAGGAAAGGTAAGGTGGACTTCTGCGGGCAAGTTAAATTAGAGAAGCATCACTGTGCTTCTGCATGGTCAAATTGCCTTCAACAACAGGATCACCACAGTGTTCTGGGAAACACAGCAGGTAAAATTGCTAAGCGGATATGAGAAAACCGAAATCTAAATTGCAGTACAAGCAAATGACCTGCTGCTATAAACTGTACCCTTACAGATTTGCTTACTGATTGCAACATGCTATTTATTGTGTGTATAAGCTGTAGATTGATCAAGATTATTTGTTTCCGTTTATATCTTGTTGGAAAGCAATGGGAGATCACTGTTTGAATGAGGTAGATTACTGCCAATCATTCTGATATGTGAAATGAGGAAATTGAATAAGCATTATTCTTGTCACTTTCAGCTGAGTTATTTAACTGAAACTGTAGCTGAAAAGGTGGGATTTTTCACACTGTGTAACTGGAAATACTTAATGTAGGCAGAGATCGATATTGATGGCTTGAACGGGTGAAATATCATTTTAAGTATTGCAGTGCTGGGTAAGGATAACATAACACTATAATTGGTGATGTGTGGTATGCATCAGGGATGTCAGCTGACCATATTAAGTGAAATCTTGCTCATCTTAATCATGTGAATGATTTCAAGGATGTCACTGAATGAGATTCTTTTATAAAGCAAGACCATTTTATTAATATATAAATGAAATGGGATTGTGCCCACAGATTCTTTTAACAAGGTATGCATTCATTTATTCTAGTCCTGCAATAAAAATAGCTGATTAAGTTGATACTATGTTAACAGTTTTTTTCTTCCTAGTATACCTATATCTCCTGTACAGAGAGTTCTCTATGCAAATAGTAAGTCTGTGTTATGATCATCCTGTTTCTCTTTGCTGGAGAGTGGTACTTTAATGAGTGTCATTTTTGTGATGCTAGTAATAACTTTCAGCAATTCACAGCGAGACTTTTATTTTCAGTTGCCTTCTGATAGCATCACCATTTCATTAGCCTTAGCTTATTCCAGAGGCAGAGCAGTTTATCAGATAATGAAGGTTGAGTAAGCCTCACCTATGTGACATGTGGCAAGTTATGTCATTTCTCTGCCCTTACCTGTTAGATGTGTCATCTGTGTAAGTCAGTCTGCAGTGATGGTACTTGCACAGCACCTAGGACAGCTGACATAAATTTTACTTCTAGTTCTACCCCTTTCATTGCAAGACCTGAGGTGGTGGCACAGGCTCTTTGTACTTGCATAATACTGCATCTCAAATAGTAAAGGATTTTGATACCTACTGTGGAGAAGGATGATAACTCTGGAAGTGTTTAATATTCCTGCTGAGCAGTAAGGCCCAATAAGTATGCCAAATTGAGATGGTGCATGAACTAGACAGTCTCTCAGAGATTCCCTGAGATTCCTTAACCATTACTGTTCAGTGTCTACTGCACAGAGAAGAGGTGATCTACAAAGTGTGTCAGGGAAATAACCCTTGTTCTTTGCTATGTGCACAGTTTTTCCTAAGTGTCGGTCCAAGCTTGTCAAACAAGGATACTCTACTGACCTCCACACTCTTTTTTGTCCTTCCTCCCCAAGGCAATGCTTACTCAGCTGTGGAATGTTCCTCACACACATCTTTGTGATGCACATGTCCTTATGAAACTAAGCTGAGGCAATTAGAAAAGTTTAAGCATTGAAGTATTGCTTCCTGACACACCATGGTAATCTTCAATAACAAACCAGCTTGCTCAAGGATGAGGTAGCACAGTGTCTGCTGCCTAAGATTACTTGTGTACTTTCCAGCTGGAGTATTGCTCAAACCAGAAGAAGAGCACATCACAAGTAGGTGGGAGATTTCTCTGGTACATCAGCAGTGAGAAATCTCAGTGCATTATGGACAGTTGGGACCAACTGAACAATCGGTATCAAATTAAGGAGGAGACAGCTGGGAGGACTTGAAATCTTTTCCTCTCTTGTCGTAGATACTGTGATATTGCCTGTCTCTCTAAATGAAATAACAATAGGGAAGCCTCAGGGCAGATTGTTTGCTTCCCCTCCCTTGGGGAGTGTGCCTTATTTTGCTCAGCATATTAGAGGTGGCTGATCCATTGTAATGCAATGTGAAAGGCCTTTGGGACTTAAAAAATGTTGTGTGTGTGGTATTGGAAGGGCAAAGAAAAAGCATTGACCCTACCAGATGTGATCTTTTCAGGTGGCATGTATACACTTGGGTTGACCAAGCTTGAAGAAAATGAAATCATTCCAGATGGTTGTCCAAACTTAGAGCAAGCATAATTTTTTTAATTGATTGCCTCCGTAGCTTTTAATCAAAACTCCTCGAGGAATATGGCAACCTTTGCATTATTGATTACGTGATGGTCCCAGTAAATTTGTTTTCTTAAAATCTGGTTCACTTCTGCTGTAATATTTGACAAAAATATTTGTTAGATCCAAACAGCTATTTGAGAAATACTTACCTGCGTGAGGAAGCACTTTGCCATGCTAATTGTTTTGTAGTCACACAGAAACAACAAATCCAGATGCAAACTAGCATGGCAGATATTCTCTATTTGTTATTCAGTCATTTTTTACTCACTTGTATCTTGCTGATACAGAGTTGTTTCCATCTGTTCAGCAAGTAGAAACATTATGGTTACAATGAGGTGACCATTCATGAACAGTGTCATTCTTCCTCCACCAAAGGGCACATAAGGCAGAAGTAGAAACAATTGTTAATAATGCATAGCCAATAGCAAACAGCTGACAGACCACCCACATGCTAAAAGTGCTTTGTCCAAATACTTCAACACATAATTAACAAATGTGTCTGCAGAAATCTGCCCGTTAACAATTCCCAAGTGGAAAATTGGGCTGGATAATGCGTTTATAGACTATCTATGCTGGATGTAGTAGGACAGTAGGGTTGCGTCCTCATGCTCCCAGAGAACAGAATTACTCTTTGTCTGCATAAGGGTTGCTCAGAGCAGTTCAGTTTAAGTTAACTGAAGGTATGGAATTGGTGTGTGTGACTGAGGTGCAACAAACCCAGTCTGGACATTTTCACTGAAAGCAAAGTTGTGTAAATATGTTGCCTGCCCCAAGGATCCAGTGGGTTGATCTTGGCCAGTGGCTAGGGACCCACCTGGCTGCTCTCTCAATCCCTCTCCTCAGAAGAGGAGCTCAAAAAGCTCATGACTCAAAATTAATTAGATCATTTACCAATTACTCTCACAGACAAAACAAACTTAGCTTGGGGACTTGAATATCTTGCCCTAGACCAACACAACCCTCCTAGCTGAAATACCAGTTAACCTGAGTGGTGACCTTCATAGAGTGGACAGGTGTTGCAGTAAGTACATGCCTGCACAGGAAAGTCTTGCTTGGACAGAACAATGATTTCATGTTAATTGAGGTAAACTTTGAAGGAACTTTTGCAGACACACTGATTTGTATGTAAACCTCATTTGTTTCCCATCAGTTTCGAACAGCTACCATTTCTCTGTATAGAGTATGAATTTCAAGAGCAGTCACTGTTCCAATGCAGGTAGTTAGAAGTAGCTCTTTCTGCAATATCTCTTGAGTCTGGTTTCCTTTTTTTGGGCAAGGCTCTTAGGAACGGTTCCAGCTAGTGTGCAGGAAAAATTCTGAGGGCAGAAAATTCCAAGTTTCACTGGTACCTCTGTACAACTTCACATTCTAGGGTAATTAGAATAAATGAAGGGTTTTATTTTCAGAGTACTTTACAAGATCAACCATAGTTTAGGAAATAAAAAATTAGTACAATGATAATTATAATAATTCTCTGTACAGACCTGTGATAATCTTTTAGTGTTTTGGAATTTTGCATAAATGAGTAACTAAAAATGTCTACATGAGGTCAGACAGGTCTGTCTAACTAAGCCAGTATCCCACCTACAACAGTAGCCGATATACCAAGTTAGCTTAGCCTAGCACGACATATTCAGCTTTCAGGGTATTTAACACTTTAAGAAGCCATGCAAACATTTCTTGTCCTGAACAGACACTGAGTAACCACTATGAAAGTACTGGAAGAAAATTCTCCTCAGGTTTCTGGTTCACTTCCTAGTGACTGGGGTCACACCAGGCCATGCCCCATCCCTCCTCCCACGCACTGGTTTGCAACGAAAAATAACATGGGTAGGTAACAGGAAGGAATAGTGATAGCAACCAAGTTTAGTGATCTGGGAAACCAAGAGTTGTGGGACCAGACATGCCCCACAACTTAGTTGCCACCTACACAACCAGAGATCTAGTCAGCCAAAGTCAGTCAGAATATTTCCGTCATAGTCTTCTAAAAGCATTTCCTGACCGTGGCCTTTTATCTGATCAGCAGCATCGGCCATCCCGTGGTGGAAGTTGCAAGTCCTTCGCTTGTAGCATAACAGTCTCAGGGCAAAGTCTTTAACAGATCTGTGTCAGATGAACAGAAGATGGACACAGAGTTCAAGCAACCTTGCTTATTCACTAAAATAATGGTATTTTATCGCTGCAATAAACAGAAAGTGACAATTCCATAAGTCCTGCGTTTATGTGTTTGTCTGGTAAAATCTCTATTCCTCCCATCATGAGACACAAAAAACAGTTAAGATGAAAACCATTCTAACTACACAAGAAAGACTATTTTCTTCTTTTTTGAGGGGAGGAAATTCTGTATCATTCCTTATTTCCATAAAAAGAGAGTTTTGTTTATCAGTCCCTTTAGTCTTCAGTAGCAGTTGGGTGCTTGGATGCCAGACCTGAGGATCCTCAGAAAATCCTAGCCTAAAGCCTGCCTGCCTGAGTAGGCTGCACTATTTGAACTTAAAATGGTATGTAAGCCCCTCTGTAGAAATGTTTATATAAATCTAAAATCACATATTTGCACTAATGCTCTCTAATATCTGCATGTTCCAAGGGATGACTAAGAATTCAGAAAAAGAGCAAAATTAATGAGAATAATTGCAACAGCTGTATTTAAATCAGACCAAAGGACAGCCTCCCTTGGTATCACCCTACAGCACTCTGTAATGCTTTTTAACCTGAAGGTTTATACTGTGCAGCTTTGTGTAAAACACAGACTAGTACTGGTCAACGTTTCTTTTACCACTACAGTGACTTGCTTTTTGAAGCCCACACATGTTTGCGGCTTCCCACCACATCCTGTGGCAATGAGTTCCACCCTTTAATTATGATCCTTGTGGAAAGCATCCTTTCTTGGGTCTCATGTTTTAAACTTGCTAACTGCTCATTTTATTGTGACTGCTTCCTTTGCTATGAAATAAAGTAAAAACCATTCTTTATTCACTTTCTCAGTGCTGTTCATGATTTTCCTGGGGCTCTGCCACAGTCCTTTTCCTCATTTGTCCCTCTTCCATATGAAAATCCTAAAGCCTTTCTTTTTTCTTTCCTAGTACAGAAGCCATTAAATACCTTTGATCATCCTGTCACCCTTTTCTTTATCCTTCTATTGCTATCCTGTCATTTTTGAGACGAGATGACTGGAACCGTATTCAATATTCAAAATGCTAGGTGGGCAATGGATTTCTATGGCAGCATTATCATGTTTCTTCTACTGTTTTTTGTTCTATTCCTAGTATTCCCTAATATACTGCTTTACTTTTATTTTTTTTGACAGTTGATGAAGATTTAGGTGACATTTTCATAAGGCTGTCTCCAAGCTCTCTTTCCCAACTAGTAGTTAATTTCACTGTGTGTTTATAGATTTCCCAGGGTACAGGTAAGAGAGCTTCGTCATTTAGCCTTGTAAACACAGCTAAATTACAAGAGTGGTTGGGCTGTAAATGGGAGATTGTTGATAGAATTTTATACTTGCTCAGTTCTCTTATTCTTCTAGGTTTTGTTATACCAGAGGTTTCTCTCATGTATGTGAGGCAGTGTGAATGTTTGCCATGGATCTCACCTTTTTAGTGGGTTGTTGATTATTTTAACAGAACATTAATTCTAACAGAAAACTTATTCAGGAAAGAGTTCATTCAATGATTTTTAGAGAGGGTTTTGCTAATTTTGCCACTGTAAAGGCATATCCTGACCAAAACCAAGGGAATCCAAACAAATGCATAATCCTCTGCAGTACTGACTCGATGGAGATTTTATCCCATAGCCTTCAATATCAGATAGAGATGCATAGCACTTCAGTCTTTTTCACAGCTGAAATGTGCTATTGGTATCATAATGATTGCTAAAATGGACTTCTGGAGCTTAATGAAATCTGGAATTAAATAAACCACTTCAGGACTGTAAAAACCTAGCTGTGAAAGAACTTTAAATAGTTGTTTCTAAAAAAGTGCTGACCGAATAAATATATTGCTGCAAGTGGATCAGTCTCATCTCTGACTTTAAAACACTTGCCATGTTATATTTCAATGATCGCTGTCAAAAATTCCTTAATGGGCCAAAGACACCTCAGTATCATATCACAAGTAGAGACCTTTTTAAATGAGGTTTTCAGCAGTCTCCTTTCATGGAGTGGGAGTCATTTGACTTTGTCCTTGTTACCATAAGCTCTTGTTTTCAAATTTGTGGCTGCACTACAGTACAGAAGCTAGAGATCAATGAAGTTTTCCTGTTAATGCAGTTTTCTCTGAGCAACATTTCTGTTCCTTACTAATTCTGTTTATTTCTGTGTGTTGTAGGCAGAGTTTTATTAGTATGGATTTTTATCTCCATTCCAGTCTAAGTCCTGGGGATCTTGGAAAGACTGGCAATGGAAACATTATTTCATAGCTGCGGTGGGCCGACTTTGGCCAGCAGCCAGGCACCCATCCATCTAGTCTCTCACTTCCTCTTCTCAGCAGAACACGGGGAGAAAATATGATAGAAAATCTTATGTATTGGAATAAAGACAAGAATATAACTCACTGATTGCCATCATAGGCAAAAAAAAAACCCTAGACACAACTTGGGGAAAATTAATTTAATTTTTTTCCAATTAAAATAGCGTAGGAAAGTGGGAAACAAAGACAAGACTAAACCCACTTTCTCTCTAACACTTCTTTTTCACAGGCTCAGCTCCACTCCTCAATTCCCAACTCCTCTAATCCCTACCCCCACAGCCTGCATAGATGGAAGCACTCGTCCCAGTCTTTCAGTTTCATTTTGATTTGGAGAGTTGAGAGGGCTGCTTGATACAGTCAGCTCCCCTGTCTGTTCAGGACAATTGGAAATTACAAAGCTAGACTTTAATGTAGAATAATATGTGAGTACAAAGGGATATTCTCAGCTACTAGACTGCAAATTAGGAGGCCAAATATATGAACTAGTCCAAAAGATGGCAAATGAACTCTTAGTCATTTGTTTGAAAGACATTTAGGGACACGATTTTCTGTGCTTGTTTTGGAAAGTCATTTACTCCAGTATATTGGGTTTTTAAACAAGAAAGGAGTCAGACTTCTTTCGTTTTCACTGTCCTCTGTCAACCATAAGAGCTTGGAAATGTAGGTATGCAAGATAGTAAGTTATATAATTACTCTTCTCATTTTTCTGACTCCCTGTGCACTTCAGGAAGTTTGATCTGAGCAGTTCAACTTCTGGAAGCCCATAAAATCTCTACAAATCCAGTAGAGAAATAAAAACATATTCTATGAATTAATAACCTCATAAAATGGGAAAGCAATCTACGGTGGACAAATTTTGGTTTAGTATTTGATAAGTGATAAAATTACTAAATCCTTGACTCTTCCTTTTCAGAGCATACTCAACACTTTTAGATATCTTGAGACCACAAAAGGCGACCAACGACAGCAGGTTTTTAAATATCACTGCTCTTCTGACAAGTAAGTTCTTCATTCTCAGATCTTTTTTTTCTCTCTGGTATTCCTGACTTGTATTTTATTCTTATATTTATTATATGGACTACTATATTCATTTTCTGGGCCAAGTAAACATGAGTGCAAATTGAATAGTACGGAACTGCTCTTAAATTTCCCAGCTAGAATGAAACCTATCAATATTACAGACAGAGTTGAGATAAAGCACTGACTCACCTAATTATTCCAGCTTGTAGAGCCAATGGAACTGTGGTCATATGTCTGGATGTTTTGAGAAACCTTTTTCCTACTAAGATGTTTTTTGGATGGAAAAATTAAATTATTTAAATATTTGTATGTTCTTGCTGGACTTAGGGAAAGGAAGCTAGAAGAATGTGGAAACTGCTGGAAATAATAGTGTCTGAGGATAGCCTCTACAGTTAGAGGAAAGAGTATTAGAAGAACTGGTAAGGATTAGGAAAAGTGGAGAGGACAAAAAATTTGCATTGGAATGAGGAGGAAGAGGATCCTTGCTAAGAGGAACAGAAAATAAAGTTCCTTTCTGTTCAGGAGTTGTTGAGGGAGAGCTTCAGAAATTATTAAAATTTTAGCCTGTGCATAAAGTTTATCTTTCATGAGAGACTGCATTTTAAAACATAAAGTTATAAAAATCACTTATCCTAACTTCTTAAGTGAGAGATCTTATATATCCAGAGACTGCTGCTCCAAAACATCAATGGAGATTCTCATAGCACTACTAAATTTCATCTTTCTTTCTAGTTTCATAAAATTACTGTAAATACTATGTTACTTGCTTCTTCTTGGAATATATTTCACTTCCATCACTTCCATGCAGCCAACAGATTTTATGAAATGCAGTGCCTGGTTACAGGTTGGTTCAGTTTTGACAGTCATGTTTGATTACTCTGTGGATGATTGGTATTGAAATTTTAGGACTTTTTTCTTTTTTGCCACTGCATATTTCTGAGATAAAGAAGAGAATACACTGAATTTACTTCATACAGTATCAAATATTTCATGACCTTGTATATCACAATTAAGCATGTTTAGCTACCAGCAGTCTTCAAAACAAAAGTCTTCTGATGTATTATTTCTTATAAAAGAAGAAAAAGTTCTATAAAGAATATGCACTATTTAATAACTGCCCACAGGAATAAAAATCTTTGGGTTTGTATTTATAAAAACATATTCCTTCTTTCTTGTTGCTTGTTTGGTTGCTTATAAGCACACAGCCAAACTTTTGAGTCTTATTTGGGGTCTTAAAGGATCACAGGGTCATGGCTTCTATTTCTGTCTTCCCAGAAAGCAGAAGTACCGAATGTATCACATGTTACTAAGTGATCCACCTGTCTGCACTTCTGTGTGGTTCACTTTCCTGTTTGGGCCAGAACATGTCAGAGATGTGGATAACAATACAAGCTTCCATATCTACTTAAGTGACCATTCACTTGTATTTCACTAAGAGAACAGACAGGCTAGAGCCAACAGCTTCCATTCTTTTTGGATTTGTCTGTGAGATGCAGTTTCGAAGCTCTGTCCTGTTTACCATGAAAAGCAGACTGTAACAAAGATGAGGCTGTTTGACACAATGAATCCAAGCTTAATAATTGAATTACTGAATCTGTGGCATTAAGCATGTCAGGGCTGTGCATGAAACTGATTTATCAGTTCATCAACTCAGGAAATAAATCATAAATTGTGAATCAATCTGAATGGAGAAAATGGAGGATTTCGTTTTGAGATGAAGCAGGGGAGACAAGTTCCAAGGAAGAGGCTCCATTTCTGCTTAGACAAATTAATGTGTCTTCATTAACAACATTGTGTTTTGAGGCAAATGCTACAAAAGCAAAGGAGAAGGATAGGCATATACCCACAGGTGAAGTAGTGGTGGTCGTATCTCCTTTTATTTTGAAGTACAGCATTGTAATAGTCACGGGGTAAATCCCAATTTCTACCAAGCAATATCGGAACACAAGTCTCTCGCCTCTGATCGCAGTACCTGTCAGCTTCCTTGGCTCTACAGTATTCCCAGCAAAGTATTTATTAGCATTTACTTCAAACTATTCAATGTTCTCATAAAACATTATCCCTACACAATGTCAATGGAGCACATGCTAAATGAAAATATCGCAGAAAATACTTGGCAAGAGGAGTCATGATTGAGGGAGAGTTTTCCCCGAAGATTTCAGCAAGGTTCACAATTAGATGTTTCCAGTATTTTGCAGACAGCCTGGAAGCCGACAGAACATCCTTGTCAATGAAATTTGCAAATGATACCAACAGTCCGGACCACTTGCTCTATCAAGCAACCTGGGTTGCTTGGTAACCTCAGCCCATCTATGTATAGCAACATACTGAATTTAAGGCTGGGGAGTAAGTACTAGCTTCATAGAGAGAAAGACGAATTGTCTTCTAAGCGGTCAGTCTTTGAGGGAAATATTTCAGGAATCACAGCAGATAAGCAACTTCATTGAAAAAATTGATAACATAGAGCAGAGGTTGTTGCTTTGGTTGTGACTTTGGTGAGACTGATGCCAGAAGGCTGGGTTTTGGTGCCTCTGCTTTAAGAAACGGTGCTGTAAAAAGCATAGAGGGTCAGAAGAAATTATCACTCTTTCTTCTGTGCATTTACTTCGTAATCAGTTTTCTGGAAAAGAGTTTGTTCCTCTTAGTTGGTATCATTAAAGTATTCTGGCTTTCTGCCAAAGTGTAGCAGTAAATAATCTGGTGGTTGATCTCACTAGTTTGATAATCTAGACTGGGAAGTACAGTATTACCCCAAAAAAAGTGGGTAACCTCCTTTTACATCATCTTCTCCCTGCTTACTGTATTGTTGACTGGCAGCATAATTCATGTAGTTAAAATAATGATGGGAGAAAAGTCTTTGATCACTATAATCAGTCCTGTTCCACTGCTGTGAGAATATCACACAACAGATTATTTTGACTGCTACTTAGTTTACATTAGGTACTTATATTAGTAAAGGTGGACCTATATTAAGTCGCATTTAGAGAATTACATAAAAGTTCCTGATATATTTATTCAGATTCTTGATATTTGCTTTTTGTTTTTTTAGAAACCAGTGAATGACATTTCACATTTTTATGTTTATTTATTTATTGCTTATATTAAGGTGATTTATTAGTCAAATTAGCCATTCTTTGTACTGAGTAAACAGAACAGCGTGGTTTTTTCCTTGCCCTGCAAGATTTTAGAATTAGCAGATTTCAGTCTCTGCCATGGAGCTTTTCCCTACAGTAGAAAGTAAGATTTTCTGGCTTTATCAGCTCTCAAGAGATAGCTCTGCATGAACCAGATATTGCATAAAGCTAACCTGAATAAAGGGAAGAAAATACCTTCTCTGAACATGCAGACAAAGCTACAGATATCAAACCTGGACTAAACACTTCTGTCAGAGGCTGTTTTCTCCAGTCACTTAAACTCTCCCAGCTCAGTGGTTTGATGGTCAGCAAATATTTACCAACTGACACATAATACTTGAATACCACGTGTTATTTGACTTAAATCTAGATATTGAATTTAAGAAGTTTGGCAGTACATTGTTACAATTTCATTTTTAATTTTAAAATATCCTGTTTGAAATGAAAGGATAATTTAAAATAAAAATATATATTTAAATTGATAAAATGCATCTATTAAAAAAAAAAAAACAAACAGCAGTTTCAGCAAAATCCATTCTTGTATTAAAAAATTATGCATGACTTCCTATGCAGGCTGCCTGCAGGACAATGGAAAATGAAGCAAGCAGTTCTACTTTGCATGGCTATTTGGAAACCCTTGAGGTCTTAAAGAAGTGAAACAGTGGTTTGCCTAAGGCAACAACTGTGTTAAACTTAGATGTTGATTAGTTTATTTAATAGGCATAACAAAAAGGCAAAATACTAAATGAATTACCTTAGTGAAAATAAACAGAATTATTACCATAAAGAAAACCAATATTATTTCTTATTTAGGGAATTTCAGAACCAGATTAAATAGATACTGAGATGTAAAGGGAATATATATATATTTGTTTCAGCTTTTAAAGACAAGGTAGCATCCAGGCAAGTATATTTGAGTTGTGTTTGGTATTTATACAACATGAAGAAAAAAGAATCTAGATGCGTATTTGATCTTTCTTTTTTCCTAGAAATACACCTTGAGTCTTAGGCACTACTCCAACTCCCTAATGTAAAATTATGTTCAAATGAGTGTAATGGATTTACTTTCAGATATTTTTTCTAATTGCTAGCAGAATTTCTGCAGTAGAAGCCAAATGGTACAGAATTCTTTGTTGTGGAAAAACGCGCAGGAAAATTCAGATGAGTGTAGAAAGACTATAAATAAAAAACATTAGCCTCTGACCCAGCAATTGTCCAGAAACAAGTGCAATTATGTAGACAAATGGTGCTGATCACAATCTTCTTTCCCCACAGTGTGGCAATTGCTCGGCATAGAGCACTGCTGAATAGATAGATGTGCTTTTGACATCAGCAGGATGGAATATGCCTGCCCACAGTGAGATAGAGCAGCCATTGACTGGGCTGACAGCTATAACAAATAAAGATCTTGGCTCAACGGGAGATGTTGAGCACCTGCGACACTTGTCTTTGCTAATTCAGATTTTTGCAGATGAATGCAAGAGTGAATATGAAGGGTCACAGTCACCTGGTTGGGGGGTGGGAAGCAGAGTGGACATCTGAATGAGGAAATCAATTTTAGGGAGCCTCTAATCAGCCAAGAATCTCCACTCTAATCAGTGGCAACAGACACAAAAAAAGCAAAAAATCAGGTTTCAAATTGTATTCAGAGATTACCTGTTCCCACAAGATTTTGTGCTGGAGCAGGCATTGCCTGCCTTTGCCACCTGATGCTGAACCCATAGGCAGCACCTTCACTCTCTGCAGCAGTGGAAGCTCTTTGCAGCCCTCCCTTCCTCCCCAGAAATGTGTCTGTGGCCCCAGGTCTGATCCTGATCCCTCAAGGGGACCTTTTGAGGGGACCCTTGTGTAATCCCCACTTTGAGGGGACACTCTGCAGGGCTGCTCATGGCAACAGGAGGAGTTAAGAGGGCAGGTCTTGCTAGGGTGTGGGGTGCCACAGTCACTGCTCTCATCCTCATGGATTCTCATTCCTTGAAAATCCCACGAACACAGGTCTGTCTAACTTCTGGCATCTGATGGACAATCCTAAGTTTAGTCATGCCATCATCTCACACTCTTCCAGTTAACACAGAGGAGTACTTGGAGGGCAAGACCTTGAGGGATTCTGGTCCATTTAAGGGCTGAGTGAGCCTTCCAACATGTCTAGTTTCTTTCTGTTGTTGGCCAAAACCAACTGCTCTCCAGAACTGGGAGCTTTGGTTAGACATGCAAACGTAGGCAGGATGACTGTGAACTTCAGTCCTCATTCCTGTAAGTGAAGAGTGACCTCTGCTCCTTGCAGTGCACAGGCAGGCTGCTGCTCTGCTCCTGCTCTCCAGCGGGCAGGGGGAGCTGAGCCTTCCAGTTTGGGCTCTCCCAGCCTCCCTCCCATGGGCACAATTCATGGATGCCCAGCAGCAGCCCTTCCAGTGAGCACAGGGTTCTGGGCTGAAAGGGTCTGCAGGGTCAGCATGCCTGTCTCAGCCCTTTGGCTGAAGAGCAGTGCTGCATCACTCACAACATTAAAAATAGAAGAAATCGATGTCGGTGCAGCTGGGATCCCTGGGGCCATGGAGTGTATCTGTGACACCCTGCCCACAGCAGCTCCTCCTGGGGCTCTGGCAAAGGGCTGCAAAGTCCTGACAGACCAAAGAATTCGGGGCAGAGAGCAAGTGTTTAATGGCTTTTCAAGCAGGAGTGCCACTTCCAAAGTATGATTGCCGCATTTTGATAGGACAGGGCAGGTTCAGTCCAGCTTAAGAGCAATTTGGCTAAATGCAGTCATGTGTAGCTCAACTTGCATAGTATTTTTGTATTGTAGTAGTAATAACCAGTTAAAAGATAACACTTACTAGGCAGATACAGACACATTATTTGCCTGTCTTGTCAGGGTAAAAATGAGCAAAAAGCCAGAAATATAGTTCATTAAGAAGGAACTAAGCCATATAATTATCCTAAGAAAATTGTCTTCGTCATTTTTTTCTTTCTCTCTCTTTTTTTTTTCTTTTGCTAATGGTTGCAGTGTTCTTACTATTCACTGAGATTTATATATTGAATAGAAGAGCAGAGCATCTGTCTTCTGGCCTATCAACTTCATCAGGCTTGGGGAGTAGAGGGGGGAAAAAGGAAAAGAAAATATGTTAATATAATAGCATGAATTATTTTATGCTGCCATATGGATTTCAACTGGTTTTAAAAAAAAAGGAGAAGATCTCCATTTCAATGCTATTTGTTTTATAATAGAAACTTGCCTTTTCTTCATCCTTCTACTTCCAGAAGGGTCTTATTCAGTGTATTCAATCCCAGCTGAAAGGTCACTGTTGTCCTACAAGAAAGAACTCCCTCCCTTTCCTGTCACTTCTGGATGCTGTGAATAGGGCTCTGTTTCTCTGAGGCTGAGATCCATCAGTGGGACAGTGCACTGGGACCAGCTGAGTATTGCCCTCCACTCCTGGAGGTCAAGTGTGTCACCCCTGGGTGCTGCAGAAATTGTGGGAGGAGAGGGATGGGCAATCCCACCAGTCCTACCTGACCTTACAGCACTCAGCATCCTGACCACCCTTCCACTGCACTGTGCCATTAATTTAAATTAATTCAGTCTCTTTGATAGATAGTTCCCTAGATAGGTAATCTTTAGTTTTATATGAAATTTCTTAGTCTAGGCATTTAACATTTGTATTTGCATACACATCTTTCTTTGTGTAATCCTGGCTTCGACAAGGCATTGATGAAGTAACACATCTTGCAATATGAAGCAGTCAAAGGGCTCCTCATTCCAACTGAATTCTGACATTTCTAATCACAGTAATTATATTTCATTTTAGTTTTGTCGTATGGTATTCAGTAGGAGTTCTTATGGACTGAAACTCAAGTCCATGTGAATAATGCTCTGGGCTTTTTTCTGTGATACTGGGAGAGGACAGGCAGGAAGGCCACTGCCATTCCAGCTTGTGCTGTGAAGAAATAAGAGACTAATTAACCAGCATGAAATGGAGACAGGACTCTATCATATGGCTTCTCAACTTGGTGATTTCATTGGTTTGTGATCAGAGACCTTCGGCTGCACTGGATGGTTTGAGTCAGAATAGAACAAAGAGCAGCAAGCCCAACACTAGAGGAGGATTTGAGCTCTGGGAGGAAAGGACAGTCTCAGACCCCCTGGCAGACATGTTTATGGAGAGATGGCCTGTACTGCAAGAAATGGCTGTGAGGGCATAAAGGGACCTTTTTCTGCTTGTATTTTCATACTTCCTAAATTAAACTGGGCCTATGTGCCTTTACAAGCATCTCTCTCTCTTCACTAGCTTAGAAAAACTCAGACCAGCTCCAAGATTTTGCTGTTAATAGGAAACAGTAAAGATATTTGAAGAAAAGAAACAAGAAAGACTTATTACTTGCAGGTAAAAGCTCAGAGGGAATAGGATATAAACAGCACATAAGAAATCTTCACAGAGTCTAGCTGCTAGTGCTTGGCATGCTTTTACTCAGAGTCTGCAAAAGGAGATTTGGGGCAAAGCTGAAAACACTCAAGAGACAGAACAGAGGGTGCACATGTAACATCAGGGAACTCCTGCCAAAATTAGCAGTGTTTCTGAGGAAAAAGGAATAAGAATAGCTAAATACTGTTTTGCAAAACAGCTACAGCAGTTTAATTGTAGCCTTCCAAAACCTCTAACCTCAAATAGACAAGGAGCCTCAGAGGTTTCAGACTGACGATTTGAAAGTATGATAAGGTTGCAAACAATCTGCTAATTTTGGCTTAACTGTAATCTTTTTTATCCTTAATTATTGGTAATATTTTCCATGTATTGCCACAGAAAAGGATAGAGTAGAGACTCCTAAAACATGACTCTTGTAAGGCAGTGAGAGTGTACATATCAAAATGACCAGAAAGGGACTACATCAGTCCCCAGCAAATTAAGAACGTGTATTCACTATGCTTGTAATAATGATAGTATGTTTTATAACATTACATTTAAGCAATTGTAATTTCAGTCTTATGGAGCAAAGAGGGCAATCGCTGAGATTTAACTTTTAAATAGTGGATTTAATTGACACTGCTTGAAAAATATTCACAGCCCTTCAATAGTTGGTATTGTCTCTCCCCTTCTCCTACACGATTGTTTTAATTTAAACTAGCTCCCTGCTTTGTGCATAGAATTATTGACGAAAATATGTCTTTCTTCAGCAAATGATTAGCTAAATCATCCTTTTATTTACAAGCAGCGCTGTGTCCCTGCGCCCTAAATCTTGCTAGTTGGAAGAGTGGGAGGGGAAGCAATTTAATTAAGTTAACTTTATTGACACACTGGAGCTGTTGTTTAATAGCATGTCTCCCTGGAGTGTAGTGCAGGTAAATTGAATGAATGCCACAGAATATCACTTCGCTGCATTGCATATTTCAAACCTCTGCCTGGCAGTTTGGGATGAGCAGCCAATCAGGAAAAAGGTTTTTCCAGCCTTGCTGGTGTGGCTGGCATTTCCCGTTATGCTCCGAACGAGGTGCTGAGTGTTACCCATGCATTCCTCTGAGTGTATCAAGAGGGATAACTCTGGGACTGTGTGTTGTGCTCAGCTGCTGCATCTGGAAGGCAACTTTGTGGACTGGCTCTTCAGCCATGTATCCAAAAATGCCTTTTTATGAAGGAGGAAAACTAGCATGTGAGTCTGAATGAAAGTGCTGTGAGTAAACTATTTAATATTAAAACCTTGATACACTCATTCTGCATGAGAAATCAGACTCCAGAAGGATAAGAGATATTTTCTGGAGCTGTGCTTGTCATTAAATACTTGGGAACAAGAAGAAAAATTGCAAAACTTCTTTGTTTAACAGTTTTTTGATAAAACAAAAGCTGCAAAGGCTTCCACTATGTATACTCATATATAATTGTGCCTGGTACTATTTCAGTTACTGTTTCTGTTGTTAAAATCTTTGTCCTAATGTCTTATTGGTATATAAAATGAGTACACCTGCTCCTCTGGAGCTGACTGGAACACACATCCTTTTCTGCACTGTTCTTCAACGCTGCCCACTGAATGATAAAAGACAGTATCTCAGTCTGTTGCACCTGTACTTTCAATCACTTCTTTTAAAAGTCCAGCCAGATATGTAGTTCTGCAATGTAACAGCAACTTCCTACAGCTTTTCACCCTTGAAGAATTTAATTTTCCTTGATTAAGGCTGAGACCCAAAGACCCAGTTCTACAGTTTTGCTTGAAGAATTAAATACAGCCACTCAGCTAATTTATGTTTCGCTCTAGAAAATAAGAGGTAGAACTTTAATTATAATTCATACTTTTCTCATACTCATTCAATTCAATGTTTGGAAAAGTTTGTGTGTAATTTTTTATCTAGAAACAGTTTTTTCTTTACTTTGAACTGCTGTTTTTAATTTCAAATGCCTGTGAGACGACAGAGGTGGGTTGTAGGGGAGGAACACTGTTCTTTGTGGTGTGGACCAGACTAGTTGAGAGATGCAGGGTTTCAAGCATGTAAATCGTTCTTTACGTCAAACCTATGTGTCTTCTAACAACCACATTTAAAGAGTTGCAGTGATTTTTGCCCCTATGGCAGGCTGACAATGAGACTGACTGTCCTTTAGAACAGTGTCATTTCTCATGGCACTCGGGCACTTTTGGGGGTGGTTGGCCCTTGGAGCAATGATTTTCAGTTCCTCTCCTGACCTTTATGCCCTAATATGCCACGGGCATCCTCAGAAGTGCTGCCAGGTGCTTTTAATATAGAAACCCAAGCTGTGGTGCAGCCTAGGGAAACTCCAGACACTCATAATCTGGCCCTCTGCTCCGAGCTCTGGCCCATGACGTGAAGTCCAGAAGGTTAAACTGCTTTTAATTCAACGTTAGATTAACACGGCTTTTGACTGGCACTGCATGTTTGTGTGTTTGCAGAAAACGATGATGTCTTGCATGAGTAACCCTGAGCAATTTACTAGCTGATATTCTTCAGTGTTCCATTACTTTACTTTCATTAAATGTGTGCTTTGGCAGCCATTGCTTGAAGTCTATATTCCATATTTGTGCAGAAAACTGCAGTTTCTATCCTAATGATTGTGTCTGAAACAAAAATATTCTGAAAGCTTTGTGTATCTAATAAAATGAGAAAAAAACATATTTCCATGATGCCGCCCCACAGTTCCTTCCAAGTGCAACAGACAAATCACAGTGAATCATAAGTGTTTTCCTGTGTAAGACTGCATACTGTATTTTTAAGTGAAGGTCTTTAAAAGTGTTAAAATACAAATACATTATAAATACCTTAATTTTAGTTTTACTTGATTACAGTTTTAAAGGACTATTAAATCAAGGTTTCTAATATTATTTATTTAGTATGTTTAATTTTTAACTTTAAATTATTTAATGTATGTGTATATTAGTACTAATATAAACTAATATATGCTAATTGATGGTTCTGAGTGGGGCACAGAACTCATGCCTGATGCTATTTTAGACTTCCACGTATATGTTTTTTGGTGGGAAAATTCAACTTAAGCATCTCCCACCCCTCTCCACAGCCTTCCACCTATCTTTACCCCTTTCCTTCCCGCTGTGCTGGCATCGTTTTTTGTAGGACTGAACTCTGAACTGGGTTAGCAGCCTTGGAAGATTACCCACCTCCTTTCTTTTTCTCAAGGTCCTTTATAAAGCAGAGCAATGTGCTCATCTGGTTTGCAGTGTAGCCTCCAAATCATTGATCCAGTGCAACTGAACATGCATCATGGGGGAGGGAGCTGACTCAGTTCAGGCAGGCCAGGGAAAAGTGGCCTTTTCAACCCGTCAAAACACTACTTCCTTTTAAGACATGCCATTTGCTTGATGCTTTAGCCTGTAAACTCTACACAGACACACTTAAGTAATAGTAATGGTGTTTTTTGTGAACTAAATCTTTGCTGAAAACTTTTGCCAGTATAGAAACAACATTTAGGGTTAGATTTAGTTTTTGAAATTTGAAGGTTTTAAAAGTTTGGAGATTTTTAATGCCAAAAACTAGAGAAAAGCTTATGTCAGTGCACTTATACCACAGATAAGGGTCATTTGTTTATCTTAGAATTGGGTACAAGAAATTTATACTTGCTATACTTAAAAGAGTTTGCTGGTTTACTAGCTGGTTTTGGGTTGGTTTTTTTTTTTCAACTAAAACATATATCAAGTGGATAAAAGTAACATACTGTAACTTCTCCTCCCCATACACTAAAAGAAGCTTTTCCTCTGGCTGGTCTTTCCTACACCTAAGGGACACTGAGGCAGAAGTTTTACAGCTGCAGAGGGATGGCATCTTCTATGCTCCAGCTGTTCTGCTTAAAGATGTTCCTGCTTTCCTCTGTCACTGCCATCCAGCAGCTGGCAGTGCTGCCCCTCTGGTTTTGGGAGTGGAGTGGCTTGCATGATTGCTCCTTAGCCTGAAACCTGCTAACTCAGCCAAGCCAGTTCAGATCCACAGTTCATACTGCTTAAAATAAACTGGCTCATTTTGCTTTGAGCATTTTAGAGAGCGTTCATGCAAACCCATCTGTTGGCACAGCTGTGGGGCAAGCTACGAGAAACGGAGAAGTAATGTCAAACCAGTGTGATTTTGTGTTATAAGTTTGCTGTTCCCTAAGTCTGACCCACTTTTAACACAAGAGAAGGTGACAGAAGTGGCTGTAGCTTGGTTGTGTCCAGCAGACTTGCATTCAGGTGCAATGCTAAGCATGCAGCGAGAAGTAAACCCATACGCAAATATTTTTGTTCACACTGATATTTAAACATTCATTCACAGTTTCCTCCCTTCTGAAGACCAGAGGGATGCTTATGCCTGCATTTTGAGGTTGGTTTTCTTTACTTCACATTAATTGATTGTTCATTTATTTAAGTAAGTAGAGATCAATGATGATGCGTCGAACTTTTGCTACACAGGAGACAAAACTTTGATTTAGACTACAACATCATCTCTAAGTCAACAAGTTTGAAACATAAGAGTTGATTAGGAGGTGCTCTCAGCACCTTAGGGAGTTTAACCTGGCAGCAGACAGCTAATGCTCCATAATCCCAGCTATGGAAAGGCCTTAGGAGTCTGAAGAGTTCAGTTTGGTAATTTACTAGGAAATCCCTGAACATTCCTCCAGAAGAAAAATTAAGTATATGGAGAAGATAACATGGCCTGGACACCTCAGGAGGAATCCAGATGCTGAGCAGGATTGATTAGTCTCTTTGACCTCAGTCAGAAACCTGTTGCTGCAATATCTAAGTGTATTGTCTGCCTTATTGTGTATTACCATGAAAGGATGGCAGTACCAGTGTCACAACGAGAAGATCCATTCTCTGCTGCAAGGTGTATCATCAATAAAACGGCTGTTTAAATTCTCTACCAGTAGATGACAATAACCTTTATGAGAAGAATTAACATAAGAAGCAGGAGAAGAAATATAGTTTCTCAGCTTGGAAGTCACAAATGAGAATTAATTAAACCCAGTGGGTTTTTTTCTTAAACAAGGGAGGTTAAATAAAATCATTGAGAGGAACCTTGTTCCCTTGCATAAATGCAGTGTAGCATTTCGAGAATCCTGACCGCAGGAGAGAAGAAAACATCGCAGGAAATAAACCTTGTTATTACAAAACCCAGGAAGTCTGAAGGGAACTCTGTAGCACACTGGCAGTGGAGGTATTCTGATTCAAGAAACTACTTCAAAAGCACATCAGTCAAGTCAGACATGGTATTTTAAAGACTTTTATTGTAGCACAAAAGGCCAGAAATAACCAACATCATAATTTCTGACAGAGAACAGGAATTAGTCATTTCAGTATTTTATTTTATGATCATCATTAACTGTCTTTTGCACCCAAGTTATTAGATATCCCTTAGCTGTCTTCTGCATTCACAGAATCACAGAATCAATTAGGTTGGAAAAGACCTCCGAGATCATCGAGTTCAATCTTTGGCTGAACACCACCATGTCAACTAGGCCAAGGCACTGAGTGCCACGTCCCATCTTTCCTTAAACACCTTCAGGGACAGTGATTCCACCACCTCCCTGGGCAGTACACTCCAATCTTTAATCACCCTCTCTGTGAAGAAAGGTTAATTGGACATGAGGAGGGCTGCTGGGTTGTTCTTAAAACCTATCCCGTTCCTTGGCATTGAGGAGAGGCTGAGAGAATGAGTTGGGGGAAGAAAGTCATATTCAGATGGCCTAATTCCCATGTAAATTCCTGCATCAGATGTTACCTAAAGTTTTAAAGTCAATTAAGAGGAAAGAATTAGACACAGAAACTAGTGTTCTTATTTAAGCCCTGTGACAATGGCTGATAGCTGGTACATAAAGAATAATATCTAAATGCAAGTAAGCATCACTCAGCCACCTTCCTCTTGGACTAGTTTATTTATGGAAGACATGGGAAATGTAGGAATAGCAGTGGTGCCACTTTAGAATAGCAAATTCACAGCTTTATTTGTGTTCTAGATTACCAGTCACAGATTGTCATGGTGCCCTGACTGAAAACACAAAGTATCTTGTTAATCTGTGTGTGCTAATAGTTTTTCTGTGCTGCAGAATACTAATATAATTTTGAATAATTCCGCTCTTGTAATATGTATAATTTCTACTCTAAATAACTACTCGGTTTTTTAGCAATAATTCTTGATATTTTTAAAGATACAGGTTATAACTGATATTTGGGAGTTATAATTACTTATTGAAAAAAGAGATCACTGAAATACCTAGCCATTACTACTCAATATGTTTCCATGTGGAGTGGATGCAATCACCATAATTTAGTTAAATAAGAGGTTGCCTACATACTGGCCTATTTAATGGGTTTTACATCCAAGAATAATCAAAGAGAAAAATCTAATGTTCTGTATCTAGATTTTCTGCTTTTTATTTCAGGTTCCACTCTATGGCTCCATTGTGGCAGAAAAGAGATGTTTTCATGCCTGTGATATAATTGTATTCTGAAGCCCCAGGCCTTGCCCAGTAGAATAGGTCTGATGAGTAGCTTCAATAATTTAAAAGCAATTCTAGCACTAGCAGAGGAGGGGAAAAACACTTTTTGTGAAGTTTGACCCCACATACACATCCAGCAGTCTGGAAGAGTTTCAGGGATGAGCAAGACCCGCTGTTTACCATGGAGCTGCAGTCGTGCATGTCACTTACAGGACCTGTTCTGGGCTAGAATAGTTCTGTTGGTTATGGGACAATCAAAAGAATGGTGGCCCTTTGCTTCTGGGGCACCTGCTGAACAGATATTACTGTAGACTGTGTTTAGATCCTATTTAATCATAAAATAATAAAATATGCTGGGTTGAAAGGTACCCATCAAGATCATCAAGTCCCATTCCTGGCCCTACACAGGACACCCTAAGAATCCCACCATGTGTGATTCTTGCATGGCACAGATTTTCCCTGCATGAAGTACTGGAAAATATAAAAGCTGCTGTCTTTCATCTTTGTGTATATGCACCATCAAAAGGAACAGCATAAATAGAAGGAGTCTGGTTGGGAATAAAAGGAGAAGCAGGGAATGACTGGCAGTGCTATGTAGAAGTAGCATAGCAGGGACTATGGAAAGAGAGAAGATGAACAGGAAGAAGGGCAACTATATGAGTAGCAAAGAGGAGAAAAGAGATCAACAGACTGGGAGAAGGGAAACATGCAATGATAGAAGGGCCAGAAAACTGTTAATGGAAAAATGAGAACAGAGAGAAGAAAGAGAGATGGCACATTTTGTTATTTAATGTAAGGCTTAATGTGCCAGGTACTCAGAAGAATTTTTAATCTAAATAAGGCAACTGAGTCATCTTCTTAACCTGAATTCTCTAAGTGTTCCCTTATGACCAGATGAATGTATGTGTCATCTCATAATGTGATTATGACAGAAGATGCAAGCAAAGCAGGTTTGAACCCAATATCTGTAGCATATAGGGACAGCTCTTAGGAAAGTTGGGAACAGATGGAAAGTCAGTGAACCTACCCAACTTTTAAAGCAGAATGCTTGAGAAAGCTGCTTTTTTGTTTGAAATACTACTTAAAGATCGGCACACACACACACCCCTTCACTTTCCCACTCAAAGAGGGAGAATTGATAGCTTAGTCCTTTGGGTTTAGCCACATTTCAGCTCAAGGAACTATGCAGTTCTTGATCCTGTAATAATTTTTTAGCCATAAAAGATACTTTGTCTACTCACCTTATAAGCAGCCGGGTGAAGCGCAGACATTATTCAGTCAATTTTTCTGCAGAGAAAAAACCATAAACTCCTGCCAATGAGCAAAAAGAACTTAAGGCAACATCCATTTACTTGTGTTCATTTAACATGGCTTTATAAGACTCTGTACAATATTGCAGCTTGTTGCTCCTCAGTAACGTTTCGTATATCGTTTATGTTGTAGGGATGAATTTGATTTCTCTATCTGCTACCCTCTCCCTGCACCCATGTGTGACATTGAACTGCATTGCTTTGGCCAAAATTACCCAAGTAATTTCTGTAATACAGTCTTAAATGGCACTCTCAGATTTAAGGTGAGATTGTTTCTAAAAATACTTTTATATAACTTGAAGAAGAAAATGTTATAGAAGCTGAAATTTTGGCTATGTTTCCTACAGGTTTCCTTACGTTAAGGCATACATGTTGCACTGTTTGCTTTTCATGCAAGAAATGCTATGAGAAGTACAGGCGCAGATTAGTTCAAATAATTTTATTCATCAGCTATGTGTGGAAACACAGGATACTGAGAGAGCCATCAGTAGGCTAAGAGATTATTTAAAGTGATACTGCCAAATTCTCAAGTGCCACTTCAGTATGTTAGTGGATTAGTGTTTAATCATTACTTTAAAACGCGTTGCAGATTGTAAAGTGGTCTGCTTTACAAGGGGAGCATTTTGAAAAACTAAAAATCTGAGGGCTACATAAGAACACTGGCTAGATGCTGTAGGACAATTCAGAATCTGAAATGATAGCTGGTTCCCTCCCTTCTGTGACCAGTAAGGTTTGTGTGCCTGTGTAATATAACAATATGTAGTGAACTGTAAGGTCTGGGAAACTAAAGTAACAAATTAATGACTATTGTGGTTTTGAAGTCCATTCATTTTTCTACCTGTCCAAGATGGGGATGGCAATGTGAGCTATTATCAATGTAACATTTACTGGAAAAAAACAAGGCTAGGGGAAGTTAAAATTAGACCAGTCTTCAGTTTTTGCAATATTAAAATATAGATGATGAATCACAGTCAATGTAGATAAACCACTTACCTTCATAATGCTGATGTAGGATGGGAGAAAATTCTCCCCATTCAAATATCCTGTTGGATGCCTGTATGCTATCCGACAGGTAGTAATCAGGGCAAAGCACTACTGAAATTAATTCCTATAATACTGAGGGGTTTAATGAAAATCCTGATGACAAATTGTCTTTGTTGTTCTCGTCACCATTTTCTCTCTTGTATCCTAGGTTAATTACAGGGCATTTTAAGAGAAGCTTTTTGAGCATATTATACATGTTGAGGGAAAAGTAAAATGCCGTCAGTTTCTGGAATTTGCCCAGACTCTCAAAAACACGTATGAATTTAATTCCAACAGTATTTTAATCTGAGGGTTCATCATTTATATTTTTACCTGTCAAACACTCATTCAGCTTCTCTTAGCATAACAGGTGGGAACAAAAAACCAGTATTCTCCCTCTTTCTTGTCTTTTGCAAATAAAATGAAAGAAGAAGTAATTGCACATCTCACAACCTCATTTACAACTAAAAAACACGATTACAGAATGTTTAAATTAGGCACTGCTGTGAGTTGCAAAGCAGGCAAGACAAGGTTGCTGAAAAGTGAAACAGATGTTGACAGGCAGCAAGGAAAATTCATGGGATGCTGAGCTGGGAGGAGTTCTTTGTAATCTCTCTTGATTTTATTTTCCAGCCGTATTGTCAGACTTAGTCGTGGATCATTATTTACAAATTAGTATTTAAAATCATAAATAATCTAAATTATTTATAGTCAATAAGCATTAAGCATCTCTACTCCATTACTTTTCATTTCACCTTAGTGAATGAACACAATTTAGTGACTATGGCTCCTTGTAAAAGTTCAGTTGTTCAATCTAAATTGACTTTGATAGAGAAAAAAGTTTCATTTAAATTTTTTTTTTACACTTTATTTTTCTGAGAATCTTTTGTCTGAAATGAACAAGTACTTTGAGTAAAAAGGGAAAGCTTTCAGAATGATCACACCAAATGAAAACAGAGGGTTCAACAGCTCATTCTGGGAACTGTTCAGCAGGTTCCCATGGGAGNCCGCGCAGTCACACAGGCACAACAGACGGGCAAGGAGCTCCAGCTTCTCTCCAGTGCAAAGAGGCAGAGGAGGCCAAAGAGGGCTACTCAGGAGCAGAGTGTTGTCGTTCATGTAGGCAGGGAATTAGGGAGGTCAGAGCTCAGCTGGACTTGAAATTGGTGAGGAATGGAAATGGCAACAAGTAAAACTTCTAGAAGAAGAATCAAAAGGAGATCGAAGGAAGATGTGGGGCTATGAAGCAAGGCAGCAGACTTGAGGCACACAGAAAAGGCTGAGCAACTCAGCATCTTCTCCTCGGTCTTTTGTGGCCGGTTCTGCCCTCACATCTCTCAAGAAGAATCTGGGAATATCGCTTTAGTGACCAAATAAGCAAACTGGACACACACAAGTCCATGGGACAAGACAGAATGTATGCAAGGATATGGAGAGAAGCAGCTAAGGTCATTGCAAGGACTGGTTTGTATCTTCTTCAAAAGGTCACTAGGAATCAGGAGAGGTTCCTGAAGGCTGGGAACAGGCAAATGTTACATGCATGTGAGCATGACGGCAGATCTGGGGTACTATTTGCTGATAGAGCTCCCTTCAGTTTCCACAAAGATTTTGGAGAAAACCCTTGTGAAAACCATGTGCAGTCACATGGAGGACAAGAAGGCAATTGGGAACAGCATGGATTCACAAACAGCAAATTGTGGCTGAACAGTCTGAGTGCTTGCTCTGAGGAGATGGCTGGCATGATGGACGAAAGAGGTTATTGACCCTGGCTTCTGCAAGGCTTGTTACGTGATATTCCTACAGCCAAACTGGTGAGACATGGACTTGAGCAGTGGACTACAAGGTGAGTGCACTATCATGAGGCTCCAAGAGTTGTGATCAGCTGTAAAAAGTCCAACTGATGAGTGATTTCTAGTAATATCTATCAGGAATCAACACCAGTGCTGACATTCATTCAGGCCTTCACTGCAAATGTAGCCAGTGGAATGAAATAAAGCCCTCAGCAAGTTCACAGATGATACCTGATTAGGGGAGCAATTAATGTGCCAGAGTGCAGGGCTGCCATTCAGAGCATTCTCAACAAGCTGGAGAATAAATCTGGCAGAAACTTTTTTAAGTTCAGCACAGGCCAATGCAAATTCCTCATCATGAAGCAGGACAGGCTGGGCACAAATTGGCTTCAGAGCAACACAGCATAAAAAGTCCTGGGTGTCCCAGTAAACAAAAATCTCCAATGTGAATTAGCAGTGCATCCTGAAGGTCAACACCATCCGGGGCCGTACTAGTGCAAGAGTGTAGCCAACAAGTTGAGAAAAGTGATTCTTTGCTCTCTGCTTGACACTAGTAAGACCCTACCTGGAGGACTGTGTCCAGTTTTGGATTCCCCTGTGGATGGGACCCCAAGATGGACATTGACATACTGGAATGAGTCTCTGGGAGCACCAGCTGGCTGAGGCACACGACATACATGGAGAAGCTGACAGAAAAGGGGTTCTTCTGGCTGAAGGCGAGAATAAAGGGGGAATCTAATTGTTTTCACCTACCTATTGGCAATGTACAGATAAGATGAAGTCAGACATTTATAGGTAGTGCACCAAAATAGGACTAGAGGCAGCAGTCCCAAGTTGAAACATAGGAAATTTCATCTAAATATCAGAAAAATCTTTCCTTTCTTGTGTGTGTATGTGTGTGTATATATGTGTGTGACATACTGGCACAGGTATCCAGAGAGTCTGTGGCATCTTTGTTCTTGGAGATAGGATGAAGCTGTCTGTGCAAGCTCCTGAGCAACCTTTGAACTTGGATGTAAATTCAAAGCTAATCTTGTTTGGGTAGGCCCAGATGAGCCCCAAAGGCATCTTCCAAACTGCTAATTCCAACAGAATTCGGTTTTGCTTACTTAAATGGCTGCTTTAATGATTTAAACAACATTCCTGGGACACTTTGTATTTTGAAGAAAAAGAACAGGTAAAATGTAGATCATTATTATTACCAAAATGTTTAATGCTAGGAATTATTGTAGAAGTGATCATGTACACCAGGATGCCAGAACAGATTGTGGATTTTTATTAAACAGAACAAAAAACGTCAGTTATCCCAACCTACTTATTGTTCCTCACACAGATACCATCCCTTACCATTAGTTATCTTACTTATCTGTACATCCTTGTTTATATGTTTTCTACTTCAGGTGAGTCCCTTGGGGCTTAGAAGACAAGGTGTATTTTCTTTGTGACCTTATAGTCTCTCTTCCATTTCATTTTCCTAATAATTCATAATATTCCTGTTACTTTAGGCTGATGTTTTTATAGAATGGTACATGGTTTCTCCAGCTGCAGTAGCCATATTTCAGATACTTGGCAGCTTACTTAAAGCTCATCACTGGGTATGTATAATTAGGACTCTTTGGTATTTTTGTTCCAGATTGAACATTTATCAGCATTATTCTTGGTCTACACTTTTATCACCAATCACAAAGAATTAAGATTATCCTGCAATTTTTCAGACATCTTTGGCTTTTACTACATTAAATAATCTAGTATGATTTACTCTCACCTCACTATTCAGCCTTAACCAAATTGCTGAGGACTACGCTGAACAGTGCATTTCCCTACACTGATCTACTAGAAATCTCTCTGAATTGTGAAGAGTGACCATTTAATTTTCTTCTCTGTGTTTCCTACTGTCTAACCAGTAAGGGGGTTGTGCCCTGCAAAGAAAGTTTCAGCCTGGGAACCTCTATTCCATAGTGAACACCTACATAAAGAATTCTTTTCACTTTGCTGAGGTAGAGTCTGATCTTATTTGGGTTCCCCTTTTATATCCAATTTACTTATCAGCCCTACAGACATTGTGGCAGACTTCCTGTTCCGGATGTGCTTAAAAAATATTTTATTATTAGTTTTATGCCTGTGCAAACTTGCTCTTCAAAATAATTTTTTGGCTGGACTTACTAAATTTACCTTTCCAGAGTTGATATTCTTTTCTATTTTTCTGGGTGGGAAACTTCCACTTTCAGAAGAGCTTCTAATAATCACCATTATTGTGCTGTGTATTCAAATGGCATTGGAAAAATGAGAACTCTGGGGAGTTTCTCTTTCCACATTCCCTGCCTTTCCCCCCCAGATGACCTGACATTAACTGAAAGAGGGTAGATTTAGATTAGATATAAGGAAAAAATTCTCTACTGTCAGGGTGGCGAGGCACTGAAACAGGTTGCCCACAGAAGTTGTGGATGCCCCATCCATGGACGTGTTTAATGACAGGTTGGATCAAGCTCTGAGCAACCTGGTTTAGCGTGGCCCTGCCCACAGCAGGAGGGTTGGAACTAGATGATCTTTAAGGCCCTTCCAACCCATTTTATGATTCTATTATTTTATGTAGTTAAAGTTATTAAATGATTATTGTTCTCTTCCTGAATTGCTTTCTCTCTCTTTAGTGCCTCCTCAGAAAAGGCCCCTAAAACATGAAGGGAATGCTCATAAAATTCAAACCATGGGCGGGGGGGGGGG